>CM023451.1:17111389-17551389 GCA_013339765.2 Haemaphysalis longicornis
TTCCAAAAGATGTAGATGGACTGCAAAGTCCCCGTTTTTCTGTAGGATTTTTAAATCGTGTGAAATACCGTAATTACTCGATTCTAACGCGCACTATTTTTCCGGAAAAATAGGTCGAAAAATCGCATGCGCTTAGAATCGGATTCGAAACCGAAACTGCCGAAACAACTGGAATTTCGTCCCGCCCATCGCCATCGCCATCTCTAGATGGCGCCAAAGCTTTTAGCAACGATTTTTCGGACGCAGGAAGCATAGGCGCCTAGGCGTTTCTATCGGCGTTCACACAAACCGTCAAATCGTTGCACTTGCGCGCTCGATAACAGCAGTGGCAGCAGCGGCTCCTACGCGTTCAAACCGAGCGGTCAGCTGAAGCATGCGCCTCTGGAGAAGCTCGCAGGATGGGCGTGCGAGGCGTGGGCCACGATCCCATCGACCATGGTTGAACGTCCGTTATGAAGTGTGGCATCGCGAACGCGCTTGACGCCACCAAGGACGAGATGTTGTGGTCAGCGGAGAGCGACGAGGAGTGAGATGAATGACATTACTTCGAGAAATAAATCGCCCGTTTCTCTCGCATTCGTTTTTCTTGCTCACAAAGTTCCGTGCGCGTTACAATCGGAGGTGGAAGTTTTTTCGTTTTTTTTTGCCGGGAAAATCGGGTGCGCGTTAGAATCGGGGGCGCGTTAGAATCGGGTAATTACGGTATGTGTTCGTTTGCAAAAAAAAACAAAAAAAAACAGCGAAGCTGGGGTCAACCTACTTCCTCCGGCGTTGCTAAGTTTTAGTAGGTTTTGCTAGGCTTTACAAAGTTTTATTAGGCTTCGCGAAGTTCTTGCTCTGACACACCGAGTGCTGAGGAGTGAGGCCAAGTTCAACCGAATATTGCAAGGCTCGTCACATCTATGGCCCTGAAACTGAAGCTTCCCCACCCCCAAATCCCGAAGCCTCCGCCGGCGTCGTTTCTCCCTCGCCTCGCTGAGGTCGTATCTCTGTGCAGTCGCTGAAAATATGGTCTATAGTTTCCCGATCACTGCCGCCAGCGCTCATATGATTTATCCTGCTGCCTGTAGATAACCGGGTAGAGATACAAGATGGATACAAGCTCTCGTGGCGCGACGCCCTCATTACGTGTTTCAAAGAGCATGGTACGGCCACGGCCGCTCGATCATTGAGCGGCCGTGGTACGCCGAACCCCATTGGTAGCGCCGTCACGCGCAGCGTCAACGCCTACGTGTATACGTACTCCGTGGCCATCGCGAAGGAAAGGGTCACCCTGAGCCGAACTGGAGAAGGCACAGCAACGTGTTTTACCACGGCAGGTATAAACAGGCCCGTTTCGCAGTGGTGACTAGAAGAACAGGCCGAGCGTCTTTTCCTACTTGAGTACGCGTGCAAGTTCAACCTGGTGGCATAAATTCCGAGTTTGCTCTCAATGGCCTGTGTGAAGAGAATATAGTGCTCCGTGATGTAAAGCGCACCATGGGAAATGTTGTGGACACGCTGTCTGCCTCGCTGCCATGGAAGTGAAAATTCAGGAGACCAAGAGAACACGTTTCCGGGCTCTCCAAAATCTAGCAATTGCGACAGCGATGATCGCGTGCGATACCAATCGATAACGTATCCATATAAAAACAAATACTCAAGGTTAAGCAAAACATCCTGTCTCTTTGGGACCTATTTTATGCTAAAACTCAGGATTTCTTGTCGCACTTCGAATGACGTTGCAGTAAAGGTAATTCTTAATTACGTTAGCGCATATACTATTTTAGGCGTGTGAGAGGCATATCAAGACAGACGACTTTTTGCTGGAAGCCAGTCATGTTGACAGTACATACTTAATCACAGCGCGAAGGACGAGACAGACAGAAAGATCAGCCACTGGACAGGCGCTGTCCAGTGGTTGGTTAATCTTTCTGTCTGTCCCGTCCTTCGGGCTGTGATTAAGTATGAACGCGTACCAACTCGCCCAACTTGCAACTGTCCTGAATGTTGAGAGTGCTTCTAGAGTACGAATTCGCCCAGACACAGTGTGTACAGTTTCGCTGCCACATCAAAGCTACTTGACCAAAGCAGAAACCAAATGGGAGCCCTGAGGAAAACGATAACGCTTAGAGGCTGCTTTTATTGAGGAAAGTTTATTCTGACTATGCGGACAAAGGAAGGCCACAAGATTCGCTCCAGAGAGAGAGAGAGAGAGAGATAGAGAGAGAGAGAGAGGAGAGAGAGAGAGAGAAACTCTTTATTAAAGAGGAAAATGCAGAGAGGTTTGGCGACATCAGTTCGCCGGCGTGCTACTCTGCGGGGAAAGGAGAAGAGGGAAATAGGTAGTAGGTGTAGTGAAAAAAAGGAGAGTAGTAGTAGAGAAAAAAAAATAAAATATGATCCTTCTTCAGGGTATTGAGTACGAAGGTTCTTGAGATGAACGACTACAATTTCGTGGACACACCAATGTCCTGGAGGAATGCGAGTAGCGCGGACAAGATTTGGCGCTGAGCGGAGGGAGAGGGCCATGGTCCAAGTACCAATCTTAATGTCAATGGTCCAGGGTGGAGGCAATCTATTTTATGTTGTAGACGGCACCTTGAGTCGGCATAGGCAGAGCATTCCAGTAATATGTGTTCAACAGTTTCAAGTGATCCACAATTATCACAATATAGGCTTGATGTCTGGCCGATCCGATGTAGATAGGAATTTGTTAGTGCTGCATTAAGACGAAGTCTATGCAGCAACGTCTCCAAGTGGCGGGGTAGACGCTCTGGCAGCCGCATTCTGACATATGGGTCTATGGAATATAAAAAACCAGAATGATGCTGCTGCAAGGACCATAAACGGTTCCTTTCCGACAAAGCTAGTGCCTTCGTCATTGTGGCGGCATCATGCTTCGTGAAGAAAACCTTCTTTCTTTTTTTCATTTGTAGGCCGCTACGGGCAGCATCGTCCGCGTTCTCTTTTCCAATGATGCCGCTGTGGCCTGGAAGCCACTGGAAGGTAACGCGATGTCCGGCGACGTATGCGAGATGGTGCAAATACTTTACGTCGTGCTGGACATGTTCGTGAAATTTGAAACAGCTAGAGCGTTGTAAACTTTTAAGTGTTGCCTTCGAATCAGTGAAAACGGTCCAACATGTCGGCGGCTGGCGTAGTATGTATCTAAGTGCTTCTCTAATCCCGTAGAGCTCCGCCGACGCAGGTGAAGTCGGTCGCTCAAGCCGATATGACAATGCTTTTTCTTTTGATTGAATGAAAATTCTCGAGGCGCTGCACTGAGGTGTCGCCGATCCATCGGTATAAATGTGAGTAGTTGCCGAGTAAAATCTGTTAACATGTGCAAGCGCCATCTGCAGCAGGCCAATTTCAGGTATGTTTTTTTTAAATCAATTCCGGGTATGAATGATTTTATCCGGAGAGGAGTCAGATTCCAGGGCGGGAAGTTCCGTGGCATGGTCGGCGGTGCTTGAGTTGGGATTGGGGCATTAATACTTTTTATTGTTTGTCCAAAGCTAGAATTCGGATTTTGAACAGCAATACGGGACAGGAAATGGGTTTATGCATGTAGCGTATGCCTCATATGAACGCGTAGCGTTTCTTGGAGCTTGTAGCACGTCCAAGGGGAGGCAAGCTGCTTCAGCAATTGTCCCAGAACATGACGAGCTATTAGGAAGTCCGAGGCATTTTCTAAGGCAGTTATTCCTCGCCGCCTCCAGCTGTCTTTCGCTTGTAAGTGTCAGTTGCTGCAGAACAGGAAGGCTATAGCGCAACAGGCCATCCACATACGCCTTGAACACCAAAACAATGGAGCGGCAATCACTGCCCCAGTGGCTGCCAGCAAGATACCCAATAATTTTCGACGCTGTTGAGATTCGCTTCCGTAGCCTATGCACTTCAGGAGCCCAGGAGAGGTTTCTGTCTAAGATAATACCAAGATATCTTTGGGTCCGTCTGTAGGGCAGAGGCCGGCCACCAAGGATTAAGGGATATCTGTCCATGCATTTGCGAGTGAATTCCATGGCGACGCTTCTTTCATGAGGAAAGATGGAGTCCTTAGGCACTAGGTATGCAGATATTTTTGCAAGCGCCTTCTGAAGTTTGTTTTGCGTTACCCTCCGGGATTTTGATGCACTCTAAATACAGATGTCGTCCGCATAGAGAGTGATCTTGGCGCCACGGGGGAGAACACGCTTCAGGTGGATGAGCGTGAGATTAAAAAGTAAAGGGCTTAATACAGCTCCTTGAGGTACTCCTCTTTTTATGTCATGATACGATGTCGGGCCTTCTGCCGTGCACATGGAGAGTTTTCGTCCTTCAAGATAATTTGAAATCTACACGTATAATCTTCTTTGAGGTGACGATTTGGTTGTTCGTCTCAGACGCTTGCAGTCGGTGTTTTTGGTACACGATCGAAAACTACAACATACTTTTCCCTCGCGTTACGGACAATAACGCACATTAACTAGTAAGTTTTTCTGAGGCAGGACCGATAATCTGCACGCAACGAAGGCACCGCCGACGGCTGGGTGCGATTTTGTTGGCCCAGAGGTTACGCGACAGGGTACGCTGCGGACACCCTGAAGTGGCCGAATCGCGAAACCTGAAAGGTGCGCTTACCATAAATACGATCAGCATGATTTCGTCAACACATTCGTTGTAGTTTCGACAAGCATATATAGAGGGGAGCCCTTGTTATATGGCATTGTCAGCGGCGAAGACTGTGGCCTTCAACTATACGTTGTCGTTCAGAAACTTTCTAAGTAAGCGCTGTTTTCAGAGGACCAAACCAGTGACTACTCGTCAATGAGGTAAAGCTACACCTGGCCGCCGACACCAACTTTTGTGCTTCCACGTCTGGTAGAAGCTACATAAAGGTAAAGTGGATAGGATTAATGTGCAGCGGTGCAGCACCAGCGTGTTTATCAAGGACACCTGAAGAGTGCTAATAACGATATGTGGGGAAGAAAACGCTTAGGAAAAAATAAGAAAGAAAATAAGGAGGAAGAAATAATTAAACAACAAGAAAAAAAACAGAACTCCGGACACTTACAAGAAATTGAGGAGACTCACACTAACGCGTAGGACTTGAAGATAGCGAAGGCTATAAGCAATCTTCACGACCATCACGAGGGTTTAATTCCGCGATCGCAACAGATTTGCTTGTTCGTCCCTGCCGCAGCAAACCCTTACTCCATCATCATTGGAAATAAGGGTGAGCTTCCTTGATTGGAAAGCAACTTCGGTGGGCGTGCGTTATGATGCGTCCTCTTCCTTCCAAGAAAGTGTTGCCACGACTTCAGCCGAAAACTTGAGAAGTTCTTTGCCATTTTGGCGAATTTTCCTAAATGAGTATGCCTGGCTTGACAAACGTTGCGCCGGTGACGCTGCGCGGTCGTCGCGAGACGCACGCTCTAGCGCGCATGCTCGGCACTTTTATAGGTATTGTAACTGGACAAGAAAAATTACTAGTTTTCCTAACAGTTTTGCTGTTAATAAACACGACAACCCTGGATTGCTGCTCAGCGAGAAACTCATTTGTGGGTACATATTATTTGTTCCACGACATTGTTTAGGGTGCAACCAGACTAGGCAGACTAGAGGTGCTACCAGAAGAGTCAGACTAGAGTCAAGCTCAACAGGGTCTTCTTTCCCCGCTGATTTGCCGAGCGCGTTCCCTGGCTGTGATTTCGCTAGATAGTAGATAGGGACAATGGGATCTCGTTAATTCCATTCATGCGCGTCACTAATTAGATGACGAGGCGTTTGGCTATTTCTTTTGTTTCTTCTTGTTTTTTCAACCCTCCATCCACGGAGAGGGAGATTCCCACTTTGCTTTAGAGCGGGAAATGGTTCCCAGGTTACACAGGCAGCAGCCGGAGCAACTTGCAAATCAGCCACCAAAGGTAGTCGTCATACGTTGATGTGCACGGAAGCCGTTATAGCCTCCTTGAAGGCATCGGGTTGTTAGTAACTTGAAGTCCTGCGTCCGAGGCCCAGGTCGCGTAACGTCTTGACGCTTTCAGAAGCCCAAACACCTCGGTAGTTCATAGTGATTGTTGACACTAAAGGTCGTTCATTTCCATGTTGGTTCAAGAAGTCTTTGTTCATGTACTTTGCAGTCTTTGTTGCATGGAGATGGGGCAGGGGGTGCAGAGTGGACACTACTTGTGCATCTAGTACGACGGTCTGGCTGCCCCTTGTGGCCACCAGGTCGGCCACTAGTGCATCTCCAGGCACTCGGTATTGCGGCTCTTCGAGCACCGTAAAAGTCCTTCTCCCTTAGTCTTTTCGCCACGTAGGCTGCAATTATATTATGACGAGTGATTCGGGTGTGATGGGTCCGTGGGCATATCTGCAGTATGTGTCCTAAATTTTCTGGAGAGGAACAACCGGCTCTTGAGTTCCTTGCCACATCTCTCCCTCGCTTCGTTCTTCCCAAACAGGGCATCGCGTTAATATGCATCTTACAAATGTTGATAAACTCCCGGCCGGTTAGGAAACGAGTCCCGTCGATCAACCAGGAGTGAGCTCCAGGGGTCAGGCTGGCTTCACGGAGAGCTTTACCGTCGACACTGCCATAGAGCTCACTTTTCCAAAAGTTGACACCGGCTTTGCCGGAGTCTAGTCTGGTGTACTTGCATATCAATAATTTCTTCGTTTGTTCCAAGAAGTTGACCACTAAGGGTTTCTTGGCTGCCTTCGACGCATGTCGGGTGGTGGACTGTTCAAGTTTTCCAAAGCGGCCTCAAACGCATCCATGGGATGGCAGTACGCAAAGCGGATATGCCAAGCCCTCCGTCCTTGTTTGGAGCGTGAAAGAAGGCGATTGGCACATCGTGCGGAAGTCGGAGCCAGTTGCGGACGCTTAGCCTGACGGCGCGGTCAATCTTGTTCAGTAGCTTGGCTGAGATGGGCTCGAAGACGAGACGATAAAATAGTCTGCCACTAAGTAGCTGCGCAGAACAATGATCCGCTGTTATGGCTTTAAAGGAGCCTTCGAAATTTTCTTCAAGTACTCGTTCACCTGTTCCAGGAAAGGGGTTGCTTGAATCCCCAGAGCATTAAAGTTAATGCCCAGGTACCTCCATACCGTCGTGGTATTAATGCTAGGCATGATTTGGCGTCCGAGGGAGAACTTTGGTATGAGTCAAGATCTTGGTCTTTTTCCCTTTCGCATCTGGCTGCAAGGCCAGGGAAATGCACTTAGCCGTATTAAGAAGGAGGCCTCTAGCCACCAGGAAAACCTCTAGTCCCGAGAGCAGTTCTCTGAGACCTTCCGGCGTTGAGGCCGCAAGGACCAAGTCGTCTGCAAAGGCCATTGCGCTCCAGGAGAAGTCCCCACTTGAAAATTCCATCCTGGGGTGGAGCGAGGCCAGCCATTCATCAATTACTAGATTAAACAACAGGGGCGACAGAGGGTCTCCCTGTCGCACACCTCTGGCTGGTCTTGCTAGAAGCGTTGTCTCGTCGAAGTTCAGGACTGTCGTTGATGTCACGTAAAAGTGTTCCAGGTACTTCATAAAGGAAGACGAGAGGCCTTTCCGACGGGCTGCACGGATGATGGCCTTTGTCGAGACGCTGTCGAATGCCTTTGAAATATCTAGTGAGGCCATATACAACGGCTTGTAACTTGTTTTCGCCTCATGTAAGGTCGTAGACAGAATGGCAATGTTCTCGCCACAGCCATCAACAGGTATGAATGCCCGTTGCCGCACGTCTAGCTCGACTTGGCTGAGTATTCTTCGGCTTAATATTTTGTGAAAAAGGCGGACTAGAATAGAGGCCACACTGATTGGCCTGAAGTCTCCCACAGAGGACGCCTCGTCTGTCTTAGGGATGAATGTGGTCCTTGCCCCTTGTAGAGAAGTTGGGACACGGCCTTGTAAAATGAGCAGGTTCAGCAAGACCTGCAACACCACCATGGGGCGCGTGCGCAAGTCCTTTCCGAAAAATCCGTCAGGACCCGCCGAAGATCCCACCGAAGGCATCGCTGACCTGATTTATTGAGCTGAAATGACCATAAAAGGGTCAATTTCGTCCCCAATGTCTAAGAGGGGTTCGGCCCAGGTTGTCATATTAGGAGTCTCCATGATCAGTTTTCCAGTCTTGGAAAAATTCGTTTGGATTCTTGACGAGTGAAATTTGCCGCCCATCGAGTACTTTCTCGGGCGCAACAGGCTTGGTCCTTCACGAAAGAGTTTTCAACCCAGGCATATTCATGCCTTTTAAAGGCCCTCTTGCTACCTCGAAATTCAAGGGGGGGGGTCTAGTCGTTTATCGTTTGGAAGTCTGGCCGGTGAGTCTCGGTAGAAATTGTCTCTAATGTAGTCATTCAAGGGCCTGCCGACTCCCTCGCCTCTAATGCATCGCTTCGCGATCTCCCAAAGGCGCGCGCCTTAGAAACCACCAGGTGGCTGCTTTCAGGGTCAGTCGGGAAAGCTCGTCCGATACTTCTTGTCTGGTGTCTCTCCGGGGTTCGGAAGGCCGGCTCTCATGGTTCGAATCCGACGTCTGTGGAGGGACCTCCTCCTCGGGAAGGCGGATTTCCGCGGTTCCTGGTTCGGGGATAGTGGTAATTTGTCCAGACTTGAGCATAAGCTCTTGGACTAGTCAACGATAGGCCAACATCCTTCTGTGAGACTTTACCGAATCGAAAGATCGGCCCGGAAATTTCTTATGGATCTCTTCATTCAAAAAGGTAACCCCGGCTTTTCGAAGCCTAACCTCCTCGGCCGCCATCATATAGTCCTCCTCTTTAGTCAATATGGGCTTAGTCCGAGTTACCACTATGTCGGTATTGCGTTGTCCAAAGTGGACTCGTCGTCTGTGGAGACCGAGCCCTATCTTCGATGAGAAGGCCAAGCCACAGTCGGGGCATGTCGCGTGGGTAGGGGGCTGCCTTGACTCTGTACATTGTGATTTGGGTTCTGGGCCTTCCTCTTCCGAGTCTCCACTGGATAGCAAGCCCCAGGGTCGTATGGCCCTTAGTCGATGAGCCAAGGAAGATGCCTGAGGTCTATCAACTGATGCCTGAGGCTGGGGTTCGACCTCAACGATACTTGACGGTCTGGCTACTTGAGGACGAAAGTATGGATCGCTAGAGGTCTAGGAAGACGAGCTCGAGTCTCGGGCTCCCAGGCGGCCTCCACCAGGGGCCCTTCTGGTAGCAACTGGGAACTTCCTCTTCCGGAGAACTCGAGTGGAAAGAACCGACGTAGCCTGAACCTGAACCAAACCTGAATGACCCGCGGTCAGTTCAGGCAACTGACATACTCTAAGTTCAACAATACCCCCCGCTGTGACTCCCCCTCTGTCCCCCTCTCCAGTCCTAGGGCTCCCCTCTCCTCTTCTCCCTCAGTCATTCCTCCCTCTCACTATATCTCTGTCCCCATCATCGCTCCGTAAATTTGCTGATGTACCACTTTCTCCCTCGCTTTCCTCCCCACTTTCCCTCTCACACCCATCTACTTCCCTCTGAACACTAGAACTATAACTACTGACACTCTCTATTACCCCACCTCCTCTATCTCCTTCTCTCTCCCCCTTCCTCTCCTCCTCCAGGGATCCAGGTCTGCTATCTCTTCTATCAAATGGACCCCCCAAGGCAACTAACTCGGGAACATGCTCAGCCTCTTAAGTCCTGCGCTGTGGTGGCGCTCCTAACATCCAACTCCCCTCGAGCTACAACTCCAACTGCCACTCCAGCCCTCAGCCTCCTGACCTCCTCTCCTATCCTAGCCCCCTCTTCCGAAAGGCCGAGGCCCACGGGTTCTTCTGCTCCTCCTCCTTCATCCTTCTCCTTCTTCTTCTTCTTCCTTCTCCTTCTCCTTGCCTGTCTTCTCTGTGGTTTCTTCACCTTGACTTGATGATTCTGCGTAGATGTCCCGAAGGACTACCCTTAAGGGCCTTAACCTCTCGCGGCAGGAAAGACGCAATACTGGTGATTTCTCGGGCACTTGCCCCAACTCCTTCTCCTCTTTACATAGTGGTCGATTCTTCATTATCTGTCTTCTGGAGTTCTTCTCTGATGACGTCAACTCTCGAACTACGGTGTTTGAGGGCTCTGTGGATCCTGATACCACGTACGGTCGCGAACTTAGAGCCGCAGACCTCGCAGGGATGCCCGCTGGGGGTGCCAACACGGCTCCAACACCCACCAGGCCCTGGAGCGCCGGCTGCTGGTCCTTGGAGGACTGGTACGGCGGCCCTTCGGCCACCGCTTGCTTCTTCATTCTTGTGTTTGTCCTGGCCAGTCAGAGCAAAGGGACAAGGGGTGGCAACCCTTGGCCCCGTTCCTCCCCCACCTCGAAGTTTGCGGACGTGTGGGGGACTTGTTCCGCAGCCGCTGCCCTCGTCGTTCTTGAACCGGGCCTGGGGCGCAGCACCGGCGGCTTTGACTTCTTGAAACGGGACTTAAGGCAGTACCCGTCGGCTCCCCTGTAGACTTTAACCGGGTAGGGAGACGCAGCCCGGACCCTAATTTTTGAACCGGGGGTAGGGCATCCCCCAGCGGCCTCCAATACGACAACGGGCCTAGGGAGGCAACCCGCTGAAGTTCGGACACTCTTAGCCTACTGGGACGCACGGGGCACCCAGCGTTTCCCGGCGGTACCACGAGGAGGTGGTGTCCGATGTGGTCTGGCGCTCTGGCTTCCTATTAGCTGGATTACAGGGGCGCGTAACTAACCCCCAGACTGTCCCGGAGGAGAGGACAGCCATGCCACGAGTAACTTTGACAGTTCTGGCCAGCCTTAAATTTGTTCGCCGGGGCGGCGGACAAAAACGGCGATCGCCGAAGCGACCACCGCAGGCAGGACCACCAGAGCCTCTTGTTCAACCGCTCCTGCTCGACCACAGCAACTGCCGCCAGCAAGAGCCACAAGAGTCATGAGAGTCATAGTTACACCCGCCGTTTACCCGCGATGTTTTGAATTTCTTCACGGTGAGATTCAGAGCACTGGGCAGAAATCACATTGCGTCAGCACCGACCAACGGCCCTCGCAATGCTTTGTTTTAATTAAACAGTCGGATTCCCCCGGTCCGTGCCAGTTCTGGGTCGGCTGTTTTCTGCCGGCCGAAGCAAGAACCTCCAGGCGCGAAGCCCATGGAAACAAGCACAGCTGTGGCTTTCCACAGGAAGGTCCCGACGCTGGTCCGGGCTCGGCCGCACCGCTTTTTACGGCGGCGAGCCTCGCCCAGTCCCGGTGCAGTGCCATGCCTGCTTCTGGACCTCAGCCCGACCGGCTCAGCCCTCAGAGCCAATCCTTTTCCCAAGGTTACGGATCCGTTTTGCCGACTTCCCTTACCTACATTGGTCTATCAACTAGAGGCTGTTCACCTTGGAGACCTGCTGCAGATGTGGGTACGGTCCGGCACGAAAATCACACTCCCTCACTCGGATTTTCAAGCGCCGACAGGAGCGCTCCGGACAGCGCCAGAGCCGCACTGCTACGGAGCCACCGTCTCTACCTCGGGGTCAACCCATTCCAGGGACCCGATCTCCTTACAGAGAAAAGAAAACTCTTCCCGGGACTCCCATCGGCGTCTCCGAGCTGGTTTGCGTTGCCGCAGCAGTTAGCATGTTCCCGTGAACTTCCCGCGCGATTCAAGTAAGCCCAGTAGCGATACGTGACGTAGCCACTCCCTGCTTTGAAAATTTTTTCAACTTGGCAGGGGAGTGCGCGTCGTGGCACAGGTGTCCGGGTATAGAGGCGGGCGTTGGGGATTGGCACCTCATACTGCGGCGTAGCAGGGGCGTAGCAGAAATAGCAGGGGGGTCCAACTAGTCGAGTAAGGACCACCCTATGCATTATGGACCTAATCTATGCATTATGAACACCTTCTCCTCCAAGCTAAGGAACCGGAACTGGACATGGAGGAGCCCGTATGGGGAGCATAAAAATGGATCGTACTTCATAATCTGCGATAACACGGGCGTCGTGCAGGATGTGGAAGTGCTCGCAAGGGTAAGGTGTAGTGACCACTGTATGGTAAGATCTTGAATTAGGCTAGATTTGAGATGGACCGCAGCAAGCTAGTACGTAAGAAGCCGATCACTGAGCTAACATTAAGACGCAAAATTGTAGAATTCAGGATCGCGCAGCAGAACAGATATTCATCTCTTGCGGAGGAAGCAGAGTTTACGACACAGGAAGAAAGCGAGAGTCTCACACCCATTATCACGGAGTGTGCTGTAGAAGTTAGGTCACAATGGCTAGACCGAATTCTGTTAAACTTTCACAGGAGATGAAACATCTATTTAGGAAATGCCAAACTATGGCAATGTCCACCACAGCTGACAGAATAAGACTAGCGGAGGTTTGGAAGTTAATGAATAGGCGTAAGGCACCCGACATACCGAAGTGTAATACGGAGGCGACGGAACATGCGGTCACCAACGGAGGCAGCCTGTAAGCAGTGAATAGTCGTTTAGGCGTGACGAAAAATCAGATGTATGCATTTAGAGACAAGCAAGGCAATGTTATCACAAATAGGGATATAATAGTCATAATATTCAAGGAATTCTATAATATATTCCAGGCTCATTTTCTTTTTTTTTAATTATTGCCTTTAGCTCTTTTGAGAACTGAAAACGTATATTTTAAGAGAAGAAACTCGCCCGAGTCACGCAGAATCATTAAACGACGTAGAACCCAAGCGGGAAGCTCTTTGACTGGGTCTATTTACTGAACGCCGACGTTGATTGCGGGCATGGAGTTAGCCATACAGAGCATTCCAGCGACGGCGCGGCGGTGGACTCCGTGTCTTCGTAGTTCAGCCCGACCATGGAGGAAAGAAAAGCTGATCCCGACGAACTTACGACGTGCTGCCACGGGGGATTTTCCGCCACGCGAACTTCGTCGTGAAAGTTCGCTCCATGTATTCTGGCCTTAACACTTCGGCGGCGATCTCCAAGATCTCTCTGCGTCAACGTTGAAAACCGACACATGGGGTGTACCCACCAAGAACGGGCGGGCGATTGAGCGATCGCGCCAGACCGTGATGTCCCGCAAGCACGGAATACAGGGCTGCGCTTTGTAACCAATGTGCTAATCACGAAGTGGGCTTTCAAACACACGCGTCATGCAAGATGGAGAGTTGGACCTGCCCTTATCGTCATACTTGCTTCGACACAGTACGATGCGCGTTCGCGAACTGCTTGCACGCCTGTGCGTCACCGCTACATCATGAACACGCGAGCACACCGTATATTCGTTCGTGCGTGCCTGCTTGCGTACGTGGAACTAGTTTTTCTTTCAGATCGAACATACAGCGGTGGCAGTGCGGACGCCGATTCCAGAACTATGTGCACTGTGCAGCGATGCGCACGCAATTGGCCGGACTGTATTCACGGCCGTCCAAGGCTTCGCGCCTTAAGCTTGAGATCTTTCGCTGCTAAGACGACCTTAGATTTATCTACCGGACGAAGAAGGGTTGCCGGGAAGTAGAGGTAAGCCATTAGTTAACTTCGTATTTTTGTCTTGTGTATTTAGCGAACCAGAGTTGCTCTATAGTTCGCTCCGCGGAAGCGTTAGCCGTACCGTTTTTGTGACTCATTTTGATGGTTGCTTAGATTTGAAGGGCGGCTTTTGTACCCGTGTGCAAATACGATCGATTCTTGCACCATTTCAACCCCTTTGATTCGTGAAGTGTGGGTAACCTAGCCGAATGTTTTTGCAGGTAAGAAGCACGGTGGCGCGAGTAGTGGCAGCGCTACACTGCACTCTTAGCTCGGCGGCTAGGGTCAGAGTGGCTGCCGTTCAGTAGCTGTGGCTACCTGCACGGCTCGAAAGAATTGCGTACAATAGGCTGAGCGATAGGAGCGTGTGTAACGCGTGGCAGACATTAAAACTACAATAATTTAAGTGACCGCAGCGCGTACAGCAGCGGACTGAAATGCTGTCCAGACAGGTTTTTTTAGTTTTGATTTGAGGGCAGGATGGACGGAAACAGGACGTTTCGGGGCGTACGCCCGCACTGTTAAGGGGTAAGTACATGTGTCTACGGCGATGAGCGACGGGAGAAACCTCACTCAATTGGTACAGCAAACAGGTATTGTGAGCGACACAGACAAGCGAAAAATTTTACACAGGCCGCTGACGGCGGCAACTGCGGCAGGCGACGGGCCGCCGCCGTCGCGGGCTTATTCCCGGCCAGAAGCAGCCAACAAGCGAGCGGCAGCAACGACGACGGAGGGCTTTGGCGGCAATGCATTATTTTTTTTCGTTTGTCGCTGTCGCCCACAATGTTTGTTGTAACCATTACGTTACGCTTTTAGCGTCGCTTTTTGGCGTCGCTGCATGTGGTTACCTCTTTATGTTCGGGCGTTCTGATCGTTCAATAACGAGCCTATTGGTGCTCATCAAATGTTGCGACCTGCCGCGTGTATGCAACGAAGCGTACTCGAGAATGAAGAAAACATAGCTCTATGACCCACTAGCAACTTTTCCACGCTGGACTTGTGAACGTATAATTGGCCGTACGTTGCAGTTGGCTGAGGACAAAATCCAATGCAAATTTAAATGGGGATTATAACGTTACAAAAAGAGTTACCTGTACTTAAATTTTGTGCAATGTTTTTATACCGGGAACGATAGCGGGGAAAACAATATAAGCTACGGACACATAAGCACTAATGGGTTTGATGATGGTTAGTGTTTAATGGCGCAAGGCCAACGAGGGCAAAGAGCGCCAAAGAAGAGGTTATTTAAAAAGAGAAGTGATTACCCAAAGGGTAGGTATAACAACGTGTAAACCGAAAAAGTAAAATCAGTAAAGATAATGGTGAGGGCTGGTGTATAGGGCCGATTTGATTATGCGTGATAGGAAATGAGTTTAAAAACTTGACGTCTGACAAATACTCAAACACACGTTTCACGGAAACCATTGCATGTCACCTAGAAACATTGATGGATGTAGGGGAATGTTGTCTGTAAGTTCTCTGAAGTGTTTGTGAGGTGTTGTGTGAAGTGCCTTGCATGTGATAGTATGTGCACTAACGGATAGGGCCTCTCCGCACCTGCTACACTGGGGTCTAGAAGATCCCGTCAGCAGATACGAGTGCGTTGCATGGGTTGCCCTATCCGCAGCCTACCCAAGGCGACTTCCTTGTGTCTGTTATGTGAGTCAGATGTGTACCGTCCCAGTGTGGCTTTATTATATGTGTTTGTTGTCTGTCTGTTCATTCCAGTGTGTTTGCCATGTTCTGCGCAAGTGTTGTCTTATGGTGGCTTGAGGTCTGTGTAAGGTAGTGTTGTTATGTCTACTGTGTTTCGGAGTGCAGCATTGACGGCCATTTCATCCGCCAGGTCATTTCCGCCGATGCCAGAGTGGTCTGGCACCCAACATACAGTCATCTCAAGGTTTGAAGAATATGCCAGCACAATTAATTTCAAGACAAGGTTAACTACATGGTTTTTCGAGGACTCTCCGGATGACAATGTACGGACGACACGCAGTGAATCTGTATAGATGATGGATTTAGGAATATATGTTAACTATGTGACTTACAACAAGAAAAATGCCATGTGCTTCTGCCGTAAAATACTTGTCTTTACATTCAATTTTCTATATGCTTCAAAATTCGGCCCATGCGCCGCAACAAGACACTGCAGTGAACGTTTTCGATGCATCGCTGAAAAACTCTGCAGCCTTGTATTTATCCTGCACATAGATGAAATTCTGCAAAATCCCACTTTTGGGTGTCCTGTTCTTAGTGTATTTTAAGAAAGACAAGTCACATGCAACAGACGAACGATGCCATGGTGCTACAAGATCAGTGATAGATGACTTGAATGTGTCTACAAAGGAGACCTCATGAATAGTGACCTCATCCTTACTCTGAGCGAGAAGGGAACAGGAATGGATGGGTGATTTAAAAAGAGCTTTGATGTGGATGTATCATTAAAAAAAACCGGTTTAAAAAGGATGGTTGTCCATTGATGAAATTTTTAGAGGCATATAACAAGTCAAACATAGGTTCAGCTGGTGTGATAAGCACCATTTGTCACACTCTGCGTAAAGACTCTGTACAGGCTCGTACGGAATGCGCACAGAGAAGACGAAGCCCCAAGTAAAGCACTGGGTCGAGCATTTTAGGTGCTGTTTAGTGGATGACCCATACCACAAACACTCCCATAGTCCAACCTAGACCCCACTAGGGCTTGTGAAAATGCGTAACAGGAGTTGCTTATTTCCGTTCCTTACGACTGGTGGGACAGAGATTTTAAGAATGTGAGAGCTTTTAGACATTTAGTTTCAATTGTTTAATGTGAGGGATACGTAAGCCTTTCATCCAACACCAACCGTAAAAACTTGTGTTCCTGCCCTCGCAGGAATCGATACGCCATTAAGGATAATGTCTGGGTCCCGATGGATCCCACGCCTCCAGAGAAGACAACACAGGTGCTTTTTTCTGGGTTAAGTTTAAAACCGTTCTTGGCCTGCCCAGCTGGCAGTTTTTTTGACAGCGAGCTGGATTTGACGCTCACAGATGGACATATAATACATGATTTAAAGATACATGGATGTCGTCTACAATACATTGAATAAGAAATTGTAGGTGGGCAATGCCTTCCCAAGGGAGTTTATCTTAACATGACAAAGTGCAGCTTAGCACTCCAACCTGGTGGAACGACGCGTTTTCTTGCACATGACTCTTGATAATGCGCTACATTACTCTCACGCGAAAACGTTCTTTCTTCGGACAAATAACTAGCAATGGTGTTGAGCATAAGGCCCGAACACCGAAAGACTTGAGGTCACTGAGGATCCCGTAACGCCAAGCGGTGTCATAGGTCTTCTCAAGGTCGAAAAAACACCGTTGTGCAAAAACTGTTTGTGAATGAAACGTCCTTTATGTAGGATTCAAGGGCGACAAGTTGGTCATGTTGTAGATCGCCCCGCCCTGAAGCCTGCCTGGCAGCCCTCGAGAAGACCGTGTACTCAAGGAAGTACACAAGTTTCTGTTTATCATCTTCTGGAGGAGCTTGCAAAGGCAGCTTGTAAGGGCGATGGGCCGATAGCTAGCGGGAGAGGAAGGGTCCTTCCCTTCCTTCAGGAAAGCCACTACTATGGCCTCCCTCCAAGAGCGAGGAATGTGCTCCGAAAGCCATATGTTATTGTATAGATGTAGGAGTGTTTCAAGGGTGTCTGAGTGTAGGTGTTGTATCATTGTGTATGTGATTTTGTCTGCACCTGGAGCTGAAGGCTTACATTTTGTCAGAGCTGCCTTCAGCTCATGAATTGAAAAAGGAGAATTGTAAGAAGTGTGTGACTTGTTGCTATCACGCAGGGACTTCTTTTCCGCAGATATTTTGAGCTTCATGAAAGTGTTTGTGTAGTGTGCTGAGCTGGACACGTGTTCGAAGTGTTGTGCAAGTGTGTTGGCCTGGTCTTCGAGTGTGCCCCTGTTGTGCTAACCAGGGGCAGGCTGTGTGTCTGTTGTCCTTTCAGCTTGCGTATATGTGTCCAGACTTTGTGTGTGTCCGTGTATGAAATAATGGATGTCCAGAAGGTGCGCCAACTCTCTCGTTTTGCCTTACGGCGCAGACGTTTTCCCATCGCCTTTGCCCTTTTGAACAAGAGGAGGTTTCCCGACGTGGGGTACCGACGAAGGATACCCCACGCCTTGTTCCGGGCCTCCCGCGCCCGCCTACAGTCATCATTCCACCACGGCCTCCGCTGGTTGCGCGGGGCACCAGAGGCGTGGGGAATGGACTTATCGGCGGCGTCGAGGATGTGCGCCGTGAGTAGTTGGGAAGCTTCTTCAACGTGTAGGTGTTAATGGTTGTGTGGTGTAGTTTGAATGTCTCTGTAAATGTACTCCAGTTTGCTCTGGCTTCATTGAACCTGTTATGGGAAGGTGAACTGTTCGGGCCTCTACCTATGTATGTTAATGTGGTTGGGAAGTGGTCACTACCATATGGGTTAGGGCCAACATCCCACTCTAGAGATGGAAAGAGAACTGCGGAACCAATAGCCAAGTCGAGGTGTGATATGTGTTGTGTCCTATATTATGGTATGTAGGCTTGTTATTATTGAATAGGCATGCTCCTGAGGATGTTAGAAATTTTCTATAGAGGCGACCTCGGGCATCCGTGCGAGAAGAGCACCATAGTACACTGTGTGCATTGAGGGTCGCCTAAAGGATAAATGGTGCAGGTAGCTCATCTACAAGGCCCTCGAAATCCGAGCTCGAGAGCTGGAAATCAGGGGGGATGTAAACGGAGCATAGTGTTAGGAGCCTATTGAAGATTATGGTACGAGTGGCAACTGCCTCAAGGATGGTCTGTAATTGGATAGTGTGACACGCCAGGGACTTTCGGGCAATGATGGCCACACCACCGGATGATGTAGCACCACCGTCCCTGTCCTTCCTAATTACCAGGTAACTATTCAAAAAGTTTGTATGTTTGGAATTTAAATGTGTTTCTTGTATACACATGACATTTGGCTGGTTGGATTGCAGTATTTCGTACACATCGTCAATATTTTTAAGGAGGCCTCTACAGTTTCATTGAATTATGTTTTCTCATCCTATTATTTAGTGTGAGAGCTACTGGAGTGTGTATGTCTATGTGTCGTCTTTCGGGGCTGTGACTCTCGTCTTTTTGGGCTTGTCGGGAGGCTTTGGCTTCGGGACACGTTTCTTGCGGTGCACCGCGGACAAGAACGGTCCGACATCCGTTTGATCGTCTGATGTCCTCGGAGTGCCTGACTGATCAGGCCCCTTGGACCGCGCACCCTTTTGGGCGCGCTTTGACTGACCCACAACCACCGAGGGTTTAAGGAATGCCTCGGATGGCGCAGGCGGTGCGGTGGGGGTGGAAGCTGCCGCTGGTTCCTCCGTCTCCATCTCGTCTGCGCCCTCGCCTGTGGTTTGGGACGCTGAAGCGGAAGTGGAGGATGCAGCATCGCTCCCAGCAGACGTGCTGCCCCCACAACCGCTGCTTGCTCAGCGAGCGGTGCGGAGGCGGGTTGAGCTGCCTGAGGCAACCAAGGGGGGGGGGGGGGAAACGGCGGCACCAAGTCCGACTCGCGGTACTGGGTCCCCGCCGAAACCAGACGCCGCTCTGCCCCCGGCGAGCTGCGTCGGCGTACCTCCCCAGAGGGAAAGAGGCGAACCTCTTCCGTGCCTCTGGGTAGGTGATGTTCTCTGTCACTTTCACGTTGATTATTTTCTTTTCAAGTTGAAATTTTTCGCACTTCCTGGAGTAGGCCGCATGTGGGCCCCTGCAGTTTGCGCAAGTGAGGTTATCAGAATTGCAATTGTCGGTGGGGTGGTCCTGCGCTGCCCAATTCGCACAGGTTGTTTTGCCGCGGCAAGAGGTTGTACTGTGCCCGAACCGCTGGCACTTAAAGCAGCGGCGCGGGTTCGGTATGTACGGGCAAATAGAGCATCGGATGTAGCCTGCATTTATATATTGCGGAAGTGTCGATCGGTTGAAGGTCAGGATAATGTGCTTGGTGGGGATTATCTTATCGTCCCTGCGCATCGTGATGCGGCGCACGGCTGTGATGCCCTGGTCTTTTAACCCTTCAAGAAGGTCAGAATCTGTTTCTGTAAGGAGATCCGACTCTGAAATCACACCCTGGGAGCTATTCAGGCTCCGGTGGGGCGTGATCCTGTTGTCCAGGTCAGGGATGCGAGTTTGGGCAAGAAGTGTGCGGGATTGTTTTTCAGTGTTGAGTTCGACAAAGGATTTTTCCTGGCCTGAGCTTTTTGGCTTCATACTTTTCACCTAATGTGCTTTGCAGAAATTCGAGACCAGGAATACCGACAGTGAAGCGACGGGTCTCGTTGGTCAGCTGACTCGATCGCAAGAAAACGAGAATAGTTATTCACGTTTGTTGAAATTGAAAAGACAGTTGTTGCAAGAGGTGGGAATGAAACTTCGGTGCGGCCCCTTTTCGGGGGCCGATCACGCTTGGGGGGGTGTTTAGAAAATGCCATATATCATAGTATAGAAGCAGGGGACGGGGATACTTTCTTCTTTGACTTTACCCTGATGGTCAAAGAGGTCCCGGAGCTCCCTGCCTGGTGAACAGACAGGGAGCCCATCCGCCGGATCTTGACCTGGGCTCCGATGGCCACCGTTCGTGGTTTCTAACCCTCAACCTATCAACACATCGCCATGGTTGGATCCAGCTTATGTTTGGGGGCTCGGGGTCCGCGGTATTGCCAGTACCATCACCAAGATAGCTCAAGGTGCCCCGTGCGGGGACGAATGGGTTTGGCGCGCAGTGCGTATGCAGACAGCTGCAGGGCGTGCTGCCTGACATGACATTGGGCAAGTGGCACAATGAGCATGGCTTCAGCCAAGGTCACCGCACTTTCACATCTAGCCTGGTGACTGCGCCAAGCAGTATTGCATTCCAATCCTGGTTTCATTCCCGTACTGGTTTCCAATACTGGTTTCTAATACTGGTTCCAAATTTCATTTAACGTTCTTCAACCTAGTCAATTTTTTTATTGTGGAACTGACCTTTGCGGTCCCCCTCTTTCTGCCGATGTATGAACCACGGGAATACGCTACTTGCTCGAATACATTTTTTTTGAGAGAGAGAGAGATCCCCTAGGAGTCACCAGGAGTGCCGGTGGCATTCAAGACAAATCTCGTCACAGCCTTGGACATCGTGGATATGTTCCCATTGCTGCTGTCAGTGTTTTGGCTGTTCAGTGTGTAATACGCTTCAAAGGCGAAGCGCACCTTCTTGCTCCTGGTGACGCTACTTCGGCTCAAGCCCAGTGCCCTGGTCCGCACAGTTCTGAAGGCCGCCAGCAGCATTATGAGGCATTCAGCTCGAATGGGTTTGTTTTTATTACCAAGTTATCCTTCTTTTTAATCTTACTAGCACATCCCCATTTGAGAACTACCCCGACTAAAAAACCCAGTGGCAATGTTTTCTGCGGCTTCTTATTTTCCCACCGACACGTATCTGTGGCAAAGTTTAGGTGTCAATGGCTTTGTAGCTTTGCGTTGATTGCACCTTGTAATGTGTTAGTAGTAACCCACACTGAATTGTTTTAGTACCAGTTTTTTGTTTCCCAAAATTTATTTTTAAATATTAATAATGTGTCCTAAATAAGAGATGGCTTTCCACTCCATGTGATGCACCCACTGGTTTAATAAGGCAATTTTGTTTTATTTAAATACTGATAACTATTCTCCCACTGCGGTTGTTGTACTGGCGCTTTTCGTGGTAATGCCAGTACCTTTTTATTTGCAGGTGATATCATTTTTATTGTCTGAATTTAATGTGTGTATTTCAGTGTTTTGAGTTGATTTGCTGCATTTTTATTTGTGCATTTTTCTAGGATGTATCCTAAATAGGGCCACGTCTCCTTTGTGCATGTGGAGTAGGAACCGTTTTTATGCTATAATATTTTATTTCCAAATAAATTG
Organism: Haemaphysalis longicornis; assembly: GCA_013339765.2. Taxonomy (NCBI): domain Eukaryota; kingdom Metazoa; phylum Arthropoda; class Arachnida; order Ixodida; family Ixodidae; genus Haemaphysalis; species Haemaphysalis longicornis. Next base: position 17,132,785 of record CM023451.1, read on the forward strand.
CGTTTCGTGCGAAATCGCAGAATGAACCGATTGTTGTTGTGTTTTCTTGGAAAATAAAGTCTCACCGCGTTTTTTCTTCTATTCCATGTTTAAAAATAGCTTAACCAGTACTGTTTCCTTGTAACTGTCTATAGTACCACCGCGGGGAAGTAAGGGGGGGGATGACTAGTAGCAGGCGGAGCAAAAGCACGATTCCCCGCGGGGAATGGCAGAACGCTCATGGGGCATAACGGGATGCTTTCCACGAAAGAGTAGTACTACCCTTCTGCAGTATCACAGAACGCCGCAGCCAATAGAGCTTAATTCACGCCTAAAGGGAGTGAAGGAACGCTGCCTTGGAGATAAAATTGCAATTCCCATCCAGGGTTGAAGTACTCCGCCTGCAAAGCATCTAAATCTCACGAGGAGTATTAGGTCTCTAGTTTTGAACGGCACGCGCCGCTCCTCGGAAGAGTAGCCCAATGCTTCCAAAGGGAGTTAAATATGGTACAAAGTTTTTACTCCCAGACAGAGTGCCCAGCACTCCTAGACTTCTTAGTGTGTAACGAAAGTGACATGAAAGGCCAAAATTACAGGCCGATCATCTTACTGTCAGTCGTATACAAGGTACTTACCAAGGTAATCGCTAACGGAATTTCGCCACCCTAGGTTTCAGTAAACCTAAAGAACAAGCAGGGTTTCGTGAACGCTATTCAACAATGAACCATATTCACATGTTCGAAAGAGGTCATAGAGGCGTGCGTGGGGTATACTGAACCCCCATATATAGCCTTCATAGATTATGAGAAAGCATTTACTCGGTCGAAGCCTTAGGAGTAATTCAGGCATTACGGAACCAGGGTGTAGACGAGCAGTATGTAAGTATACTACATGATATTTACAATGGGTTCACAGCTACAATCATCTTCCTTAAGGACTAGCAATAAAATACCGTTAAAGAAGGGCGTCAGTCAAGGAGACACAAGCTCTCCAGCGCTATTCACAGCATGTTTACAAAAAGTATTCGGAGCATTGCATTGAGACCAGGTGGCAGTAAGGGTTAATGGAGAATAACCTCATTAAACTCGGATTTGCTGATGATGTTGCCATGCTAAATTTCTCGGGGGACGAAATGGCAAAGCATGCTTACCGCACTGGACAAACAGAGTAGAACCTTGGGCCTAAAAGGTATTATGCAGAAAACTAAATTAACTGATCAATAACCTCGGGACAGCGAAGCGGTTTGAGATACGCGGCGAGGCAGTGGAAGGGGCAATCGAATATAACTACTTAGGCCAAGTTATGACCCTCTATCCAAACCATGAGGCAGAGCTAATAAGAAGGTTAGAATGGGGTGGAGTGCATACGGCAGACATTCTCAGATAATGAATGGCATCCTACAATTGTCCCTGAAGAAGAAAGTGCATGACAGCTGCATCTTACCGATACTCACTTACGGGGAAGAAACTTGGATGCTCACTAAGAGGGTTCAACATAATTTGAGGACAACTCAGCAAGCAATGAAACGTAAGATGATAGGTGCACCATTAAGGGACAAGAAGAGAGCGGAGTGGGTCAGAGAACAAACACGTGTTAAGGACATTAGTAGAAATTTAGAAGAAGAAAGGGACGTGGGCAGGGCATGTTATGCGAAGGCAAGATAACCGTTGGTCATTAAGGGTATACGAGTGGATCCCTACAGAGGGAAAGCGTTGCAGTGGGCGGCAGAAAGTTAGATGGGTAGATGAGATGAAGACGTTTGCGGGGTTAAATTGATTGCAGTTAGCACAGGACGGGGAGAATTTGAAATTATTGGGAGAGCCCTTTGCCCTGCAGTGGGCGTAGAGAGGCTGGTGATGATTGCGCTGTAAGCTATGGGGTGCAAGTTTTCTGTTTGTTGAGAGAGAAGGTGTGGACTTCTCGGCGGAGTCGTTGTGCGATTTACCGGTAAGATGGGCAGACCCAAGAAAGCGTTCTCTCCCAAAAAGAAGCGCAGCTTCGGCGAAGCAAGGGGGAAGGCAATCGTGAGCATGTCAAGCGGTGTGGAGAAGATCCGGAGTTCCGCGCGAGGACTTCGGAAGCTAAAAGCAATTGAAGCTACACTCGGGTTCAACTTCACGACAACGGAAGTCGCCCCTATGCCTCGTCACAGCAGCGACTGTTCCTCCGCGGACTGCACAGTGCCCTAATCCAAGTACCTTAGGCGTAACACAAGTGGTTTTCGTGATTTTCGGGACCTAATTTCTCTATAAATTACTGGACCGACAAAAAAGAACAAAGTGACAAATAGTAGACAATGGCAAGCATTACCAGATATGTATTTTAACAATACCCGCTGGTGCTGGCGCCTGAGCCGTCGCTTTGATACGCCACATTAGCCATTGCCATTCTTGTACCCGAGGATAGGGAAGACCACCAGATTCGGTGACTCCTCGTAGTTCGTGTCGCAATTGCTGAGCTTGCTGGGTTTCTATTGCACGGCAAGGAATGCGCGCACTGCGACGGCTTCCGGCTGCTGCTCCGCACTCCTAGTATCCCGTTGTTGTTCAGCAAAGCCTTTCTCAGGTGGTGTTGCCTGTTTTCTGACAGGAACACGGTTGAGAAGATTCACAGCCGGGCCGAACGAGGTTGCCTATCAGTGCTATTTCTCCGGTTTTACCACCGAGCTTAATACACCCCCAAATCATACATCTCCACTGTTTTAACACGACGGTGTTTTATTCTCGGATACACGAAGATTTAGATGGCGCCATATCCGTCACGGACGTGACGCCAGTACAACGATGAAAGCGGCCTGTAAAGTTTGAACCCTTGCACAGACGGTGTTCTTGCGGGAAAGCAAACTTTAGTACTAAAGAGTGCGTTACACGCAGGGTTGTTTGTTTTCGGGATTTATATCTTAACACGAACGTGTTTCATGTCGCGGTACGCAAATATTTTACTGACGTCATATCCATCACGGGAATGACGCCAGTACACCTATGCCTAAGCGACCTGCAAGCCGGAGCGTTCGCTCTCCAAGCACACCCGCCGCAGACCGCAAATCACGCTCAGGTGCAAATTTCGCTGCCCGATTTCACTTTCGTGTTTAACTGATTCCTATGAGAGAAGAATCAACCACAGTTTTTTCTGTAACACGACCATTTGAGGCACCTGAGAGAAGTGAAATGGGCCTAGGAGATAGTAGCAATCTACTACATTTACAAATCCAATTGGCGTTCGAAAAACATCGTTTGTTTTACAAGTTGAACCTGCGCGATTACTGCCCTATGAAGTTGTAAAATGCGCCGCCCTGCCACTCCTGTTTAAAGCGGCTCATTAGTGGCATGGTTGACGGGCCCCTGGCCCATATTAGGATATATTCTTGTATAATACCTTGTTTGGCGAATTTCGTCAAACACGCTTTTAGAAACCGCGGGGTGAAGATATCAGGCTACACCTCACGTCTGAAAAATGACGATGACGATGATAATTCTTTTCTGATAGGCCAATCCTAATGATTTCCGGAAAATTTTTTGTCTCCCAAAGACACACAAGCTTATGAATTAAAGCTGCTAATAAGGAATGAGCGGGCAAGCATTTTTATTATTATTAGCTTATCATATTTAGCGCATACAAGCTAGCCAGGATAAATTATAGCTGCACCACTAAGAATGATATGACTTTAATCGTTGCACAGATCACGTCTTCTTGTCGATATGTTCATTAGTGTCTATTTTGTAGGTCTCTTAGGTCAGGTCTAGGGTCTGCCACGAGTCTAGGGGCTCGTAGCAGACTTCTGTAGGGGGCTCTCCGCTTTCACAGCCCTTCGAGGTTTCGGTGACGGGGATGCTGAAGCTTTCCCAGACGCAGTTGCTGGACTCAAGCAAGTCTTCTGAGGACTGCTTCCTGGGGTAGGCGTTGCCTCCACCGGAAGACGATCGCGATGAGGAGGGAGAGTGGACAGGCGAAACCGTCGCTGAGGCGAACACCGGATACTTTGGCGAGCGCCGCGCGAGGGTTCAGAGCTGTCGTCCTCGGGATATCCGCCACCTGTGCTTCGGGGTCCCGGTGCCGCCGCCTGTGCTTCCTCGTACACCCGCCTGGTCACGTTCACCATGAACTGCGGACACCGATAAAAAAACAGCCGTTTGACACACGCATTACGCAGAATTTCAACAAATTGTAGTTAATAGTTGTTCATCAAGGAGCTGCGTTCCTGCTCCTAAGTCCTTGAACTTTGCTGAAATGCATCCATGTTAGCTTGCCAGTGGCCTCGGTTTTTTGATTGAGTGCCGAGATGACTTGTTATGAGAAATGGCATTCTCTTAATGTGAAAGCTAGGCCTTATTATTCCGCGAGGAAACGTAACAGAGTAACTGTTAAGTGACAGCGAATAGTATAAATTATTAACCTTTTATTTTCTATAGTAGAACCCAAACTCCGCCAATATTTTATTCTGGCTAATGACGGCCTCTCGAAAGCAATTTTCTAACTTTATCTCCCAGCTCTATTTGCGAGAGTTCATATACTTGTGATAGCTCATCAAAGAAAGGGTCACTAGTTGAAAAAAATTGGGCCGTATATCATGATTACTGGTTTTTGTTATGGTAGAGCAGAACCAACAGAAAGGTAACTGCAAAATACACACATCTCAGTGGTAACTGGAGGAAATGAAAAACATCTCTAAGCGTTTATTTTTGTGTCAAATGCTCCAAAGCGGTGTAAGCAAAACGTTTTATAGAAGTGCGAATTACGGAATAAATAGTTTCGAAACACACGGACATATTTTCCAAACATCCAGAACAAGTAGCCACCCTGCCTCCGAATGCCAATTTCTAATTCCTCTCTCGCATTACACATACGGAGAACGCCGTCTCATGTACGTCGGAGGTAAGTTAGGAATGGTCTTTCGTCATCCGTTTTACGATCAACCAGGTGAGATCATGCCTTGAAGCACCTTTTCTTCGAAATAGATGACATACATACCAAAGATGAACAAAAAGTAAGAAAGAATTGAAAATACTATCGACTTCCAGTGCCTTGTACGTGATTTTAACTGCTGCTGTTTTGGGGACAACAATCTTATCTAGCTCTTTACCAGTCGTGCAGGTGGTAAAAAGCCACGGTGGCTGAGTGGCAAAGGCGTTGATTTGCTGAGCACGAGGTCGCGGGGGCGGTTCCCGGCCGCGGCGCCGCTTTGTTGATGGAGGATAAAAGCCAAAATGCCCGTGTATACGAGATTTCGGCGCACTATAAAGATCCCCAGGTGGTCAAAATTAATTCGTAGCCCTCCAGTACCGCGCGCCTCATCGCCTGCGTTGCGTCGGGGCGTTAAACCTTAGAATCAATCAACCAGTGACGATGCACTTCATTCCTGACGTGTGATCTCTTGCGTGTGTGTTATTGCAATGTGAACTAGACACAGCTTTCGTATTCATAGGTTTATGTGTCTGTATAGAACCAAACGTGTTCTTAGTACTGTGATCTGGAATGCGTCTTGTCTATTCCTAGCTATGTTTTTTCTTCACGAAATACATACTGCATAACCCCTGATTCCTCTGTGATGTTTTTAATGGATTCATTACTAACCAATCGGCTAAGGATAAGGACATTCATGCATGTATTTGGTGAACATGAAAAAGAAACAACAAACTTGAAATATTGCATGTGCTCAATCGATCATCTTCAGTACGATGTGTTGTCGGGATAGTTGGTTCATATCACAGCAATATGAGTTAGTGCAGCGAAAGACCCAGACGGTGAAAAGGACGGGACGGGCGGTGAAAAGGATGGTGCGACCGTCAGTCCCATCCTTTCCAGCGTCTGTGTCTTTCGCTCCGCTGAATTATATTTCTGCGTCATCTTCAGAACGTTTGCTGGTTAACGTAACTCGCATTTACACTGTTTGGAGTCTGATTGACGGTGCTTGCCATAACGGAATATGCGATTAACGATAGAGAAGAGGAAAAGACACATGGAAAAAAAACTAATTTCTACTATCGGTTAATAGGAAAGGTTAAGTGCTCGTTCCCAGGGCATGCAGGAACCAGAATAGCCGAAACCACTATCGAAGTTGTACTTCTGTATACAGTGAAAAGGTCCAGTTAGAAATTGCTAAGTTTGCGATAGCGTGCCAACGGACGCAGCCTAGTCGGTACACACCACTGGTTGGACAGAACCCTATAAAATATTTTTTTTATTGACGGAGCGTGGTTATTCAGAAGCCGAATGCTTCTAGCCTGCGGGTAAGGTGAAACGCTGTAAATATTTTCAAACCTCTGAATACGGATGAACACTGGGCAGCAGAGATCTGAGATGCAGGTATAATCGCTGCCTATGTGGCATACCTAATAGTGCTGGCCGAAAAGCAGAGCGAAGCTCACTGCTTACGCAGGAGGGCTACCAACGGTAAGCTTGCTCACGTATTGCTTTTTCACGAAAGCACAATGAAACTGCGTATATAAAAACTATCGCTTTAATCACCCACAAATTGGCCTCCGGATGAAACACAAGTTGCCAAATGCTCGAAATATAAAAACATTTGAATGAATACAGACAATATCGCGAAATTCCTCGGGAAATTTTACGAAGAACTAAAATAGTCTTTCTCAAAACCATAATCGGTCACGTTATCCCAGGGTGGGATTCGACCCACCGTCGTGTAAAAGATATGATGAACACGGAAACCCTAGGCCACGACTGCTCGATTAATAGGGCTGACTGAATGTCGCCGTACTGGGTGGCTTCTAGTCTTTAACGTAGACAAATGATTTACACACAGACACTGGGGAGTGGTGTTGATATTGCAGCGTTAAATTAACACACAATTAGACTGAATGCAACATTTGTCAGTGGCAGGTGAAAAATCAATATTGCCACAGCGAGCCCCGCCAACAGATAGGGATAATTAGCAAATACTTTTGCAAACTACTGACGCAGTAGCGCGTATCGCAAAGGCCACATTGCTTCACGCAAAGCAAATATTGAGTAGATAATAATGCAACACACGATGATAGACAACTTACAACCGTCTCTTATTACAAGCGTATCTTCAGATACACTCTTACGTGCAATTGGTTTGTCTTAAATTACGTAAAAACGGTGAGTAAAAAAGAGCCTCCAAGGCATTCGAAATTGAAGACGAAAAGCAGTAGACGAAAAAGGACTGACTCTTGCATGCGCAAGGAGCACGCAATGCACGTAGACAAAGCAAAATTATCACGCGTATTATTTTGCTTCCCTGCAAATGTCATCGACAGACCATAGCCATCTACGCCTCTGCCCCGCAGCTCCTTCACTGATCACAACTCCAACTCGTCACGCTCGTCCTCTCCAATATCACTCCTCTCGAAAATATTTTAATGGACGTTTGTTCCATGAATCCAGTTTTCCCACCTTCAGACGGCTCACGCGCCATGCTTTGCGGTAGTATGCATCTTTTTCTATGTGCCTGGTTTCTTCTTATGCCTGGAACAGCGCGAATGAGAGACAGCTCTGTTCTGTTTGATGCTGTTATCTCGCGCATGCTGGAGTCTTTCTGGGAAATTTTTAACCCGTTGTTTCTTCCCATGCTACCTTAAAAGCCATGCCAACCTGTATTCTTAACTAAAAGAAGGAGGCACTACTCGTGGAGAACTTCCGTTTTGCCTCAAATGCGCGTTAGGCCTCCCTTGTGCTTCATAACGGGGACATGTAACATTAACGCCAGCCCTTCTAGTCGTTTGGAACGGTTCTTCCTGTGTATGCTTTCTGTACAAACGCTTTGAAGATTTGTCCTGAATGGCTGAATCGACGGTTTTATGGACAGATGGACGCACGGACGGACGGACAGACGGATGGACGGACTGGTGGATGGACAGAGGGACAGACAGCGAGATAGACCGACACGCAAACGCGAGGAAGACAACAAACATTAAACAAAATTACACCACCTCCCCGAAGGGAACTATGTGGTGATGCAAAGCAGAACTGTTGGCATCCTTTCAGCACATCGGACGGTGCAGCGTGCCTCAACCGAAGCAGCAACATAGGAAGCGGCACGCGGACAGGGTTTATTATATAGAGCAGATAGAGTGGAGAGGAGGCGATGAGAGAGGAGACGCGCATGCGAGCTTATCGCGCAGCTGGCGTGTTGCCGTTCTGTTGAGTGATCTGGTTTTAAGTAGCGCCAGAGGGAATTCAAAGGCCGGGCCCAGGCCGGTGGCAAAAGCAAACAAGTACTGTTGTTACGGTGAGTAGGCCGTGTGCTCGAGGCGCCGAAACTCCTCCATTATGTTTTTGTCGATGTTGTCGTCTCTGTGGTAGAATCGGTAGTCTCCGTAAGGTTTGGTGAGGTAAAGGTTGTTGATGTTGGTGCACCGGCTGAGAGCAACGTACACGCCCTCGTCTTCGCAGCTTTGTCTTCTTCTCCTTCTTCTTCTTTAGCAGTTCTCCTACGGGAAGATCACGACGGTGGTTGAATGCGAAGCTATCTTGTAGTGTATTCTTTGGTTTGCCAATCCCTAGGGGCATCCTGCCAAAGTCATCATCAGAAGAGCTGCAGACGGGGTGAGAGCAACTTACACACCCTCTTCTTCGCAGCTTTGTCTTCTCCTTCTTTATCTTCAGCGGTTCTCCTACGGGAAGATGACGACGGTGGTTGAACGCGAAGCTGTCTCGTGAGGGATTCTTTGGTTGGCCAGTCCCTAGGGGCATCCTGCCGCAATCATCATCAGAGGCGCTGCGGACGGGGCACGGACACGGGACATCCCCCCGAGGAAGAGACAGTAACATCCTACTCTAAAGTGTTCAGTTCGTCGCTTCTATTGACGTTCAGCTTTGCGTGCTTTCGTTGTATCAGTAAATTCTTGACGTAGTTTGAATGAGTCCAGCACATCAGGCCCGTTCGAAGCACTTGCTCCTGTCTCGGTTTTGTAGCGCAGTGGGAAGAGCACCACGCACCTCCCGTTGCGGCCAGAGAGTCGTGGGATCGAAACTGGGCGCCGCTAACTATTTCTTTTTTTTATAGTGTAGGGGGAGAGGCGCGGACAACAGACGGACGCGGGACATAACCCCGAGCAAGAGATGCTTTGCATCTATAATGTAGCCGCGTATCGGCTTACTTATTTGCAAAGGTCGCCGAAAGAGAAGAGTGTCTGGCGCCCCTGCAAAGTAAATGCCCCCCTTCGTATTTCGCTCACCTCTCATGCTTTTCCTCTCCCCTCTTGCCCCTTCCAAGATGAGCACAAGTCTGATTGTATTTACCGCGGTTAACTGCTCCATGCTACGAGCTTCTATGCCAGCGCCGCCGCACGACAGAGATGCGCGTGCATCGAGGCACCGTACCACCGCTCTACACCGCGCACGCTTAACGGGCGTTCCGCGCGCCGTACGGGAAACCTTTCGTTATGGTTGGCACCACGGGCGGCCGAATTTGTATTTTGCTTGGCGTACTGTCACTAAATCAAGCATAATGTATTTTATTAAAAGAACCCTGCAAATGTCAATTAGGTATTCCTGTGTTGGTGAGCTATGTGTAATGCTATGTATTTTACAGCAAACCTGTATTCCTCTATCCCCAGCGGTTTGATCTCTGTGGGCGAAATACGGCAAGGGGCCTAGGCCTAAGACACTGAGCGCATGCGTCAGGCTGATTAGGTATTCAAAGTAGAGATCAGAATTCGTTTAAGGAAACTACAAAAGGGGCATATAAACCGTATAATGGATGATAAGTCGCCTGTAAACAATAGGACCTCTACACAATGCGTTCCTACTAAATATTATGTTTGCAGTTTATCTTTGAAGGCTAGGCCGGACTAGCGTCACTGACAAGAGCAGCACTTGCCCAGGACGCCGAGCACATGCATCAGCCTAATTAGTACCAAGCTTTGGCCACCAGAGAAGCCGAGGGTAGTGTTCAGTAGATAAGGTGTTAGAGTACCGTCACTGAGGCACCCAAGTCAGCAACAGCGGCCATATTGGCATTTTCCGCATCTACGGCCGGGTCGTAAACATAGACAGGGTCATTTGTTAACAACACTACCGAAGACGAAGCAAAACGGCATCTTTGGAAACACTTTTGCTGCTCAAATGCTGTTGCATTCTGAACGACCTCAGCGGCGCGCAGCAGCAGAGCAGAGAGGACATGCAAAGCCTACCAGAGCTGTCCGACTGAAGGCGTTAAAGAGCAAAATGGTGGCGCACATGAACCGTCGTAGTTTAAACAAAAATGTCGTGCAATGCGAACTGCCCAATGATCATGGTGGTGGCACCGAATAATATGAGGAAAGAGTGCCGATTCATTCTCTTACTGTTATCTAGTGACACTAGCCGAGCACAAGCGACAAGCCCGCCGACGACGATGGCAAATATTTCTTACCGTCATCCATCCCCTATGTAGTGGTTCACAACAGGTTTGGTGGACATCCATTTTCGCAGGATGGGGTTGCGAACAATTTTTTGTTCAACAATTTTTAGACGTATGATTATTGACAACGGGCTGAGCTGTTTAGATGTGGCTCTGAGAATATAAAAGGATCGCTCAAACACTGCATCAACTTTTCCCGAGTGGCTGAATTCGCGGACGATCAGACAGACAGACCACGACCGTCTTGATAAATAGCGACCTTCCCATCGCAGGCGGCGACCAAGGGAGTCAGAGCGCCAAAAAATTGCTGTGTAGGGAAGGCGCGGTCCGTCAGGTGGGGCTAAGTTTAATACCGAAACTGGAAGGCCGGCATGAAATGTAGCGGTCGTATCAAGAAATGCTGACTATACCGATCACTACCTACAACACCGGCCAGCAAGGATAATTCAGGGTTAAGCCTAGCACCCTTTCGTAGCTGTGCAAGCGTCAGAGTGCACATATAAAGCACACTGCTACCATATGTGCCGGCTTGGCTCCTATTTTTCTTTTTTCAGTATTTTTATTCTTTTGGAAATCCGATAACGTTGTCGACTTTCTCTTTACCGGGAGAAGATTTCTTTTGACGTGACGCAAGCTTATGCACGTGCAATGGTCCAAAGTAACGGCTCCAAGTAGTATAGATACCACAAAAGAGCGATTTAGTGCGTGAAAGTGCCGTCATTCTCGTACGAAAAGGATGTCTTTGCAGCGACGGGAGCAACAATCGGCAACAACGTTTTTTCGCGGCTGCGTCATTTTCTCCATAAATAGAACGCTACGTCTGTAGGAGCTCCATCATGGTGGCTTAGAAGACCCAGGAATAGCGAAGTTGGGTACGTAGCAATCCCACGTCAATACTTGGGGTGAGAACCTGACAGTATCTTCAAGATATCTTTCTGCGCCACTATCCCGTACCAAAGCGATCGGAACGTGGTGAAAGCAAATTGCTTTTACTGTGAGCCTGCCGAACCTGCTCAGATCTCCGCTACAAATACCATTGCTTACCATACGTTCACTGAAAGTACAATACAAACATATTGCAGAATGTTTGGGCATATTCATTCCAGAGCGCAGTTCTTTTGGCTTGGTTTGTCCCCGAGCCTCTTGCTTAAGTAGGCTATAACCGAAAACCTCGGCATCAGACTCCCTACAGCAACTTTCTCAGGAATCACTATTCATGCTTCTGGTACATGGCCTCAGGAGCTGAAGACCCACCAAACAGCGCGGAAAATTTCTGACGCACGCAACCTTTTTTACACTCATGCTAAGCGTCGTAAGGCATTGAAAATACACAGCGGGCTGAGCGTTTATTCCCGCTGATCCATTTTTTCGTGCCCTACATCAAACAGTGCGCACAAAGTGCTTCTTCCTCTTCATTTTGTTTTTCTTTTCCATGGTCTAGATCAACACACAGGGAATATTTTTGTTTTATTTCTTCGGTTTCACGCGCGCTATCAAACACGTGGAATGCCGTGCAAGGCGTCAGCAGAGGCACAGCAGCTGTGGACAGTTTTCTGGGGGGATATTCAGGTGGGTACGAGTTCTGTGGACGCCGACCAGGTGCGTGCTTTTGCCAGAGAGGGTATGTAAAAATTGCGAGTTAAAGAAATCTATTTTGAGCACACTGACAATCCCACAGAAGGAGTGCGCTTCCGCCAGTGTGAATCGGCAAAGGCTGTTCGCAACGGATTGAGACAACAACGAAATAACAACGACGGAAGGCCAAGCAAGCGCCTATACAGGAGAGAAATGGGATGACCTGAAGTGCCATCTGTGCAGTGGCGTCGGGCAGAACTTCAAAAAGCTGAACAAGCCATAACAAATTCGGCACGCGGAATCGGCGCATGTGGGCAGGTCGCTATCCATATAGTCGGCTGTGAGACTGACATACATACCAAAATGTCCGCGGTCAAGTAGCCCAAGAAAGGCTATCGTCATAAAATAAAAATGCCGGCCCTTGTTCTTCGCTCGAGAGCACCGCTTGTCATGGTACTTGTGTGAATTGGGTGCAAGCCTTCCTTGTGACAGAACTCACGATGAAGCAGCGAAGATCCTTACGTGGTTTCACTCTTCCTTCAGGTGACTACAATGAGCAGTACCGATGATCTGTATATCGCTTACGGCCATCATTACGGTTTAGGTTGTTTTGGTGTGCAATAAAAAATATTACAATCTTCAACTTATGGTGTGGACATCTATTTACCGCTGCCTTGGCTATCTATTGCAATTTTTCTTGCGTCTTAGCTTAATATCTCTTGGTGTCACCCGTAGCCTCGGCTATGTAACGACGCTTTTAAGACAATATTCTTTTCTTGGGCTAATAAAACGCAGAAATTTTGGTCTGTCAGTCTGTCTGTCTGTCTGTCTGTGACTCGATTGAACCACCCGGTCAAGGTGAAATAAAATCTGCACAAAAGCATTATATACTATACAGCCAAATCTAAACGTCAAAGTCTGGTGTCAGTGTTAATACTTGTCAACTTTGTTAAACAAGAACAAGATATTACCCAAATATAAGGCAGCGAATCAATACATAAGTGATATTTGCCGGGTTCATTTATTTAAAAAACTTTTTGGATGCTTGGCTCTTGCCATAGACAATGAAATGCCACCTCAACGGCAGAAAACCGTCGCCTGCTGTTGCCAGCGCAACCTCCTGGCAGCATTTAAGAAATCGAACGGCAATAGTAACGAAAAGATCCACGTTCCTCTTGGAACGCTTCCTGCAGTAGGGCATGGTGGTTCCAAAAATGTTGTAGTAGGGTCTTCAATTAGCGCGCGTCTCCGCCCTACGGCGGCACCATCGAGACACCAGACTTTGCGCATGAAAAACGCGGTAAATTTAAATTGACTTGAGCAAACCTTTAGCGTGTTATCTTGGGAGGAACGAGACAGAAAGGTAACCGCGAGAGAGGTCAGCGGGAAATAGAATAGGGGCGTTTACTTGGCAGGTGCGCCAGTCGAATATAATCCTTCGGTGACATTTGCAACGAAAGAAGCAAATACAGGGCCATTTTTTCCAGCAAGTTTGTTTGCACTATGATTGTTTTAAAAGCCTTGTAAAATAGAGTTTTGCATTTCAGAATTCAACTTCTTCAACTTCAACTTTATTTACCAAGAAGGGAATACATTTTGATATGCAAGACATCATCTGGGCCTATAGCAACGTTGCTAGTGGCTGGCCCATGGAATAAATACATCATAATATAGCCACTCATCATACACCATAATATATAGTAATATGATATATTAATACATCATATGATATTATATAGTATTACATCATATTACACAGTAATGATCAATAACCTCGGGACAGCACAGCGGTTTGGGATAGGAGGCCAGGCAGTGAAAGTGGTAAGCAAATACATCTACTCAAGCCAGTTGTGACCCCGTATCCAACCATGAGGCAGAGATAATTTGAACGATAAGAATGGGGTGGAGTTCATACGGCAGACATTCTCAGATAATGATTAGCAGCCTGCCATTGTCTCTGAAGAAGAAAGTGTATGACAGCTGCATCTTACCGGTACGCACCTACGGGGCAGAAACTTGGAGGCTCACTAAGAGGGTTTAAATTATACTGAGAACGGCTCAGCGGGCAATGGTGCGGGAGGTGATAGGTGTAACATTAAGGAACAAGAACAAACGCGTGTTAACGACATATTATCAGAACTTAAGAAGAAGAAATGTAAGTGGGCAAGGCATATAATGCGAAGGCAAGATAACCATTGGCCATTAAGGGTAACATCGTGGATCCCTAGAGAAGGCAAGCGTTGCAGGGGGCGCCGGAAAGTTAGATGGGCCGATGATATCAAGACGTTTGCGGGAATAAATTGGGCACAGTTGGCACAGGACCGGGGTAATTGGAGATCTATGGGAGAGAGGCCTTTGCCCTGCAGTGGGCGTAGATAGGCTGATGATGATGATGACGTTGATGATTATGATGATGGTGACGATTATAGCAATCAGCTATAAACTAATTCACTACCGACAACATAACTAAGCAGTCGTGAAAACCGTAATACACGCGTAACCAGCAATGCACTAAAACATTGCACATATAGAATCACACACGCACATACATACAAGTTCAGATACTCATACATATACATATGCTCACGCGGAAGAGAAAAAACGGCAAATCTAGTCTCGCAACTTATTGTAGTACAAATCTTGTCCAGAACGAAGCATTTAGGAAGAGATTATACAGATTTTACAGGTGGTAAACGTAGTCTCATGCAGGTCAAGCTAATGATTCGAAGTTAAATTATTTGATAATGTTTTTCAAGGCTCGAGAAAAATAGCGGCTTGCGTTGACGTCAACAGGAATAGCGTTCCATATCTTAGTACCAAGATACCGTAATGTACGTCTGCCATACACATTGTGTGCAAGCGGTATGCTTGATGTTTGTGTGATGTTTCTGTGACTTCGTGTCACTCGACCTGATTTTATAAAAATATTTGATGGCAAATGGCTGTTTCCTGACAAAATATTATGAGTTACGCAGGCTACTTTGTAATCTCGGGCAACCAAAAAAGGCTTTGCTTGTTTACTGAATATAGGGGCTGTGTGGTCGGTACATTTTGAAAAGGTTGTAATGCGGAGTGGTCGTTTTTTGTAATTTTATAACAGAGGAAAGATACGATAAACATGTGGTGCCCCAAGTTTCAACGCAGTATATTAAGGGACAGTGAAAGACAGCGAAGTAAATTGCTTTTAATGTTGGCAAGTGGAAATGCTGTCATACCTTGTATAACGTGAAACATGCAAAACTTATTTTTTACACAGGTCACTGATGTGCTGTTTATACTTCATGGCCGCATCAAGGACTCTTCCGAAATATTTATATGTTTCTACTGTTTGAATCTGATTCCTTCTTAGTTGCAGGTTTACTGAATCATTGGTCTTTGCACATAAAGAGGAAAATTGAATATATTTTGGCTGGGTTACATTTACGCCAGGCTGTTTTCATCAAACCATTTCGCGGTATTTATTAGGTCCCTATCGCACCTATTTCTGCCTGCTCAATGCTATTTCCTACGAATGAAAGAGCCGTGTCATCCGTGTACAATATGGCTTCCCCTTTTACTAAGCAATTTGGCAAATCGTGTACATAAAGAGAAAATACAATAGGTCCCGAAATAGAGCGCTGTGGCAATCCAGGTGCTATGGCTAGAAAATTTGAACAAGTCCCATTTATGCAAACACGTTGTTTAACTTGGGAGGAATGACTTCTAGTGAAATTTAGAGAAGAATCCCGGAAACCACAACAATGAGTTTCTTGAGAAGTACATCATAATCTACAGTGTCAAAAGCTTTACCAACATCTAATAATATACCAACAACCATTTTTCTTCATTCTGTGCGGTATTAATAATATACTCAACGCTAATAACAGATGTGGATGTTGATTTCTTTGGACAGAATACGCACTGCTGGTGGGCTATAACATGAAATCTAACTCAAAATTTAAGAATGCGCTTTGCTATCAGCTTTTCTAATAATTTATTTATTGCAGAAAGTACAGAAATAGATCTATAGATTTCAGTTACGTTCGCATCACGGTTTTTATATACAGGTGTTATTTTTGCAATGTGAAGCAGAGGAGGGGGTGCACACCATCATAGTGTGACTTATTAAATATTTTTTCAAGGAGATGGGCTTATTACTTCTGCATTGAGTTTCAATATTCGCGTGGTTATGCCGCTGTACCCCGTTGCTTTGCCAGAAGGAAGAGCGTTTATAATAGACATGATACCTTCTGAAGTATTACAAAAAACACAAAAGAATTCACAATGCGGGAAGGCAATCTGAAGCTGCTCAGAGGGGGTAGTTGCAATGCAAGATTGCGGCTAAGGTTGGTAAAGTACTCATTATTGATCGAATTTGATCGAACCAACAAGGATAAACCAGGAAGTGGTGAAGAGCGCGTGGTTCCGTTATTTCCCTTTAATTCGCTGCGCGTAGGGAGTGATTGCGAACCTCCCAAAAAGCGGTCAATTTAATCGTGTATAGGCGGCTGAAGCAAGCGAACACTGGACGCCCGTCTGTTTTCGGGCTTCAGTTAACCACAATTTACTACCTTTTGCGGGGTATTTCCCTCTGCACTAAGCAGGGAGACATTGATATCGAGAGTACAGCGGGCGAATAAGGCCGGGCAAATGTTAGGTAAGAAAGGTGGTTTGAGTTTCCCGAGCCCAAGGCATGTACTCACTGCAAACAGCTTCTCCCAGGCAGCGACCGCTTGCGGCGTCATCATCTTCTCGAACTTCAGCGCAAGGACCTCGATAACGCAACTGCCGAGCTCGCGGAAGTGGGGCGGCGCCACCCCTCGCCGCTTAGTGTGTGCCATTGCGTTCTTCTGAATCAGGGCGTCGAGGAGTCTCGCGTCGTCCGCGGAGCCCACCATGGACGTCAGCTGGTTGCCGACGGCGCATGCGTGCGCCCTGAAGTGCACGTCGTCCGGCAGCGAGTCCACGTCCTTGTCCTTAAAGCGACTGAACATGGGCAGGAACTCGGGATGCCGGATGAACAGGGCCTGGAACACGAGCACGCCGTAGTCGCTGTCCAAGCTGCACAGGCTGCGCCACGTCTCGCGGACCAGCTTCGTGTCGCTCGCGGTCAGGCCCGTGGTCGGGTCGGGAACCTCTTTCTTGCGCAGGCTCAGACCCATTCTTCAAAGGCAGGCGATGGGCTTGCCTGAAAACTGACCTGATCGCACGCCTCTTCTTCTTCTTCTCCTTCTTTCTCTTCTCACCCCATGGAAGTGGCTGACATTCACAGCGGTTGGGTAGCACCGGCTTCAGAGCGGCTATTTAATGAAGGATTGCAATGTTAAGCTTACAAGCCGAATGAGACACAGGCAAAAATACATATTCACACCGTTATAGCTGGGGAGACAATATAAAAATAGTTACAACAAAGGAGTCTTACTATGGCTAAAATAAAATTGTGAAGCAAAAGAGCGCAGTTCGTTTTTGTTTTTCCGAGACTGATGACACCAAATGAAAGAGGTACAGCGTTGTATGTGTTGTGTTCTGTTGTGTTGTGTTTTATGGCACATAAGCAACTTAGGCTATCATGGGCCAAACAGAAGGCCTCGTGCATTTTGCGTATAATTGATTGTTACAGTACGTTACAGCGTTACAGCTTGTTTAGAAGCCCTGCTTCTTTTATAAAACTAAAAAAGGAGGAAATTTTAACAAGAGTGTTTTCTCCACAAATAGACTGGGGTGAAATGGAATGGGTTCGTCGTTTGACAGCCTAAAATGCTTTTTTCTCAGGACCTCAAATTTCGTACATGAGAGTAACATGTGATTTACTATTAGCTCTTGGCGCATTCCTCACATGTCGTTTTATCTTCTTTCATAAGAAGGAAGTTATGAGTCAGATGTGTATGTCCAATGCGGAGACGGCATAAAATAACTTCTGGGAGGTGTTCTTTATGTTTGCTTGATTTCCCACTCTGCTATAGTGGGTTTAACTACGTGAAGTTTTGTTTGTTTCGTTATCCCATTAAGACTGCCATGTTTCTCTCAGTTTACTCCGTATAAATTTTATAAAGTTGCTATAAGGAATACGTACTTGTTTAATGTTTTGCTATCAGCTTGTGCAGCACATGCATCGGCTCTCTCATTACCATTGATCCCAACATGGCTGGGAACCCAGCACAAGTTAATTTCCTGTCGCTGTGCTTTGGTGTCACTAAATTGTGTATCATGTCTCCTATTATGGGTTCAGGTGCATTTTTGTAATGTAGGGCTTTGATCGCGCTGAGCGAGTCTGTATTTGTGTATAAATGCTTCTCGTACGGCATTTTTGAGGCGGACAAGATGGTCAGTTGTTGAGCATGCTTTTTGAAGCCGCACTGGTGAATGTCTAAAGTCATTTGATTGTAGGACAAAACGTATTCACAACAAGTTCAAAAGTCTTTGCCAGACAGCTCGTAAGGGCTACTGGTCTATAACTACTACGGAAGGTTGTAGCTATACGGGTTTTTAAAATGCTACAATGAAAGTTTTTTTCCAAGCTACCGGCATTTTTTCCCGATACCCAAATTTTGTATAAAAACTTCAGAAATGCTTCTGCAGCAGGACCAGATAGATGAGCGAGCATTTCATAATGTATATCATCTGTCCCGGGGGCGGTCTGCTTACTAGCCAAAACAGCTCTTTTTAATTCTTGGAGTCTAATTAAAGCGTTGTTGTTTCGTTTGTGCCACCGCATGTTGGCAGTAGTTGTTTCTCAGCTGTGTTTTTATACTTTAAGAACGCTTGTGTATAGTGTGCAGAACTTGATACTTTGGCAAAGTGTTCACCCAGTATATCTCCCTGTTCTTCTATGCTTGTGTGCACATCCGGGGCCGTTAAAAGGGGAAGTGTGTAGGGGAGTACATCCCGGGTAGCTTACAAACTTTCCCCCATACCTTCTTTGATGTTACGGAGCTGTTTATGGATGATACCAAATTTTGCCATTAGGCTTTCTAAGCTCTTTTCGGAGAATATACCTTGCTTTAACTCTTACCTTTTTAAAATTTATTAGATTTTCTTGTGTGGGGTACCTTCTTAAGACCTCCCATGCTTTATTTTGCTGCTTTTATGCCTCCTTACATTCTTGAGTCCAGCATACTTTGTCCTTTTGCCTCACCAATCCCGTAGACTGTGGGAGAGCAATGCGTGCAGAATTAACAATTTGGGATGTAAACACTTCATTCAATTCGTCAATACTAAGAGTGTCTGAAAAAACTTGGTCTAAATTTGCTTCCGAAGTAAAAAGTCCCCAGTCGGCAAACTGAAGTTTTCACCTGCGTAGTTTCCTCGGGATAATGGTTGCCGATGGTGTTACGCTAATCCGTACAGGTAGATGATCGCTCCCATATGGGTTGTCTTTAATATCCCATTTAAAATCGATAAAAACAGAGGGTGAACTAAAAAATAAATCTAAGCAGCTCATCTTTCCTGAGCTTGGGGAGCGGCATGTAGGCTTGCCAGTATTCAGTAAGCAGACATTATTGGACAAAATCAAATCTTCTACAATCTGGCCTCTTACATCAGTTTTTTCACTTCCCGAAAAAGATCAGTGGGCATTAAAATCACCTACTTTTAAGAACTGTTCTGGTAACTGATTTACAAATTATTCTATATGAAGCAGTGTTACCGTGAGTTGTGGTGCAAGTACACACAGCAGATTGTGATTGTTTTGAATACAAGCAGGGTGGCAGCCACTGCTTCTAGCCTAGTTTTCAGTTTGTGTTCTTTAGCTGCAGTACCATTTTGCACAATTATGGCGACACCACCAGAGAGCCTGTTCGCCTGCTCTCGGTCACAACAAAAGACCTGGTATCCTTTAGGTATGTTCTTATGTTTAGGACCCAAGATCGTTTCCTGCAAGGCACAAGACTACAGGTGAATGAGTTGCGAATACTTTCTTTGACGTCATTTTAATTATTTAAAAGTCCTGTACAATTCCAATGGACTAGGAATGAAATGTTGTGAACTAGGTATAAGTTGAAAACTAGGTTTTCGGTCTCGTGATACGGTTTCTGCCTTTCTTTCCATTTTCTAGGAAGTTCCGACACACCTCCGAAGTAGATGGCCGAGAATCTCCCTCAGTTGTGTCCATTGTCTCATCAGAGACGCTGGATGGTTCGTGGAGGATGCACGGGTGTTGAATAGTTGGACCTCGCCATGTGGGGTGAGGCCTTCCGGGACTGGCAAACCAGGGGTCCGTGCAGCACGCTTTGGGGTGATGTAGCGGCGCTAGCTGCTTCTACCGGGGACGCGGGGGGCCTTGCTTCAGCCTCACTCTGTATGGCTTCAGCAGCCGCAGAAGACAGCTGTGATGCCACGCCCTGTTGCACCACAACGGAGTAGGATCGGGTATGCGCTGTTGCCTGTCGCCTCCGTGTTTCGTGAAATGTAAGGTTTTCGGTTACTTTCAGTGGGATGATCTCTTTTTCTTTTTTGCCACGCTGGGCAAACACGAGAGTATGCTGCGTGGTTGCCCTTGCAGGTCACACAGAGGAGTTGTTCGGATTCACAGTTCTCGGCAACGTGTTCATTGGAGGCACATTTGACGCAGGTGTCTTGGCCCCGGCAGTTTAGCGAGCGGTGACCGTATCGTTGGCACTTGTAGCATCGGCGAGGATTTGGAATATACGGTCTCAGTTTCATTTTTGTGTATCCTACCTCCACGGATTCTGGAAGTACGCTGGATGCAAAGGTAAGGAGATGTGTTTAGTCTGGATTTCTTTGTTTTCTCTTTTGATTTTGATTCTATATACATTTGTGACGTTCTGTTCTTTCAGACCTTCCAGAAGTTCCTCCTCAGACACGTACTTTAGGTCGTCGTCGGAGATGACTCTGCGGACCGTGTTGAGCGACCGGTGTTCACTTACACTGATAGGAATCTCACCAAAAGACTTTAGTCCTGGCAGTTTGTCACACTGGTGTTTGTACAGCAATTCGAATAGGAGGTCTTCCATTACCTAGCTTTTGACTTTGTAGCCTTCACCTATGGTGGATGTTAGAGTCTTTGTGACTACAAATGGTGAGACGAGTCTTGCGGTTTTTTAGCGTGATTGCTGTGCACTACGTTGAACCGAGGGAAGTTGTTGACGTTTTTTGCGAAGAACTTAGCAGTTGCGTCGGTGCCCCTTTTACGAGAGAGATTCAGTTGCGGAAAAAAGAAAGCCAATAAATGAAAAATCTCTTCGGCCATGGTGCCAGCCGCCCACCATAAAGCCCAACAAGGGGACGGGACAGGAACTCGGGAGCAAGTCCTGCCCACACCAGCTGTACACCACGACTATAACCTAATATAGCTGAACTCAGGTTCATCCGCCACACAAGGTTCACCTTAGCCGCCAGGAACAAAGGAAACATAGAAAGAATGAGACGACAGGAACGTTGTTAGAAAGGAGACAGGAAAGCGAAAGGTGAAGGGGAGGACAGGAAAAGGCGAATGCCGATTCCCCCCGGGCGGGTCAGACTGGAGGTACCGTCTACGAGAAGCGGAGGCCAAAGTGGTGTGTTGCCTTGGCCAAGAGGACTTAAAGGTCCAAGCACTCGGCGTCAACTCAACCACTAGGACCCACCTTTCTCCGGTCACGGCGCTGCCACCCACGGCTAAACGTGGGTGCTCGGGGCCGTGGTGTCGCACGAGTACACGCAAACAATCTGCTTTAGCAGATTTCCCCGTGCGGGAGGAAAGAGGTACAGCGGCTTCTAGCTCAAGGCGAGGAGTTGCAATGGTAATAGGTCTATGCTGCCATTTTAAAGCAAGCTTCAGTGTTTTCACTTGGTGGCGTTTGTAACGCGAAAACGCCGACGTGAAAGAAAAGGCAGCTTTCCCCGGCAGGCATCGAACCTGGATCTCTGGCTGTGGGGATCCGGCGTCTATGCGATTGCTCCGACAAACACCTTCCCACACCTCACAAGACTTGATGCCATTCACCCCACACTCTATACTCCCTGTGCAATTACTGCGGCCAAGCGCGCTACTCTATACGATATGTCTGGGAGTGCCAGAATAACCCAGGCTTGAAACCAATTCCAGTCCTACCTACGAGCAGTGAGAAACTGAGCTTGCGAACTCTGACCTGAATAGGCAGTTATGGTTGACCAAAAGGGCGAAGACGGCAGGTAGAACCAACGGATTCCTGGAATAACGACCCCACCCACCTACCAGCTCTTCAGTAAAGTTTTCTCTCCTCCGTTAGCATGCCTCTTATTCCTCCTCCTCCATTTCGACATGGTGGAAGCGGTTTTGAAAAACTTAGACGACAGCCAAAAACCCGTCCACAGAAAGCTTGCGGTGAACCATCGTTGTGTTTTGACGCAGGTATTGCATGATTTTTTAAAGTTGAATTGCTGATGATTACCGAGGGACGGTGTGGTTAACCGGCCCGGTCGAACGGGAGTGATCGTCTGTAAACTATTATTATATGATGTACGCACTTGAGGCACACGAAGGCATTACGTACAATATTGTGCAGAATAGCATCGTTCTCCGGTAAACAAATGGCCCGCCCCTGGAAAGAGTAACTGACAACATATGAGGAGTTCGCCTGGGATGTCAACTCAGCTCTACACAGTAGTACGGCAGTGTCTCCCAATACGGCATCTTCGAACATTGCCATTTGCAAAATAGTTCGAATCGCTAAACATACACGAGGGACGACGAGAGAGCACAGGGACACAAATGGACTACGAAGATTACGTAGAGCCACCTTGTATTTTTTTTATTTTTGTACTCGTGCCCCCCAAAACCCACGCAGCATTCCTGGATGGCTATAGGCCTCAAAGCGTACCTGAGTCATGAAAAACAATTCGGAAATGCCCACATGAACGGCCCGAAGATTTCGCGGTGAGAGGAAATGCGGTTTAGCGTAGACTTGAAAGTTCAGCAGCAGAAGATGATCTCCAGGGCAGATGCGGCAGCAATATCCAATGGCCTCCCCAGAATAGGGTGACCCACCACCAGTGTTACATTTAAATAAAGATGTTTTCATCACATCATGTGCAAGCCGTCGTCATCGTTGTTGTTCTTTCTCCCCGAACGCTACTAACAGAGAAGTTGCCGAGAATCGGAGCCTTGTGAGATTATGCAGCACCTTCACGAAACTGGAAAATAAACGCGCATGTTAAATAATAGTGGGTGACGAATGATTGGACTTGAGTGAAGCAGGTGCACGTCAGCTGAGAACTCTTATTCCAGTTCTAGTATGGGCGTTGCTGTGACTTGGAAAGAACAATATATGTAGTTTTAAACAGTTAGAGTAACTCAGGAACCATTTAGCGCGGTGACTTTTCCGGGCGTTTTGTCTCTAGCGAGCATTTCGCATTTAGGACTATTCGGTATTAACTCGAGCGATACATATACGTGTGATCGACCATCTTAAGGTATCTAATACTCCTGGCGCTGATGGTAACTGTCACGTGAGTTTATAAGGCCTGTCTCTTTACTTTAATGTCTATTCTGCTTGAAGGTATTGGTTGTTTGGAGATATGTTTCACTTGCCAGGTGACTCTCGGAAATGCATTCATGACTAATCCTAAGAAGTAAAGAAGTAAGAGTCTTGCTGATCCGGCGAAAACATCAGCCATAGCGAAATTCCCAAGACCGAAAGACAAAAAGAGCGTGCGAAGATTTCTGGACTATGCACAAACTACCTTCGCTTCGTCGCAACCTTGCACGCATTGCGAAGCCACTCACGCGCATGACATAGTAGAACACCCCTTTCACATGGAAAAACGCCCAGGAAAAATCATTCTGTGAGATTGAACAATGCCTCCAAAACTCGCCCGTGCTCGCTCATTTCGACGAAAACGCCGAAACGTAAATGCACACGGACGCCAGCGATATAGGTTTGGGAGCCGTCCTCGTCCAAAAGCAAAGCGGTTGCGAAAACGTAATCGCCTATGCAAGTCGTGGTCTGTCGAAGGAGGAGAAAAACTACTCAGCGTCTGAAAAGAGTGCCTCGCTATTATATGGGCGATTTCAAAATTTCGCCCATACGTGTATGGTAGACCATTCAAGGTTGTGACCGACCACCATGCGCTGTGTTGGCTCGCCAATTTGAAAGACCCCTCAGGCCGTCTTGGGCGGTGGAGTTTGCGCCTGCAAGAGTTCGACGTTACAATCGTCTATAAATCCGGCAGGAAACACTCCGATGCCGACTGCTTGTCCCGCGCTCCCGTCCACCCACCAGCACAAGACTCTGATGCAGACAGTGCTTTCTTCGGTGTCGTGACGGAGAGCGACCTAGCCGCCCAGCAGCGTGCCGAACCCGACTTACGCGTCATAATCGACTACCTCGAAGGATGCAACGTCGCCGTGCCTAGGACCTTCAAACGCAACCTACCAGCATTCAGCCTGAAAAACTCCGTACTCGTGAAGAAGAATTTCAGCCCCGGAACGAGAACGAATTATCTTCTTGTCATCCCCGCAGACCTTCGCGACGAAATTTTGGAAGCGTGCCACGACGACCCTTCTTCCGGACATCTCGGCACAGCCCGCACAATCGGAAAAATCAAGGCGAAGTACTACTGGCCCCGCCTTACATCCGACGTCACCCACTACATGCGGAGCTGCCGTGACTGCCAGCGACGAAAAACACCACCGACGAGACCGCCTGACTTCTGCAGCCGATCGCCGTCCTCATCGAGGCCCTTCCAACAGATTGGAATGGACCTTCTGGGCCCGTTCCCTACATCCCGATCCGAGAACAAGTGGATTGTCGTAGCGACAGACTACATGACGCGCTACGCAGAGACCGCCACTCTTCCGAGGGGGACTGCACATGAAGTCGCAAAGTTCTTCATAAGTCAAGTTGTGCTGCGACATGGAGCCCCGGAAGTCCTAATCACGGACCGCGGAACGGCCTTTACGGCGGAGCTGATGCAAGGAATATTACGCTACAGCAACACGGATCACAGAAGAACGACGGCGTACCACCCCCAAACGAACGGACTAACGGAACGTCTGAACAAGACAATCCAAGATATGCTCTTAATGTACGTTGACGTTGAACATAAGACTTGGGACGAAGTGCTCCCGTATGTCACGTTTGCGTACAACACGGCTATCCAGGAGACTACGCAGATGACGCCGTTCGAGCTTGTCTACGGAAGACGGCCGACTACGATGCTTGACGCCATGCTTCCGCATGTAGAAGACGACGACCTCAACCCCGACGTCCAAGGATACCTTCAGCGTGCGGAAGAGGCCCGCCAGCTCGCTCGAGTTCGTACACCGGACCAGCAGCTCGTGGATGCCGGGCGGCTACAAACCTCCGACAGCCGAAACGCCGAGTACCACCCAGGGATCGTGTTTGGCTTTGGGACTTCCATCCGACGACGCGGACTCAATGAGAAGCTTCTGCGACGTATTTCGCACCCTACCAGATTCTACGGACGTGTCGGCCAACTTACCTACGAGGTGATCCCCGATGGTGATCCGGAACATCACGACGACGCACGCGGCACGAAGTCGTCCACCTGGTTCGCTTGAATCTTACTATAGCAAATGACGGACTTCTTTGTTGTTTGTTCGGACTGTCTTTTGTATCAGTATCGGGTCGGTGCACTCTTACAGGGGGGGGGGGGGGGGGTAATGCCGCGAACCATGTATGCGTTTGTTTGTTTATTTATTGTTGTTTTTACTGCCCGGCCACGCCGGCCCTGTTAATTGTGTCAAGCGAAGCGCGTCTTGCATTCTGTATTTTATGCCGCACGGGCTATCTCATTCAGATAACCAGACTGTTTTCGTCTTAACGTCACTAGCCCAGAATAATATTCTGTGATCTATAAGGTTCTGGATGTAAATCGACGGTTCCGGAAACACTCGCGCCGAAAGATAAAAGCCTGCAGAGCAGACGCCACGGCATTCCGATCGTCGACGCTCCCCGGCACACGTCACTTTCTTGACTGCTGCTTCGCCGCCTGTGTATTCTTTGAGTTGTTAGGGGAGCACAAGTTCGCTCCAATAAACGTGTTTTCCTTCAAGACAACTGCTTCGTCTCTGGCTTCGTGACAGTATGTTGAACGAGGTATTCGCGAAGGTGTTATCTCAATCTTCTGCACTACGCCATTTTTCTGCCTATTTTGCAGCCCCAAACTTTGTTATTGCATATCTGGTAGGCGATAAAAGAACTCCAGAAAAGCACTGCGGCAAGGGCGCACAGCTACAGCCACTGCCCTCTGTCGTTTCGCTTGGCGCTTCGCGACCGCGCCGTAGCGCTTTTTTACAGGGCTACTCAAGTTCTCAAACAGCTTAAAGCACCGCCCCAACCCCAAAAACACGCATTTGCGTGGAGCACACTGTCGTTTCAAAACTACGACCCTTTTTAGAGAATTTGTCCCCTGCTGGACTCCTAGTGACACAGTACATGTCATTTCATCATTGGCAGGGGCCCCGATTCCACCGTAGTTCGCAGGATTTCCGCAACCTTGTGAGGATTATGCAGCACCTTCACGAAACTGCTAAATCTAAACGCGCATGTTAAGTATTAGTGGGTGACACATGATTGGACTTGAGTGAAGCAGGTGCACTTCAGCTGAGAACTCTTTTTCCAGTTCTAGAATGGGCATTGCTGTGACTTGGAAAGAACAATATATGTGAGTTTAAAACTAATAATCAGGAACCATTCAGCGGCGACTTTTCCGGGCGTTTTCTCTCTAGCAGAGCCTTTCGCATTTAGGACGGTTCGGTATAAGTCGAGCGTACATATACGTCTTGATCGACCAGCCTACGGTATCTAATACTCCTGGCGCTGATGGACTGTCACGTGAGATTTATAAAGCCGTTGTCTTTTACTTTTAATGTCTAATTCTGCTTGAAGGTATTGATTGTTTGGAGATATGTTTTAGTCTCCCCGTGACTCTCGGAAATGCATTCATGACTATTCCTAAGAAGTAAAAAAGTAAGAGTCTTGCTGACACGGCGAAAACATCAGCCGTAGCGAACTTCCAAGACCGAAAGACAAAAAGAGCTTGCGAAGATTTCTTGGACTATGCGCATACCACCGTCGCTTCGTCGCAAGCTTCGCACGCATCGCAGAACCACTCATGCGCCTGAAAAAAGATAGCACCCCTTTCACATGGAAAAACGCCCAGGAAAAAGCATTGTGTGAGATTGAACAACGCCTCCAAAACCCGCCCGTGCTCGCTCATTTCAACGAAAACGCCGAAACGGAAATGCACATGGACGCCAGCGATATAGGTTTGGGAGCCGCCCTCGTCCAAAAGCAAAGCGGTTGCGAAAACGTAATCGCCTTTGCCAGCAGTGGTCTGTCGAAGGAGGAGAAAAATTACTCAGCCTCTGAAAAAGAGTGCCTCGCTATTATGCGGGCGATTTCAAAATTTCGGCCATACGTGTATGGTAGACCATTCATGGTTGTGACCGACCACCATGCGCTGTGTTGGCTCGCCAATTTGAAAGACCCCTCATGCCGTCTTGGGCGGTGGAGTTTGCGCCTGCAAAAGTTCGACGTTACAATCGTCTATAAATCCTGCAGGAAACACTCCCATGCCGACTGCCTGTCCCGCGCTCCCGTCCACCCACCAGCACAAGACTCTGCTGCAGACAGTGCTTTCTTCGGTGTCGTGACGGAGAGCGACCTAGCCGCCCAGCAGCGTGCCGAACCCGACTTACGCGTCATAATCGTCTACCTCGAAGGATGCAACGTCGCCGTGCCTAGGACCTTCAAACGCAACCTACCAGCATTCAGCCTGAAAAACTCCGTACTCGTGAAGAAGAATTTCAGCCCCGGAACGAGAACGAATTATCTTCTTGTCGTCGCCGCAGACCTTCGCGATGAACTTTTGGAAGCGTGCCACGACGGGCCTTCTTCCGGACATCTCGGCACAGCCCGCACAATCGGAAAACTCAAGGCGAACTACTACTGGCCCCGCCTTACATCCGACGTCACCTACTACTTGCGGAGCTGCCGTGACTGCCAGCGACGAAAAACACCACCAACCAAAACGCCGGACTTCTGCAGCCGATCGCCGTCCCATCGAGGCCCTTCCAAAATATTGGAATGGACCTTCTGGGCCCGTTCCTTACATCCCCATCCGAGAACAAGTAAATTGTCGTAGCGACCGACTACAGGACGCGCTACGTAGAGACCGCAGCTATTTCGAGGGGGACTGCACAGGAAGTCGCAAAGTTCTTCATATTACAAGTGCTGCGACATGGAGCCCCGGAAGCCCTAATCGCGGACCGCGGAACGGCATTTACGCCGGAGCTGATGCACGGAATATTACGCTAGAGCCACACGGATCACAGAAGAACGACGGTGTACCACCCCCAAACGAACGGACTACTTTAATTTAATTAAAAGTTACCTGCTTAATAGAGAACAAGTCGTATGTGTGTCATCTTGTTACTCTCGGACTAAGATAACAAATATTGGTGTCCCGCAGGGGTCAATTCTTGGCCCATTATTGTTTCTAATTTACATTAATGATCTTCCTCTTGTCTCAATTATTCTAACCGCATACTTTACGCTGATGACACAACAATTTTTACATCAGATAAGTGCCTTGGTTCATTAGTAGATAAACTTAATACAGATGCATCTAATTTAGTGACATGGTGTAAAAATAACTTGTTGAGCATTAATGCTGCCAAATCAAACTTCATGATCTTCACGTCACATCAAAGGAGCGTTCCCGGACGTCCTTGCATAACCTTGATTCTGGTCTACTCTTTCCATGTGATAGTGTGACATTTCTTGGCGTAGAAATTGACAAGAACTTGAAATTCAACAACCATATCGCATCAATAGCAAAAAAACAGCTTACGGTATTAGAGTGCTCTATAAAGTTCGTTCCTTTTTTAGTGAACGCATCCTTATCTCACTTTACTACGCATTCTTAGTCACATAGCATACGGCATATCATCTTGGGGAAATACATACAAAACTCATTTATCTCCACTGCAACATATTCAAAATCAAGCTATTCGAATTATAACCTTTAGCCACTTCCAATCGAACGCCGTTTCCTTGCTTCGTGCTCATAATATCTTGTCGGTTTCAGAACTTGTTAAATATTCCCATGGCCTATTAGTTTATAATTTCATTAATGGAAACCTCCCCCTTCAGTTAATTTGTACTGACCAATTTCCCGGGTAACTCCACTCGATTTTCTTTAAATATGAACTATTTATTGCCAACAAGTAACAACGAACTACGGAAAGTTTCAACTAATTTTTCGGCTATACACTTTTGGAATACGCTGCCGCTCTCTATTAAAACATGCCGTACCGTGTATACATTTAAAAATAATTTGCGGGCGTTCTTATCCCACCTGAATAATGTAACTTGGTTGTACCATGTTTATTTTGTTTCTTTATTCCGGGTATCACTAATATGCTTTGTGCTTATGATGTTCTTGCCTATACACTGCTGCTGATTTATTTGTTCTTTTTTCTTTCATGCATTGCTACAAACGTTTCTTGCTTATTACGTTCTTTCATATGTACCGTTTGTTATGTTGGTGATAGTTTCTTTCTTTTTTCAATGCCTTTCTAATACGTTTCATGCTTATTATGTTCTTGTATATATACCGTAATTGATCTTGCTGATATTATTTTGTGTTTCGTTGATTGATATATTCTGCTTATAACGGTTTCCACTGTTAAAGACATAACAGGAGGTCCCCCTTCAGTCTCTGACTCTGGGACCTCCTTCTGAAATCTTCTATTGTATACATTCTTGTTGTAACGCAAAATGAAATAAATTCAAAAATTAAAAAAAATACGGAACGTCTCAACAAGACAATCGCACATATGCTCTCAATGTACGTTGACGTTTGCTTACAAGACGGCTATCCAGGAGACTACGCAAATGACGCCGTTAGAGCTCGTCTACGGAAGACAGTCGACTACGATGCTTGACGCCGTGCTTCCGCATGTAGAAGACGACGACCTCAACCCCAACGTCCAGGGATACCTTCAGCGTGCGGAAGAGGCCCGCAGCGCGCTCGATTTCGTACAATGAACCAGCAGCTCGTGGATGCCGGGCGCTACAACCTCCGACGCCGCGACGCCGGGTACCACCTAGGGATCGTGTTTGGGTTTGGACTCCTATCCGAGGACGCCAACTCAGTGAGCAGCTTCTCCGACGGTATTTCGGACCCTACCGGTTCTACGACGTGTCGGCCAACTTTCCTACGAGGTGACCCCCGATGGTGATTCCAGGAACATCACGACGACGTACGCGGCCCCATGCCGTCCACGTGGTTGGCTTGAAACCTTAATATGCAGGATGACGGACTCTTTTGTTTTTTATTCGGGCTGTCTTTTGTTTCAGTATCGGGTTAATGCACTATTAGAGGGGGGGTAATGCCACGAACCATGTATGCGTTTGTTGTTTATTTATTGTTTGTTTTTACTGCCCGGCCCCGCCCGGCCCAGTTATTTGTGTCAGGCGAAGCTCGTCTTTATTCTTAATTTTTATGCCGCATGGGCTATTTCATTCAGATAAGCAGACTGTTTCGTCTTAACCTCACTAACCCAGAATAATCTTCTGTGATCTACAATGTTCTGGATGTAAATCGACGGTTCCAGAAACCTCAAGCCGAAAGATAAAAGACTGCAGAGCAAACGCCAAGGCATTCCGATCGTCTACGCTCACCCGCACACGTCACTTTTCTCGACTGCTGCTTCGCCGCCTGTGTATTCTTTCAGTTGTTAGGGGAGCACAAGTTCGCTTCAAAAAACGTGTTTTCCTTCAAGACAACTGCGTCGTCTCTGACTTCGGGACAGTATATTGAATAAGATATTCGCAAAGGTTTATCTCAATCTTCTGCCGTATGTCATTTTTCTGCCTATTTTGCAGCCCCATACTATGCCTATTGCATATCTGCTAGCCCATAAAAGAACTGCAGAAAAGCACTGTGGCAAGGGCGCAATGCTACAGCCACTGCCCTCTGTCGTTTCACTTGGCGCTTCGCGACGGGGCCGTAGCTCTTTTCTGCAGAGCTACTCAAGTTCTCAAACAGCTTAAAGCACCACCCCATCCCCAAAAACACGCATTTGCGTGGAGCACACTGTCGTTTCAAAACTACGCCCCTTTTTAGAGAATTTGGCCCCTGCTGGACCCCTAGTGACGCAGTACGTGTCATTACATCATTGGCAGGGGCCACCTAGTTCCTCCGTAGTTCGCAGGCTTTCGCGCAACGTACCCTCTCGATGTTTCGAAGGGTCCATGGAAGTAATAGGTTTTTGGCGACAAAATTTACCCATATGATGCAAATTCTTCATTGCGTTTGGGCTCACATGCACCGATTGCTTGGGTATTTCGAAACACCGTTTTGTCTGCTCGTGTGCAGTGGCAAAGTGGGTTAATTGATTTGTTTGCGCTAGAAATAGTTGCGCGTTCCTTCTTTCCAGTGAGACAGACGTCATTCTCTTATTCGGGATATTTTGTCGTAAACTTGGTCGATGTTTTTCATAGTATTGTGTCATCGCCATTTTCGGTGATATCTTTTGGGGTTTACGTACAAAATCTACAGGTCAGTAGGGGATTCTTGGTTGGCTTTTTAACGAATTATATTTACGAGGCGTCTCCTGCTAAACTCTACAAGGAATGAGTAATTGTACTCTTCTTTATTCGTTTTTTTTTATTTATTTATTTATTTATTTAGGAACGCACTGCAGGCCATGCACGCCCAGGCAGGAGGGGCCTAGGGTGTTTAAAATGTCAATGATACAAAATACAAACCGCCCGCTTCTATTCTCTGGAGCACAACAAACAATAATCTTCAGCCTTATTCTGTGGTCCATACTACAGAGTTGTTTTCTCTTTTGCGCTACTGCTAAAAGGGCTCTGCTCGTCGGCTTCGCTGGCGCAGTGGTAGAGTATCGGGTTTTATAGGGAACGCCCTAGGTTCGAGTATAAGCGGGGATGTAGCTTTTAACAGTGAAGCTCGTGAGAAAATCATTCGTGTATGGTGTTCGAATTTAAAAATACCTATGAAATTCCGTGCACTCGTGCACGCGTACCTCGAGCGCATCTTATTCAAGCTAAGTATACCCACTTAGGGAGATTGGCCAATTTTGGCCAAAAAGGACCTTCAGCGTTCGCCGCGTGCCCCGAGCGGACGTTCCTCAAAGCAGGTATACCTACTTAGAGAGATTGGTCTACATTGACCACATGGCTGCCGATTCTCTGATGGACGCAAAAAGCAAAAACGCCCGAGTGTGCGAGATTTCGGCGCGCTTCAAAGATCCGCAGGGGGTGAAAATAGGGCTCCGCTTCTAATCCGGAGCCCTCCACTGCGGCGCACCTCATCGCCTGCGTTGCGTCCGCGCGTTAAACCCTACAATCAATGAATCTACATTGGCAACAAAAAAACTCCATAGTTCGCCGTATCGTGGCAATACATGCTCGGAAGAGAAAGAAACAGCTTAGCGTACGCCCCTCGTTGCTTCGTCCTCGTGTCGTCGTGCGCATGCGCTCGTGTCCACAGAAGAGCCACGACGTGAATGCCGAGTCTCCTGTAAGTGATTACTGCCTCCACAAGACCCTGCCGCGCATATTTCGCACAGCCGAGGAAGAGGCTGCACTCCGAGAGGCTAGGCTTGCAAAGCATCCGCTAGAGGCGATAAGTCGCGCTTGCAGAGTGTATTACGGAATCGTCGACCAACACAGCAAGCTCAGTTTAGCCTTTTCCAACATAAGGTGATTGAAATGCCCATGCTGCCAACGTGAACGCGTCAGCACAAACAATACCGAACTCAACTTTGTGTCCGTCAATGATCACCTAATACCTTCGACATTCAAGTTTTTGCGCAGTGAGTAGCACGTGCCCCTGAACTTTTATTTCTTTTTTTATTACGCAAGTACGCCCTTTGGCATAAACTTGATGTAGTCCAGCAGCGCCGTCTCAACAATGAAGTCGTGGAGGGGCCGGTATTGGGGACCGTGCGTCCACCAGCGGTTTAAAAAGGCCAGGTGGTCGTCCTGGGTGGTACCCAAGGGCCCTCATGTGACGAACTCGTGCTGGCTTGGAGCGCTCGAGCATGAACCCAGGAGGTGGTCCAGGCGTGCTTTAGTGGCAGGGGTTTCACAGAAGGGGCATGTTTCTGGGGGAAATTGCGTCCTCCATGAGGCCTTATCGCAGGGGTCAAAGCTGCGCCCACGCGGATTCTCCAAAGCGCCACCCTCCTCGCGGCGGGCTAAACCGCCGTGAGGTCCGACGCACGCGGGTGAAGAAGGGCACGCGTGGAGTGCCGGAGAGACTCCTTGTGAGTGATGAGGGTGTCACTCTGCGACAACTGGAAGGCAGGGGTAGCGGCCCAGTTACGCTCTGGGGATGGCAGGCCGCGTCAACGTCCAGTGTGGGCAGGAGTCGAACGTCTATTCCACAGAACTCGCACGGGACACGGAAATGAGTTCACAATGCGATGCCATCGCACGTCAAGTCGAGCGACTTGCGACGCGTCCGAGTTCCCGGACTGCTGTCTGTGTGGAGTCTGTGTACAGGGGAAGGCGCGATGGTGGGTTTATGCGTATTCGAGGCTCTAATGAGGTAACCCATCCCGGATGGCCAGAAGTTCTGCCATGATGAAGGAAGAGGTGCCTCGGTGAGGTATGAGCAGGTCTGCTGCACTTCTGGATGAGTGGGGCACACCAGGCTGGTGTGTAGGAGAATTTGGGTCATGACTGCATCAAACGTACACTTGCATTGCATCGGCTGCGCCATCCGACTCCGAGGGCAAAGGGTTGGGATGCAGTGACTTATTATGAAAACGGTGTAGCCGGGTCAGTGGCCGGTTGTCTGTGGATTTGCTTCGGCTCCAAGGGAGCAGGTCAGGCGATTTTCGTAATATAACAGGTAACCTAGAATCGAAGTAATGGACAATGCCACGCAACAGGAACTGTTTGAATTTTCAGACGACGTGCCCTCCCTCCGCTGTTCAACAAGCTCGTCGAGGGTGTTCAGCTGGGCCTCCGCTTTCAGCGTCGGAATAGGGGTCATACGAGCAGGCCGTGATAACTCGCATAGCCCTCTCGGTTTACACTTTCCAGTAGGTCCCAGTTCCTTCGTGTGAGATGCTGAAACTGAGCTTGGGCATATCAGCCGGGGCTGCAAGACAGATCGAACTAAGATACGTGCCAGCGGCTACAAGGCACGCCAGTTTTTTGTGAGATCCATCGGAAGAGATGAAGCGTCTTAGAAGCTTTGCCGCGCACGCAGCGAATCCACGGAGCCGCGCACCCAGAGGCGTCTATTTCTACTCAAGCACTCGCACTGACGATTGCGGGATTGAGGGCGAGGCCGTTTAAGGCCAAGGTGAGGGCGTCTGGGAAAGACGACGCCGGCCCCCCCTATTTGTGATCGACATGAAGGTCGTCCTTTGCAGTCGAAACTGTCAATACAATCTTGGCACACCAATGCTCCGTTTTGTGCAGGGCCGCCTGGAGGCCTGCCTGCTGTCTGTTCAAATCTGCATATACTGACCGGACTGTAATATCATCGGCGTAGATTAGAAAGAAAATGTCCGGAATGGTAGCTAACTGCCACGCGAGGGGAAGGAGTGCCACATTAAACAACGCTGGTGCCAACACAGAGCCCTGGGGTACTCCCAGCTATGAGGTGAAATGCCCTACCCTTTCTTTGCCGATTCGTATAGAAACTGTACGACTGTCGAGAAAAGGCCACACCAAGTTGCAGACCATAACTGGAACTTTCAGCTGACGTAAGATGGTAAGAATCGCTGAGTGACTGAAATGGTCATACAGTATAGCCCACATATAACGAACTCGGCTTTAACGAGGATAGCGGCTATAACGAAGAAATCTTCGTTTCTCCTCACCATTGGACACATAGATTTTGTGTCCAGATATAGCGAAAAGCGGATATAACGAACTGATTTCCGTTTCCCGATGTGTGCGACTGTAAGCCTTTAGGACATCCATGGTTAGGAGCGTTCGTATGCTGCGAGCTCTGCCACCCAAGAAGAGTACCATGTTCTAAAGACGTTCAAGGCCATCTTCTGTAACGAGGTGTTGGCGGAAGCCTATCTGAGCTGGATGATCCCAAGGTAGCGCTCAAGCCACCAGGACAGGCGGAGTAGCGAGCATACGCTCCAGCAGCTTGCAGATAGTGCACGTCAATGCAATCGGCCTAAGGTTACTCTTGCGGTCCACTGGCTTGCCTGGTTTTGGTATCGGCACCACCTCCTCCATGTTTCCAGGAAGCTGGGAGCTCCACTGAGACCCAGATGGCGTTGGAGTGAGTCAAGCATCCACTGAAGAGCTGGGCCATGAGCGTTCTTGAACACTTCATAGGTGATACCATCTGGTCCCGGAGCTGTGCGCAACTTTGCCTGGTCGATGGCGGCCACAAATTCCGCCATTGTAAAGGGGCCTTGTATGCCATCAATGTCCACCTGAGCTGGCACGCACCTGCCTTCAAGAGGGAGGTAAAGTTGGCCGATGAATTGTGGTGGAGCCTGGTCGAACACCGGGAAGAATGCTTTGGCTAACTCTAGGGCAAATTGTTTTGGCGTTTTCCCAGAGGCAAGGCACGCACTAGTGGCAGGGTCCGGTGGTCGTGCACCAGCTTCCATGCTACGGAATGTCCGCCAGATGGAAGATGTTGTTGAGGACGGTCCAGTGGACGGACACCAATCTAACCACCTTTGTCTAGAAAGGCGCTTCTCGTTGTGGCGGGCAGCGGCTGTGGCAGGATTTAAAGAAGCTCGCAATTCTGCTGATCCTGGATAACGGTTCACAGCACATTCAGCAAGACGACGAGCTGCCCATAATCGAAGGAGATGCAGGTCAGGAACTGGCCTAGACTCGTCCCACCCAAGCTGTCCGCGTTGCATCCTTAAGGGCGGCGCAATAAAATAGGCACTGCATTGCATAGGGTTCCAGGTAGGGAGCTGTCTAACACCCTCCTATACAAGTCCTAGTCAGTCACACGACAGGCGGCGCCGTAGGCATCGTTTTGGACCGTGGAGCTAAACCAAGATGTAGGGGATTGTGATCACTGCCCCAACAGTCCGGCTCATGGTCCCATGACACCGGAGTTACGCCTGTCCACCAGTAAAGGTCCGGAGCATAGGGGGGCGCGCCAGGATGATCCCAGTGACGTGTCGATATGTGCGGAGCATTGAGTAGCACAAACGGCTGGCTTGTAAATGTGTCTAAGTTTGCCACACCACGCGCACTGAACGAAGAGTAACCCAAATGCCTCATGAGGCGCATTAAAGTCCCACCGACTAGCACAGGCCGTCCGGGGTACGTGCGGCGAAGGTGAGCAAGCCAGCCCATGAATACTTTTGCTGCAATTTATTGTCGTAAGTCAATTCTACTCATTATGCATGTAAATAAGCATGGATTGGTATTTTATCGTTGCTTTAGACGAACAAGGATCTCCTCTACCGTGGTACGGTCCACAGAATAAATGTGAACATTGCCCCGTGGTCTAGTCGACAGAATAATTCTGCCCGTTATCTTGAGCTCACGATCATCATCATCCGCTGGTCCACCGAATAGACACTGTCGACAGTATTTCTAAGTTCACTGGAGAAGGTGTGCTGTGGTGTGTCCACAAACCGCCGGCTTCTCATTCGACAAAATAGCCCTTGAATGTGCTCACCGTAACTTCGCCTACTTAAACTTGAATGCAGAGACAGAATGCTTTAGTGCGAAAGCTTTAGGTGACCTATTTTGCGAAAAAGCGCCGTTATTGCTTGCGTAGTTCGTTCAATGAAATGGCCGCTGCAGTCAAGAGGGAATAAAAATCATCTGCGGGACACAATGAGATTTGAATCCCGGGTCGCCATGGCAGCACAAACTGAGTTATCTACCAGCTGGGCTAGCTCAGCTTTTCTTTGTCGTTTATTTTGTTGAATTCAAACCACACCTACTTAAAACAGCGTATCTTCACAGCTAGCGGTAAAAAAATCGGTCACATCTTCATCACACAGATGTACACCTCGTATACATCAGAGTAAAAGGCCCTTAGAAACTACATATAGAATACAGAAAAATGTGTATATATTTCTAGAAAAGTCCCATAAGGGAAGGCGTCCATGTAATATTTTAACGAGTACGCAAGCTCAGAAACCGTAAGTACTTTCGACTCTACGCGCCAGCACTACGGTCTCCCTTGTAATACATTTGCACTCAAGGTAGCTGTAGACAAAGACCTTGTGGTCAAATGCAACCTATGCACGGGCTACCAAAGCTCCGTTGGTGTTCTGTCAGAGCAATGCTTGGATGAACTCTTGTGATGACTTTGTGAATGTGTTTGAAATTCCTGCGAATCACCTCCAGTTTTTTGAATAACACCTCCACGCTTTTTTCTCAAATTGCGGTATGGCGAATACGTAGGTGCAGCTCAAACAGAACGGTAGAGAAAGTAAAAAAAAATTCAAGCCGGTTCACTCAATGTGAAACCGGTCGGAAGCGCATAGCAGTGATTCGCCATAACGGGCTGCTGCGTCGTTATCCTCTCTTACCACTCATCACGCTCTTCGCCACCCTGTCTCATTCCTCTCCTGGTGAATTCGACGCAGGTTGGTCCATCGCTCTTCAACTTTCCCGCTTTCACAGTGCTCGCGCGCCCCCCACCTGAAACTGCGAAAGCGGGAGTTCTGTTCTTTTAGATGCGAAGCAGCTTATGGTGGAGCCTGTTCCCTCCGCCGTGGTGTGGGCGCTGTTGTGTGGCGTCGACATCCCCACTGCGCATGCCTGCCGAGGCACCACTGAGGATGATTGTGGCAGGAAGCCCCTAGGGATTGGCCAATCAAAGAATCCATCACGAGATAACTTCGCGTTCAACCACCATCCTCATCTTCCCGTAGGGGAACCGTGAGTAGTATGCGAGGCATTCCTCTTCTCTCCGACGCTCCTCTCGTCGCCGGCATTCCTCCTTTCCTCTCCAAAGCTCCTCTCCTCTCCGGGATTGCGCAACAAATGGCGACACCTGCGGGTTCGCGAGCGGTAATGCGAAGCATCTTAAGGTTAGAGACGCGACGGAATCCGCTGCATACTCCGCTGGAGGCGCCACTTTAGCTTCGCGGTATAAATGACGCGCGCGCGAGCTCCGCTCTCCTCATTTTTCTACCGAAAT
Organism: Haemaphysalis longicornis; assembly: GCA_013339765.2. Taxonomy (NCBI): domain Eukaryota; kingdom Metazoa; phylum Arthropoda; class Arachnida; order Ixodida; family Ixodidae; genus Haemaphysalis; species Haemaphysalis longicornis. Next base: position 17,170,736 of record CM023451.1, read on the forward strand.
GCCGCGATAGAACTGAAAACTAATGGGAACTTGATTCTACTACATGGCTGCTTCGCATACTACTCAGGGTTCCCCTGCGGGAGATGGTAAAAGTTTTTCTGCTTGCTTTTACCCCCGGGGCGTGCCGGCGTTGCACTGTCCACATGGTTACTAACGGGTTTTTGGAACGACTATCTGGCTAGCTTGAATTCATGCATGGTAGTATCCACTGCTGCGTCTCAACTTGAGGAGAGAGTGGGTGTGGGGTTATCAGTCCACAACTCAACTGGTCGATTCGCTTACCGGACTTCACCCCAATCTTCCCAGCTGGGTTTATGGCACTAACCTTAGAATTTATCAATTAACCTCTCCTCAGATATCATATTTGGTTATTGTGACGGATTCAATAGCTGTTTGCGCCACTTTGATATCCCCCCAAAAATCAGCTATTCGCACAGTTGGTTTTTTGGTTCCTTCCCACTTAGTGGAACTCCGCCTTATATGGGTCCCGGGTGATAAGGGATAATGGCTGAATGAAGAAGCAGTTTCTTTAGCACGGTCAACGCTAGAAGGCCCTCCGATCAACGTCTGTCCATATTCATGTATAGTGGCCGGAGAACGGGTACGTCGATATCAATGTCTGGACAGGTGGCAGGAGGGTGTAATCACCTCCTTTGTTGATTATTCCCACTTCGCATATGCGTGGAACTACCGATGTTTCGAAGCTCGCCAATGCGAGGTTACTTTAAATAGCTCACGTTGAGTGCCACAGGCCAAGTTCTATATGCACCACGCTGGTGTAATCACCTCTGGTCGTTCTGCTCGTTGTGATTAACCTGAAACCGTAGAGCATTTTTTCTTACACTGCTGCGGTTTTTTATTAATGAGAGAAAAATACCTCGCGGAGCCAATTCACCGATTTGGACTTACCCTTTCAATGGCGGTCTCACTTTCGTTTAGTGCCATTTCGCTTGGGTTTGCTCACAGGAATTTGGTTACAGCCGTCCACGCCTACGTCTCAGAGAAAGGGGTGCTACCATGTTTGCCACTCTTGACTTTACTTGAGCTTTAATTCACACCACAGAAGAGCCTTTTCTTCCAACTGTTCGCGTAGTACGTACTTTTATTCCACAAATTTCTATGTTTGTTGTGTGGTTATTCTCATTTTTTTCTCCAAAATAGGTTTCCTGAATCGGGCACATTAGCCCCAATAAAGCCCCCGACCGTGGCCAATCCCCCAAGTGGGTATGCGCCACAAACAAAGGAACAACAACAATAACAACACTGCCACTTTTTCTTCGCCCACTATCGTAGAAGTGAACCTAACCAGCGTTGCTAACGTGGTAAAACGCGGGCGCGGGATAATAATTACGTCTATTTTGCCTCAAATGTACCTGCAGTTTTCTTGGCGCTAAACAACACGTAGACGTAAGACAAGCGCCAGAATTTCACATTTTAACGCGTATGACTATATAAACCGCGTGGCTTTCGAAGCCTCAGTTGGACGCCACGACGACAGCCGCTATAACGGAACGCCGTTAGGCTCTACTTGGGTCCAGATAGCAAGCTACGACGACAAGGCGAGCCCTTAAATTGACCTGCACTTCGAACGCAATATGCGCCCGCTCGGGTATATCGATAATATCTTGCTGTGATCTTTGTGGAGACCTTATGCTCACGCAGGTGCACGAAGCCCGCATTTCACTACAGAGACTACCATGTACGGACCGCAAAAGAGAGGCAGTTGCTGTAATGAGCTTCGACTAGCAGCAATAAAGCCACGCTTCTCCACATCCGTAACCAAAACACTAACATATCGCACTGTTATGTTCGATCTGGAAGCCTTCATCGCTCTCTGTCAACAAGTGCAACCACTTCAACACTAACTGTGATCGCTAAGGACGATATGATTACTGGGGACGTGTGTCGCCAACGTCAGCTTTTATTGGGGAGTTTGGTGTACATGGCTTCCGCAGGTTCTACCGCGCGTCCATCCGCCTGAAGCCGAAGCGTGCGCTTCAATTGTCGTCTGCTCGCGAAACCATTTCTAACGAGGCATGGCATGACCGTCCGTGTTTTTTATATCATCAGCGTGGCAGAGTTTCCCGGGAGGCATTGCGTGACGCACAGTTCTTGTGAAAACGTCACTAGTAGGATATCTTATACGTATATACGTACCGCCTCAACGGAACGTGTCTACTTTCAGATGCGATGTATACAGATTTCAACGGTTTTTATGGAGCGTCTTCTTCGTATGACAGGAAGCTCCTTGTGTTGTGTTTGGTTTTATGGCGCATAAGTGACTAAGGCCATCATGCGCCAAACAGAAGTTTGTGTGATTAGTTTTGTGAGTGTTTACATTTCTTTAGGAGATTTACGCTTGTTTAGGAGCTTTGCTTCTTTTCGTAAACCAAGAACGAAGGAAATGTCTATGAAGGCATTGTCTCCCAGAAGTAGACTGGGCTGGAAGGGGTGGTGTTCATAGTAGAACTACCTAAAATGTTTTTTTCTCAGGACTTCTAATTACGCACACGTGTGTAAATTGTGGTTTACTGTTAGGTCTTTGTCACATTCTTCACTCTTCGGTTTAGCTCATTTCATTAGGAGAAAGTAGTGTGTCAGATGTGTGTGTCCTATGCGAAGGTGGCATAGAATGACTTCTGTGAGGCGATCTTTGTGTCTGCTCGTATGCCAATCAGATATAGTGGGTTTCACTGTGTAAAGTTTGTTGTTAGCTTCGGTATCTCATGAGGACTGCCATTTTGCTGCGAGTTTACTTCGTATAAAGTTCTTGCAGTCGCGGTGAGTACTGTTTATGGTATTTGTAGTTTCATTAGTGTCCTGTTCGAACATGTATCAGCTCTCTCGTTTTCGATAATTCCCACATGGCTAGGAACCCCGTAGAATATAATTTTGTGCCCAAAAGCTTCGGCTGTTACTACATTGTGTATTGCCTCTTTATATAGACTGGGCCGCATTTCTGCAACTCCGTGCTGTGATGGCGCTTATTGCGTCCGTGTAGATAATACTGTTTTTATTTTTTCATTCATAATTCTTTTTACAGCCAGCACAATGGCGTAACATTCCGCTGTAAAATCTAGGCTAATTGAGGTAGCCTGATCACCTTCTCGCATTTTCCTTGCTCTACTGCAGTCTCAACGAGGAGTGATGTTGTTGACCGTGCGTGTATAAATCACTGTGGTCTTTATATTTTTCGTTGATAGCTAAAACCTCCTGCATGATGTGTTCACGCGGGGTGTTGATTTTCTGAAACTGTGTAAGTGTAAAGCCACATACAGAAGGAAAAGTATACCAAGGTGGTAGTTGGTCATGTCTCTGGGCAATTTCAGGTAATGTGTACGACAGACTCAGCTCTTGGCATTTTTCGTTGAACCGCAGGAGTAATGGTTTAATTGTTTGGGGTTTCTTAATAAGCAGTTTTCTAGACGACGATTTTGTGACGATGGTATAACCACAGACGTTTTGGTAGTGAATGAATCTTTAGGATGTATGAGCATGTCAGCGTCGTTCTTCTATCAGTGAGGGCTGGTTCATTTGTTTCGACGTATGGACCTGTTGATGGGTCATGTCCTATATGTCCCAGCCGAGAGACGTATCCCAAAACTGTGAACTGGGTCTAATCGGTTTAAATAGGATTGTCTGGCTGAGCCGTGTAAAATGCAGCCATAATCCAAACAAGACCGGACAACAGAGAGATAAATTTCTTAAAAGGCAGGCCTTGTCAGAGCCCCAGTCTTTGAGTGACAGAACTTTAGGTATGTTTAGACCTCTGGATGCTTCTTTTTTCAGCATCTTAATGTGAGGCAGGGAAGTGAGTTTTATGTCGAACATTACGCAAGGAATCTGCGTTTGTTTTGTATGGGTAAGTCGATTTTCTTGAGGTGTAGATTGGGCTTGGTCTGTAAGCCTCGTTTGAGTGAAAAAAGAATACCTGCTGTTTTGTGTGGAGAAAACTTGAAACCATCTCTGTCTGCCCATGCTGTTAGTCTCGGTATAGTTAACTGGACTTGTATCTCGCATGTTGCTACATTGGAGGATGTGCAAGCTATTTGGAGATCATCAACATAGAGAGAATACATACTCTACTTTGAAATCATTTTCGATATATAGTTCATTTTTACAACAAATAGTGTTGTGATTACAATACACCCCTGAGGGACCCCCCCGTTCACTTGTACATAGTGCTTTGGGAGGGTGGAGCCTTGGCGCACTTGAAATGAATGGTTTGCCAGGAAGTCGTTAACGCACTTCGGCATTCTTCCACGCATGGCTACGTCTACTAAATCACGCATGATTCCAAACTTCTATGTGGTATCGTACGCCGTCTCAATATCGAAAAAGACAGCAAGGCAATATTGTTTGTGCATAAATGCTTCTCGTGCAGTATTTTTGAGGCGGACAAAATGGCCAGCTGGTGAGCATGCTTTTTGAAACCATCACTGGTGAACATCGAGAAGATTGTTTGGCTTTAGAACCAAGCTTTTTCTGGTATTTTAAATTATATGTAGCCAAAATATGTTCTGATATTTTGGCTAGGCAGCTGGTAAGGGTAATAGGTCTGTAACTACTGGAGGTGGTTAGCGGCTTCCTAGAGTTTAAGAGAGCCAGAATAAACGTTTTTTCCAACCTTCTGGCATTCTTCTCAATACCCAAATTTTCTTAAAAAACTTCAAAAGCGCTTTACCAGATGGACCTGAGAGATGTGCAAGCATTTTTAATGTATTTCATCTGGGCTGGGGGCGGTCTTCATACGTTTTATTCCACCATATGTTGGCAGTCTTTGTTTTTCTGCTGCGTTTTTGTACTTAACGATTCAGTGTAATGTGCAGAACTTGAAACTCTGGAGAAGTGCTCCTCCAGTATATCCGCCTGTTCTGTCATGCTTCTTTGTACACCTGGGGCTGTTCACAGAGGGAAAGCGTAGTGGGAGTAAGTCCCATTTAGCTTATGAACTTGCTCCCATACCTTTTAAGATGTAACAGAGCTATTGATGTACGAGACATAATTTTGCCATGAGGATTTCTCTGCATTGCGGCAGATGTACCTTGCTTTAGCTCATTCTGTTTTTAAAATTTATCACCCTTTTTTTACATTGGGTACATTCGAAAGACACCACATGCTTTATTACTGCTCCTTTTTTGCCTGCTTCCACTCTGCGGTCTACCATACCTTGCGGTATTGCCTCACCACTCCCGGGGACTGTGGAATAGCACACATGCAGCATTAACAATGCAGGATGTACATACTTCATTCAGTTCGTCATTGTTAAGATTGTCCAAGAAAACTTTGTCTAAACTTGTGTGGGAAGTAAACAGTTCCCAGTTTGCAATCTGAAGTTTCCACCGTCGTGGTTTCGTTAGAATAATGGTTGGTGAATATTTTACGCTGATGATCACAGTTAGATGGTCACTCCCATATAGATTGTGAATATCTCACTTAAAAACGGCAAATATACAGGGTTAACTAAAAGACAAATCGATGTAGCTCATTTTTATTGAGCTTGGAGAGCAGTATGTAAGTTGGAGGTCTTTAAAAGACAGACATTATAGGATGGAATAAAATCCTCTAAAATCTTACTCCTAGGTTCAGTTTTTTCACTCCCCAAAAAGCAGAGTGGGCATTAAAATCGCCAACTATTAAAAAAAGCAATGGTAGATGGTTTACCAAATCGTCAAAATCTTGCAGTGTTACTGTGTGGTGTGGTTCAATGTACACACAGCGCCCTGTGATTGTTTTAAATGCAAGCAGGGGGACCGCCACTGCTTCTAGCCTAGTTTAAATTTGTCATTTCGACCTGCTACGCCATTGTGGACAATTATTGCTACACCGCCAGAGAGCCTACTCGCCTGGTCTCAGTTGTACAGGAAGACCTCGGAGCCTTTCAGTATATTCTTGTGTTTAGGAACCAAGTTTTTTTCCTGAACGCGAACTGACATAGATGAGTATGTGGAAAAGATGTCTTTGATGTCATTTAAATTATTGAAAAGTCCTCTGCAATTCCAGTGGACGATGAATGCCATGTTGGTTCTTTTATTGACTTAAAACTAGGTTTTCGATCCTGTGATTCGGGGCTTCCTTCTCCTTCCGTTGTCTAGGGAGTTCCGGCTACCATCCGACGTAGAGGCAGCAGAACTTCCTTTACTTGTGTCCATTTTCTCTACAAAACGCTCGAGGTTCTTGACGGGCGCACGTGCGTTGAACTGTTCGGTATCACCGTGTGGGGTGAGGCCTTGGAAACTGCCGAGCCAGGGGTCCGTGCAGCCTGCTTTGGAGGTGATGGAGCAGCGCTAGGTGCTTCCACCGGGGATGCGGGTGGTCTTCCTGGAGCCTCATTCTGTGTTGCTTCAGCAGGCGCCGAATAGCGCTGCGATGCTGCGCCCTGTTGCACCACAACAGAGTAGGACCCGGTATGCGCTGGTGAGAGTCGCCTCCTCGCCTCGTAAAATTTTAAGTTCTCTGTCACTTTGAGTGTGACCATTCCCTTTTCTTTTTTACAAGCTGGGCAGGCACGGGAGTAAGCTGCGTGCTTGCCCTTGCAGTTCACACAGAGGTGTTGTTCAGATTCGCAGTTGTCGTCAAGGTGTTCGTTGGAGGCACATTTGGCGCATGTCTCTTTGCCCCGGCAGCTTAGAGAGCCGTGGCCGTAGCGTTGGCATTTATAGCATCGGCGTGGGTTTGGGATGTAGGGTCTAAGTTTTATTTTTGTTTAACCCACTTCAACAGATTCTGGAGGCAAGCGTGATGCGATGGTTAGGACGATGTGCTTAGTCTCAATTTCTTTGTTTTCTTGTTTGATTTTCATAGCACAGACATTTGTGACATTTTGTTCTTTCTGACTTTCCAGAAGCTCCTCCTCCAACCCCTACTTTAGGTCGTCATCTGAGGTTACTCCGCGGACTGTATTTAGTGATCGGTGCTCGCTGACAGTTACAGAGATCTCACCAAAAGACGTCAGGTCTTGCAGTTTCTCACACTGATGTTTGTGGAGTAGTTCCAGGAGGAGGTCTCCGTTGGCTAGCTTCTTAATCTTGTAGGCTTCACCAATTGTGGCTGTTAGCTTATTTGCAACTACAAATGGCGAGACAAGACGGACAGTTTTGCCGGGGTCGTTACTGTGTACCACATGGAAGCGTGGAAAGTTGACATTTTGCGTGAAACATTTCGTAGTTACATCAGTGCCCCCTCTTCTGCAATAGGGATCAGTTGGTAAAAAAAACCATAAAACGAAAAAATCTATTCGGCCATGGTGCCAGCGCCATCCATGGAGCCCAACAAGAGGACGGGACTGAAACTCGAGACCAGTCCTGCCCACGCGAGCTGTACAACACAAATACAACCAAATATGGCTGAACTTTGGGTCGTTCGCCACACAAGGTTACCCGCAGCCGCAAGGAAAAACAGAAGCTGAGAAGCAACGCGATGCGGGCAAAGCTGCTACAAAAAAGACACGAAAGTGAAAGATGAAGGGGACGACAGGAAAAGGCGACTGCCAATACCCCCGCCCGGGTCAGAACGGAGGTGCCGTCTACGAGAAGCGGAGGCGAAAGTGGTGTGTTGTCTTCGCCAAGAGGCCTGAAAGGTCCAAGCACTCGGCGTCGGCTCAACCACCAGGATCATCTTTCTCCCGCGCACGGCGCTGCCACGCACGGCTACACGTGGGTGCTCGGGATCCCTGGTGTCACACAGTTTACACAAAGAGCTACTTTATCAGATGTCCCCTGCTGGGTGTCAGAAAGCAGAGCATGCAAATGGAGTAAGGAGGAGCATTGAGAATAAAGTACCCCGTGACGCCACAGGCTGGGTAAGCGGGACTGCGATGCGCGAAAAGGAAGAGAGGAATCGAAATTTATGGAATCGAAATTTATGAAAACAAAGGAACTGTGGATGGCGTTGTCAAACAAGAGCAAATGAAGAACAGAAGGAAATACACAAAACAACTCTGAAAGGCTGTTGTCCCTGTTGCTATTCCTTCCTTTGTACCACATCGCCACTTGAGAGGTTGGCCCGCAATTGGGGGCTTTGAGGAGCTAACGTGATCGGTTTGTAATATTTATAACACTGTGAATTTCAAAAGTAAAAGTTGTAGAATAGCGGGTGCGTGTGACGCCTGAACGTGACGTCACGGGAGCAGGACAGGTGAACACCACCTTCGCAGAACCCCGATTCTTCTTGGGAGGCTGCGTAATGTTCCAGTCTGCTTGGTCACGTAATTTACACACTAAGACGAAGAATTGAAAAATAAGAAACTGACGCAAGTCACAGTATAGGACAGAAGAAGCGGGTCAAAGTAATCCTTGCCAAAAAGGAAAACGGGGCGAGTACAGTGTAACCAAAAAAGATGTTGCTAATACGTATCGTCAGGCATTCGCCTTAAAAGCAGGTAAGCACACTTGAGCACCCCGATGAAATTTTGTATCGAAAAGCAGAGGGTTTCAATGACGTAACACGAGCAGCAACTGCATTGAATGTGGCCCGCATCCATCACCCGCGTTATTTTTTTGCCAGTCAGCCATAGACACGTGATTGCATTATCTAACACCGATGGCAGAAACTGCTCCTTAGGACGAAAAATTTCAAACAAAAAGCGGATGTGAACGCGTTGAAATGAACTTTGTAATTAAATACAGAATAATATAATAAAGGTGCAATAAAATAAGGTAGTTCCATTGGCTTTCCCCCAGTAGCCATTGGTGCAACAGTGTTGCGAGAAAGCGCACTGAAAGATGCGCCATGCCCTAGTCGCGCATCATTGGAGCGCGCGGTTCTGGGCCGGTTAGGTCACCTCAATATTCAGCAAAGGGCATCGATCACAATTTTAAAACATTTTAAGATCGCCTGTAAATAATAATATTACCTTAATATTATTACCGCAGCTCCACCTTGCCCGAGTTTCGCTCAAACTCGGGTCTTCTAGATTGCACCCCGAGAATATTGTTAAAATTGGTTACTGTCGCGGTCAATCTGACTCGTAATACTCCAGCGGCGGATGGAGCTGCTCCGTGGGTGATCGTTTCTTCCGCGCAGGGAGGCATTCAAGAAATATAGAGAGAGCAGATAAGGTCTTCCTATAATCACCAGTACCCCCGTGAGTTTTACGGCTAGTGATCTACCGAATGAGCAAGCCTCGAATGCGCCTAATGCAGCAATTTGAATGAGTCCTTCTGGAACCGTTCGAACAGCGTCGTAAGCACTCGTTCAACCTGCAGTACCTTATGGCGACTGCTCTGAGAAACCGGTCATTCCCCGGAATCAAATGCGTCATTTCTTTATTTATTTGGTCCCTTTAGCCACATTGCTTGATTTTGATGGTTTAAGTGCTGTGGGGCAAGTTAAACGTGCGATACCAGATGTGCTTATCTTTTTAGACTAAAAGGAGCGAAACTTCCGCGCTTCGCCATTCTCGAGCAGCCATACCATGCTTCGCCGAACTGAACGATATATCGGGCGCATTCGAACCAGTGGCGTAGCCAGAGGGGGGATGGAGGGGGGGGGTTAAACTCCCCCCCCCCCGAAATTTTTACTGAACCCGCACCCTCCTCAGCGCCGTAGCCAGGGGGGGGGGCCTGACCTGGCTTCAGGCCCCCCCCCCCACTCCCGCCCTTCCCCCCTTCTTGAAATTTTTCGGCCCGGCTCCGTGCTGCCTGTTTTGCCTCGTACGTCGCCTGTGAACAAAGGCGCATATCTTTCGCAAGCGCCGCTATTAGAAACGTGCATCACTAAATGCCTGCCCTTCGCTTTTTTCTTACCCAAAACGAAGTGCCCGAGTCAGGATAATTGCGGAGGGGTGGAGCCCCAAACTGATCGCGCCTACAGGTAAGCTAAGCGCGCGGGAGCGTTGTGTCCCCTTGTGCGTGACATGTCGCCACTCTTAGAATAATTGGCCAGCTGAGTCATTCTCAGCAGAGGAGATTGACTCGTCATGGTATGGACGAGGAAGCAAGGAGTGGTCCGCAGTAACAAGCGACGTAAAAGAAGAGGGACCGCCGACTATTGCCGGGTGAAGACTGGTACGATGAAGGGCCTATAGGGAACATACGATCATTGTATGTTAAGCTGAACAACATTCAAGCGGTGGTGGCAGACGACGGCCGCTCCATCCCCTAGAAAAGGGCAGTTCGAGCAGCCGTGGGCAGACATTCAACACTCCTGCAAGATAATTGAAGAATGTGATGCAGGGGCTGCGTATTGGGCGAAATGTGGGGTTTACCTGCATGAATGTCGTGTGTGGGCAGAGGGCCTTTGTGAGTGAGGGGCAGGGCGCACAGAAAAGTATGCCCCTCTTCTGCGCGTCACCCCTTCATTCTTAATTTTTCACGTTTCTCTCGAGCCCGCGAGGGCATTGTTGCTGTGGTCTCAGATTGCGCGCACTGCATGTCCCCTTCTGAAAGCGGTGTTGCGACAGTCATTTTTACCTCCGCGTTTTGGTAGATTTGTTCGGCGGTATTTTTCTATAACCTAGGAAATCGGAGAACAGCGGGTCAACAAAAATTGCGCGCTGCGGCTCACCGAGCCAGTTCCAGACTTTATCCTAAACGTGAGGGCACGTCGGTCACTAGGCCTTCCACAGGCAGACGACAGTCGCGACAGTAACAAAGAACCGATGGCCATCTTCAACCTCGGTCAAAACTAAGGCCCCTCCATTGCGTCCAGGGCTGCTTTTTACCTGTGCGGCCGCTGCCCGGCGCAGTGCATATTCAGGGGCTTAATTGAGGACACAACAGCCATATGCTGCAAGGACAGAAGCGCCCATGCCTTTGAGAAGCTCATGCTCCTAGTGCCAACACACAAAGGAGGCCTCAAATTGTAAGTAATTTTCGCCCATTGATTTTTTCTTGCATGATCACTCATGTGTTTTGACGAATGAGGTTCCTGTGCCTTAAGCTGGGCGGTGTAGGCCGTTGCCATGCAGTGGGCGTAGATAGACTGGATTATGGTGATGATAGTGATGATGATGATGAATATTGAAATACATTTTTCGGATAAAATGTATATCCAATATTGTTAGGATGGTCTAAGCGTACAGAAAGGTAAGTGGGTACGGAAATTAGTTGCTCTTTCAAAGAAGGGAGATAACACTTTATGAAAAACTCACCCGCATTTCCCCGAAGGGGAGCATGGGGAAGTGCGAATGCATGGGTGATGCTATGAGGGGGAGTTATGTTGAACTGTGTTGGCATTCGCCCGTTAGTTGCATTTAACACCCCCGCGTGATCAAGTGGGGATTCACACACCCCGTTAGTCGTTCTCTGGAAATCTTGGTGAATTAAAGTGTATGTTCGAGGAGATCACACACACACGCAAGTAAAGTGAAACGACAGTATTCTTTATTCAGCACTTGTTGGTGTTGTCGTTGTAGTTGACGGTCATTATGACCGCCTTGTGGACACTGAAATGTACGGTCAAGAGTTGTTGCAAGACCGCGCGTATCAGACAGTTCCTCGCAAAGGCCAGGTCGATGTAGCTGCCGTTGATGGTGGTGGGAGCCTCTAGCGGTAGGCACGTCATGGAGTGGTTGGTGAGCATGTATTCCATCAACCACTCGCCGCCCTTTCGCACGTCCACGTTAAAGTCCCCAACAACCACGACCGGGTCCGAGGGCTTTACGCGCCTGGCCACACTCTCCATCCGCCGCGTCCACGTATTCGACGACGTCGTCGCGCGAGATGTTTGGCGCGAGGTAGAGGGTGGACGACCACGATTCCGTCACCCGAGTACGTTGTCGGTGTAGACGGCACTGTACGGCGACTCGTCCCCTGACCGGCGAGGTGGACACGGCGTGCGACACGAGGTTCGCGTAGACGTGACCGACGAGGTAGACGCCGCAGTACTCGCGCCCGACTTCCGCTCCTGGCGAAGCAGCAGTCGGTCGATGGGGAAGTGGGAATGCACGGGTGATGCGAAAGAATTCTTCTTGGCCAATCGCCCTAAGTGGGTATGTGGTGCGGATGGACGGACGGCGGTGGACGCGTGATTCAGGGTCGCTTAAGAAGTGCATTCGCACTCATTCTTGTAGTACACTGGCGGTACAGTTATAATCGGAAAGTATAAAGCGGTCGTCATATTTCCGCACGAGCTCGAGGTTGTGTTCCAGAGTGTCATAACAAGGGTCCCACACAGCAGCACCGTACTCGAATTTGGGGCGGAGAAGCGATTTTTATAGCTGCAGTTTTAGTAGCGATGAGCTCTTGCTGAAATTACAGCGCAAGAATTACTTCGTCTTATTGGCTTTATTTGTAACAGTTTGAAATTTCTTCGTTTCGGCGGCAGAACGTAATTACACACCTCATGTGGGCGGTCCTCAACTCCTCTTAGGGGAGTTTTGCATGCGTACGATGCACACAGGTGGAAAGATTCGTCGACACAATTCATGATAAAAGGTCGTAGCACGTCGTCTTGCAAGACTGACGTGATTGAAAATTCGGCCCCTTTACACCGTCGGCCCATCTGCTGCTAATACAATCACGCTTTATTTCAGGTGTTCGTACTGGGCACTGGCTGTAGCGTTGTCGACATGAACCAAATCTAAGAACGCGTACACAACGTTGCCGTTCATATTCATCGCCAGTGCTCCAAATAGCAGGTGCTTGGTGATTGCTCCTCAATCAGTTGATTCGTGCACAAGTAGAAAAAAATAAGCGTTCTCGTCGAGGTAGCTCACAGAGTTCTGCACGACTCTGCTATCCGATGACATTTTATATTGATTATTGCGTTTAAGGCGCCGAAACTGCAAAGGTCGTCGTAGTAAAGGTTCAGGGTTAATTTTGACCACCTGGAGATGTTTAACGTGCGTGGAAATCTTGAACAAACGACCATTTTCGCTTTTGCCTCCATCAGGAAAGTGGCCGGGAACCGAACTGGCGTCCTTTGGCTCAGCAGCAGAACCCTTTAGCCTCTGAGCCACCGCGGCGGTTCCGATACCATTGTTTCACAATCGCCGGGGCTTTCGGGGCCCTCGCAAGTAATCCGCTAGCATTGGGAGAGTCATTACACGCTGTTTGGACAACGTCGACGAATCACAATCACTACTAAACTCTGTTCAGTCACAAAAGCGGGCTGCATTATTTCGGCCTCTTTGGTCGATTTGTCCAACTTACTGACAGTTGTAAACGGTATTTCTGGCAGTGTGGGGGTGGCTTTTATACTCGAAGCACATATATTGGGCCTTCATGCCTCTTTGCGCCCCGCTTCCCTCCTGTGCAGCCTACGTCGCTAGCCTTGCAGAACAAATAGTTTTCCACTATCTTGCTCGCATTGAGCCATGCTTCGAATTTCGGGTTTGTTTACTACTTCGACAAATGCTTTTGGTAGTGTACTTTTGGTTTCCTCTGGCGGCGTTGTATAGGCGCATCTTCTTCCGTGTGGAAACTACGAGGACAAAGTGCCTTGGTAGCGTGCACAATTGTAGCACCGCTACACAAAATCCATCACGGAGAGTACAGGCCCCAAGAAAATCCACGCAGAACCGAACATGAACTACACCCAACCAAAGTCTTTCAATCCCGCTCTGGTCACGATACATCTACGTCACTATATGAGAGTGCTTGATATGCTGCCCAGAACGGCCGCTACGCTGCGCAGGCTGTCCGTAAGAGGGCCGTTGCTGCCGGCGGGACCACACAGCATAGAGTTTTCTACAGAAATAACTAGGGAGGAAACTGGCGCTAGTCTCAAAGCGAACAGCTAGGCGACGCTTACGCTTCCAAGGCAATGATGGGTAGTTCTGGAACCGGATTTCCTGGGATCGAAACGGGCCTATGGCTGCGCAAATTGATTTTGGCAAAAAAACTCTTGTTACCCGGTTCGCCGTTTGCAAACTACATGGCGAACAAGAAAGTTGGTGACCAAAAACTGGTTTTGTACAAAATTTAAACGGTGCCTTTCCATAAAAACCAGACGCGGAGTCTGGGAAGTTTGCGGAGTAGCTTTGCCATTTGCCGCCAACTACAGCGGAACCTGAGGTCTTTAAAAGACTTTTGTTAAAAGTTTTGGCGTTTGTACTTTTTAATATTAAGAAAAGTTTTGTCCTAAAAAAAGAAACCGATTATCTTTGGAGAAGTTATTCTAGCTTGAATTAGTGACCTTCATCAAGCTGCGTTCCCATCAGCCGTCGGTACTGCTGGTCTACGTCGTAGGAGCCAGCGTTCGCATGAAAAGTGGGCCTGTTCAAAGCAGTTCGCTACCTTCCTCAGCTCGAAAATGCATTGATCTGCTGATTGAGCAGCGCCGCAACTCCTCATTCGTAGGCAACTTCGCCACATACAGCGCAGTCATTTGTGTTTTCGTGCCCGCTGTGCCGGCAATTATTTGTTAACCAACCCGTTCCGCAACGCTGCTTACAAAACATCTCCAGTCAGAGCGGCGTCAGTTCGCGTGCCGCATTCAGTTGAGGGAGAAACGCCTTTTTGAACGCTTGTTCCAACATAGGCAAATGCGTTCATGCAAGTCAAAAACAAAAACAAAACTGGCTGCATGATTTAATTCATAGTAACTTCGGGAAGCAATAGAGTGCCATTCCGAATTCAGAACTACCCATCACGCCAAATGCGGCGGACGATCGCAGTCATGGAGTAAAGAATACTTTCTTTCCTCCCAATCGCAGCGCTAGATTCCTCTCTAGTTTTTGTATGCAACTCTATGCCCTGAAGTAGTGGCAGCGGGTGCAGCCCAAAGGCCATGTCTGGAGGCTGTGCGTCGTGCTCCGCAAAAAAGCTTCTGTTTTCAGTGTCCCGCGAACTTGGTAATCCAGGGCACCGTGTACAAGGCCCACGACATGGGGCTTGGAATGAACAGTGTCTAAGACGTGCTGTATAGCGGACTCCCGCTCCAGATACAGAAGCCCAAACGAAAACGTGTCGCTCTTGTGTTTCCCAACAAGCGCCGAGCTTCGAGAAAAGAGGAAAACCGCCTACCCCTGTTGAATGCCGTCTCTTTTAGCTTTGACGGTAAGAATATGCGTGTTAGCGAAAAGTACTTCGATGGTGCCGACATTATTAGAACTGAAAACCACGTGGTGAACGGGGACGTCCTGTTGCGACAACGACAGAGAGCGATACTCGGCCCACTGCCGCTGCAAGTACTTTTGGGGGCCTCCCGACATACCAGGCAAAGCCAAAAATATTGCGTTCCCGGCCAGTCATTAAAAGGCAACCAGGCGAAAAGGCGGCGTGAGACGTCACTGTGTATGCGCAGATAGCAGAAGGCCAGAATGTGAACAGCGGCTCGGCAGGAAATGATTGCGGCGAAACAGCTGTTGCGCCGATTTGGTCGCGGCGTTACCTGGGTCCTTCAGTCGTACGACCCCGTGTTATAGCAGCTGGCGGCATGGAGGTGCCTCTGAGGTATAGCATTGTTTTACAGATGCAGCAGCCAGAGATAGCGAACGGGCAGATCAGGCTTGCCGAACTTTAGCTTTCTCCGTTGCAGCCGTTCACGGCGCAGGTTTGCAGTACGAGACAACGACTCGAATGGTGTCAAAAGCAGCTTGCTAATATGTGAGAGCGGGCAAACAAAAACGATAGACTAAGGGGAAAACCTGGACCCGCTCTCCACTCGCGCAAACCATTCGTATTAATGTTGTATATATTGTATACTAGCGGTACTACCTGGCGATGCACGGGTGGGCGTCTATACTAATGAGCGCTAATGGGAAAACATGTGTTCAGCTATTTCTTGTCCATATAGGTAGTTCCCGGTGAAGTTTCCCAAAATTGGGAACGTCCTCGTTCTGCCAATACACGGGCTCCTACCGGAGGCGTGTGGTAATTCGAAACGGCTGGAACTGGTGTTTTATCGGAACTCTCCTGAAACAAACTGTATCAATATGGTGCGCTGAAAGGACTAACCACTACTTAGGAAGGTATGAATGGTACTCACACGTCAGAGGTTTCTAATAAATACCATGGGCTGGAAAGGGAGGCGTGCTTGCAGAAACTTTCAACAGGTGACGAGAACTGTGCGAGCGCGGGAAAATAAAGTAAATTTCTTGTCCAGAGAGGTGTAAGTTAAAAAATCCTGATCTCGTCTAAACCCGGGTGCTAGGACAAAATCCCGAAATCGGTTTTTGGACTACTCTTTGGGCAGCATTTGCAAGAAAAAACGAATTAGGTATTCCGACGGGTGGTTTAGTTCGTGAGCATTTGTTAAAACCCGTAATTTTCTCAAAAACATGATTGTTCCTACTGGGTGGCTGTTCTAGAAAACCCGTATAAAACACGTGTTTAGATACCTCTATAAGTTACCTATATCAACAAAAACCAGGCCCATATGTGATCCAGCCTCAAAAATATATATATATATATATATATTTAATAAAGAATTCAGCACTCTTCCCTCTTTATCGTGCGTATGTTTATAAAAATTTTAACGGTATTTAGATGCTACACTATAATGAGAATGCGCTCACGAAATTCGAAGACGTTTGAACAAGAAGTTTGGCTAGTCGTTGATACCACCTGTCAGGCCTTTTCTGCTCGTCAGGCGTGTCGTTTGCAAAAAGTTGTGTCCAATCCACAAGGGGGTTGGAAAGCGAAGCTGTTAACGACACCCAAAACAATCGCCCTAGTGACATCACTTGAATTCCCACTCGTGGCTCTACAAATAGATAAACGAGATTCGGCCAGTCGTTACCTGGGATTCGTGGGAGCAGTGTCCTAAAAGCAGCAGCGTCGGCCACGGCCGGGCTTGAGCGGCGGACGCCACCGCTCTACCCCGGCCATGCGTCGGCAAAAACAAATAACGAATGAGAGTGTCTTTCGAAGGGTGAGAAGGAGGGCGACATGCGCGGATACTGCGTCATCTCTCTCACTGCCTCCCCTCATTCTTTTTTCATGTGTCACCTCCAAAAAGCTCCCTCACTCTCCTCAGCTGTCGAAAAGAAACCAGCATCGACCCAGTTTTAATTTTCAAGTTCGTAGCAGCTCCTGTTACGTAGAACTTTCACGGGTGACCGCTTCGCAAGCTCATAACGCAGAGGGTCTACGTGAGTCTCACCGACGTACGTAAGATCATCGCCTGCCGTATTTTTAATTTTTTAGAATGCCAAACGCATAAGCCCGGACTGGCCAACCGAGCCCTCTCCTACTCCGGCCACTCTCCTCCAATCGCTAGCTATCGCAGCGCTTTAGTAACGTGACCGGTTAATCTTGGGTCGACGCGTGGTGGAAAGCGCAACGTTGGCAAAACGTGCTCCGCCGCGGGTCTGAGTTTTCTCACGCTGGCGAGAATGCCATTACTTCGGCAATCTCAAACATCCGTTGCCTTGGCAACCAGGCACAAGCTACTCTCGATTTCCATTACGGTCGGCTGATCCCGTTTCAGCTCGGGGCCCCACCCTGTGACATATGGGCACTGCAGGCGTAAACCTCACTCGCATTGGCAGGCGGGCGATGCGTTCGGCATTGTAAAATACCGGATCCGATGGTTAAATTCAAATTTTTACATTGCGGCGTTCGCGTTGCTTACGTACACACAGCAATGTTGCGGAGTTACCGGTCCGGAATTCGAATGAATACGGAATCATTCCACATTTTCCGCGACCCCGGGAATGGAATTGGAATGGAATCGGCGACAATACTTGAAGGAATGGAATGGATGGAATTAAGCGCCCTTTTGCCCGGAATGGAATGGGAATGGAATTGCATGTATTTTTCCCTAAATAAAGCGCACTTTTCCTTCTACGCGCTGTTTTTGGTCAACATATGCAAAAATGCCCAAAAGATCCCACCAGCCCAAGTTCAAAAATTAGTAAGCCGGAGCCTTGAATTTAACAATAACTCAGTACTGTTAAAATCTATTGGCTGATTACAAGCACGGTATATTTATAAGCAGCGAGTCTACTACAATTATGTCCTTAAATACAGCGCTGCTGCGAAGTTTCGTCACAATTTTCCGCCTAATAAACGCGGCTCTAAGCCGTTGGTATCCGTCGTGGCGAAATACCGCGGTGGCATCCCCCCCCCCCCCCTTATCTCTGCCACCAACTTCGCCTTGTGATTTTTTACCTTGGCGGCGCCTTCACCCCGCTGCGAGCTGTCTCCCCACGCTTCACTTTTGTTTTTTGCGTCCGGAACCGTCGGTGATCGCATCTCACCTCGCCGTCATCGGGACGCTGGCGCGGTGCTTGTGTCCACTGCGAAATTTCGCAATATCAGCTACGCCCCATCTCCCTTCCCGCTCCCCCTCCTTCCCCAGGACGTTTTGCAATACTGGCCCTCCTGTCTAGACACTCGGACGCCTTCGCCCGAAGCAGCGTCTACGAAGGCCTAAAATATTGGTTCGAGAATCCACCTGAAACAGGAGAGCCCATGTGATAGGGACTGTGGTCACGCCTGCGCCTGCAAGCTGCACTCTGCAAGCTTTGTTTCTAAACGGTTCCGACCTAACGGAAAGCGAACGCTAGCCACTTTTCCTTGCTTTCCCGACTCGCAAGGGCAGTTTCCGTTGTAAATGTGACGTCAGCTGACGTGGAACGCGTGTTTTGCACGGCATCTCTTTTAGTGACAGACAGCGAAGCGTAACCGGCTCTCAAACACCCCTTTTCAGCAGCTCGTTTGTCAAGCGCAACACAGAGGCAGAAGGCAACTGTATTAGTTCACTTTTTTTGTTTTTAGAACTGGTCGTTGAAGCAGCCGTCATTTACACTTCGTGTTTTCAGAACTGAACGGCGTAGCGCCCCATTTGGCTCACACCATTTTGTTACGTAATTTTGATGAATGAAACCAAAATAAACTTTTTTCGACCTTTCACCGCGGCAGCTTGAGACCTTCATTGCAGCATATAAAATTCACGAAGAGACCTAATAGCGCTGCTCAGAACGAGGTCGCGGTTCTATTCCCGGCGCGGCGACCGCTTCCTGATGGAGGCGAAAGCAAAACGCCCGTGTGTACGAGATTTCGGCCTAAGGTGGTCAAAATTAATCCGGAGCCCTCCACTACGGTGCGCCCCTCATCGCCTGCGTTGCATCGGCGCGTTAACCCTACAATATCTCCACGAGGACACCTACGCACTTTTTTCTGGCGTAGGGATTTCCACAACATAGACAGACCGGCTTGCCGAACGGTGTCCTTCTATTATTATCGTTATCATTTTTCTTTACATCTTTTCTTTCGGTTGATCGCCCAGAGCAGAGGTACCAGAGGACACTTGGGGGAACCTTCATTGCTACTCCACTGCATGCAACTCATCAAATTATTTATACAGGCCTCAGTTATACAATGAGTTCTACAGACCTTGGACTTAGTTTTGCCGAGTCCAAGGCCGCAACGCATTCTATAAGTCCTTCTTCACTTAGCTAGAGCCAAAGGTTTCGTGGTGCTAAAGTGTGAACAACTCCGAATTTCTAAAAGAAAAAAAAACAGGACGCGGATTAGTATACGAACCAATGCACTATCCAAGTATACACTAGCGTGAGTAAAAAGAATTCTCCCTGCGCATTGGTTCTTATCGAGACACCAATACAAAGGTCACGCATTACTCTAAGCACAGCCTGAAACTTTCGCTCGTGCGCAGTGGATAATACCTGACGCACAGTAACTAAGCTTTTCGGCAAGGGCGACATTGCATACATGCGCACCAGCAAACACAGGAAGTTCTGAACCTATCCGTGCTTTCAAGGCGCGCTTGACATGAGTGAGTGCTGGACGACCTGTGCGGCCCGTGATCCGTATTTTGGTGCAAAGGCAGGGACAAGGTGCTCGAGCGGTAATTACTTCAACTGATACCCACCAGATCCGGAGGTTCTGTTCCTCGTTAACAAAATTATAGTTCTAAACCATGCTCACGATCGCTCCATACGCGTGTTAACTGCTAAGGAATATAATGTCTTCTTCAATCATACTTTTTTCAGCACAAAAATAGAACATGTCGTCACGTTAGCATTGACACATTCACACTTAACCAATATTAAAGCCTCACAACTCGTAAAGAGGTGCTCAAGATGCAAATACTATAATACTACCTGGAGAACTGCCCCTGTGGGAATTAGTAGGGTGATTGCACTGAACGAGATATGCCACAAAGCCACTATCCCTCGACCTGGTTACGTGTTTTCCGTATTTTAGCAGTCTCTTAACGCGTGTAATAACGTCAGCCTAATGGTGGGTCTATTGGTACCTTGATAATCACCCGATAAAACGTTGAGGAATTAGAGGAATGGAATTGAACTGCCCGGAAATTCCCGGAGTGGGAATGGGAGATGTTCCGGCATTCCGAGGAATTGAAAAGAATGGAATTTAGGCAACTTGTAATTCGCCGGAATGGAATTGGAATGGAATGGGGACGCCCATTCCGCAACACTGACACACAGTTGACCAACGTGGCGTCGTTCTGCTCTGGCACTTCGCAGCGAGAACAGCTTCGTCGCTAATCCCTCGGTGCGATGTGTTGTTTTAAGCTGTTGGTTTTGCCTTTCGTTGGCCCATTCTTACCCTCACATGAAGTTTAAACCGTCACGCAGCTTTTGTTTTTCGGATAGACGAGTGATTTTTCAGCTGTTATTCCTGGCGAAGTGGCGTTTGTCATCGTCATAGCAGCGGGTTCGCGACATGACGAGCAGCATCTGTGTCTGCTAGAAGATGGCGCTAAGCGTAACGCGCGGCTACGGGTGGAAGTGGGTGTATCCAAAGGTAACAACGCGCGGAGTGCGTCGCGTAGGTGTAACTAATTCAATTTCAAATCAATTTCAAATCAATTTCGCTTGGTGCCAGAAATGGGCATGAGACTGAACGCATCTAAAACCAAATGCCTCACATTCACTAATAAGAAGCATCCGCTGATTTTTTCGTACACTTTAGACAATAATGAACTCCCTAAAAGTGATCAGGTGAAATACCTTGGTGTCACGCTTTCAGCGAACTTAAGTTGGGAACCCCGTATTGACACCGTCTGCAAAAAAGCGGTAGGGAAACTATCCTTCCTCAGAAGAAGGTTGCGAAATGCTCCGACCCAAGTCAAATTAAATGCATACAAGACTCTTATTCGCCCTGCCTTAGAATATGCCGACATAATATGGAGTCCCGACCAACAACACCTAATAGACAAAATTGAACGAATTCAGAAATTAGCTGCACGGATCATCTACTCTAATTATTCGCGGCATTCAAGCGTCACCAACCTAATTAATAGAGCCACTTCAGCCACTTTACAAACGAAGAATAATTTCAAGGTTAAAGTTCCTATACTTACTCTATCACGGTCATTTTAAGATACCGCGCGCTCTGTACTTACAGGACCCATTTAAACACTCACTCAGGACAAAACATAACAAGGTCATTTTTCAGCCTGCTAGTCGTGTCAATACACATAAGTATTCTTTATTCCCAATGGCCATTTGTTATTGGAATGAGTTGCCGGTCAAACTGTGAATTGTTCTACGCTGGAATCTTTTGTCAACTGTCTAGAAGAGATTGATTTTTTCTAAAAATGTATGCATGTGAATCACGAAGTATCCTATGCGTATCAATACTTTTTTCCTTTTCTTTTAGTGGAGCGTTATTGTGTTTCATGTTGCCTATGTATCCACTCCTGCAATGGCCCGGTTACGACCTGCAGTATGTACAAAAATAAAAAAATAAAAAAAAAACTACATGCTCGCGGGGTACGTATCTTTTTCACGTTTGCGTACCTGAACTGTGTTCTCACATGAAACTTAGACTTTCTTCCGTCTCTCATCTACCGGTGTGGGCGTTGCTGCTCTCGCTCCGTTTCTCTTTGGGCCTAGTTTCGATCCCTCGCGGTGATAGTTTTAGTAAGTGCAGATCACTTTAGGAATTCGCCTTGTCGCCGTAGCTCGCTGTAACGCTATATGTCAAGCGACTGACGGCATCAGGCGGCGCAGCAAGATAATGGACCCAAGTAGAGCCCGGCGCACCGTCGGAGGCCGTCCCGCAGAGGCTTTAAAGGCAAGCGGTTTAAATAGTAATAACTATCACGAAAACACTGAACCGTTGGCGCTTCTCATACATCTTCACGTCAATTAGCGCAAAGAAAACCGCAGGTACATTTGAGGCAAAACATACGTTATAACCGGCAGCGCACTCGTTTGTTTAGTTCAGAACGCTCGTTGGGTTGGTTTCTACGATAACAAGCGAAAACGAATAGCAGCGCAATGGCAGCACGTGGGGGAGGAAAAGCAACCACATGCCGAACAGCCGCTAGCGCTGATTTAGGCAGGGGGCGCGCGAGCACTGCGAAGGTGGGAAATTTGAATTACGTCGGACAAACCTCCGCTCCATTCATTAAGAGAAGAGTGAGGCAGGGCGGCGAAGATCGCGATGCGTGGTAGTAGCAACAGCGCTACAGCCCTTTCTGGCGAATCACTACTCTGCACTTCGGACAGCTTTCACGTTGAGAGGAATGGCTTTAATTTTTTAGCCTGGTTTTAACGCTTTCTGGTGGCGCATGACACGACAAAATCATTGGCAGCCTAAGGTAGAAAGCTTTGCTTTAAAAATTATTTTTGCCCTTCTGCCAGCGTCACACGGCGGTATTTTTAAAATCGGTTTGGTGTATTTCTATTGGTAACATTTATTTCCAAAGAATAGTATCATAATTATTAGTTATTAGTGTAGAGTCTAGTCCACTTATAACAATATCCAAGGGCCAAGGAAATCCCATCGTTTTAAACAGTAATTGTTATAAACGGGTTGCGAAATAAAATAAGGAAAAGAGCCCAAAACATTTTATTCGCATGCCAGCAAGGCCGTACTGCTTCTAATTTGCGGAAAAGAAGCCACTGTTGATCACCTTTGTTTGCCGCGTGTGAAGCTCGCGCAAATATTTCCAAGAGCATCTATAGGTGCTTGCGAATAAAAACAAAAAACGTGATTTACTGACGTTTCGACTGGTCCCCAGTTGAAACGTCAGTAAACCACTGCACTGTTCTTGTTTTTATTTGTTTGTGCGTCTTATATATATATATATATATATATATATATATATATATATATATATATATATATATATATATATATAGAGATATAGATAGATATTTGACTCGGTCGAAACCCTAGCAGTTATTCAGGCATTACGGAACCAGGGGGTAGATGAGCATTATCTAAGAATACTGGAGGATATTTTGAGCATTCGCGGCGTTACATTAATGGGATACGCAGTGCAAGCGATACCGCCACTATCATGGCCAGTGTGAGCACTGAGGGATACGCTTCCCAATCTCTTGAACTGACGCCCCATCGCCATTACCATCTGTAAATAATCATTAGCATCATCGTCGGTCTCGCGCTTCCCGGTTCGTTCGCTCCGAGGAGAACAATAAACGTCGTCTCCGAGACCTCGTCCCTCACTCTCTCAAGTGGTGGAGTGTGCGCTTGATCCCGACGTCTACCTCTCTTGGTCGCACCGCTGGAGCTACGATCGGGTCGGCGTTTGGCGCTAGCAACCAGCACCATGCAGCACGAGAGCAGCCGTAGTGCTATCAGCGCAGCAGCTCCTGTCCAGCCCGCCATTACTATCACCGCTCACCAGCGCGATCCTCCGTTTTTCTATGGTCTCCGTGGTGAAGACGTGGAAGAATGGCTCGATCAGTTCAATAGGGTAAGCTCCTTCAACCGCTGGGACGACACGTTCAAGCTACAGAACGTTGGTTTCTCCTTGAAGAAGGTGGCTGAGACCTGGTACCACAATAATGCGGGAGGATTCTCTGATTGGAGTGACTTCACCCAGCAACTGCGTCAGATTTTCGGCACGTCCTCTGCTAGCGCGGCTGGAGCCAAAAAGAAACTGGACGCCCGCATACAGCACCCGGAGGAAACCTACGCTTCGTACATAGAAGACGTCGTCGGACTGTGTCGTCGAGTTGACAAAGACATGCCAGAGGCGGATAAGGTACGACACATCATGAAAGGAATCTCCTCTTTCGTAGAATAAACACCGTTTATCTCAACAAACTGTGTACGTGAACTCAAATACGATGCAACCCATTTAACAATTGTAGAGGGAAAACCTATCCGATTAAGTTTGTTAATTAGTTTCTGAATTTTCTCAAAAGCGAAAAGGGTTTCAATTCGGTGGGGGTTGTAGAGAAACCTTCTGAAACAGTGTTTAGATACCTTTAAAGCTACCTGTACCAACAAAAACCAGGTAAAAATGAGAACTCGCCTGCCAGAAATAATAAGTTATAATAAATGGAGAATATAACTATAATATATATATTATATTTATATATATATATATATATAATATATATATATATATATATATATATATATATATATATATAAGGTTAGTAGAGACAGAGACAAACGAGAAAGACTTAGAAAATAAAAATAAGTTTACTGACGTTTCAGGGAGAGGACTCCCTTTATTCAGAGTATGAAGAAAGGGAGTCCTCTCCCTGAAACGTCAGTAAAACTTATTTTTATTTTCTAAGTCTTTCTCGTTTGTCTCTGTCTCTACAACCCTTATTTTTTTCGCGCTCTGTGTGAGTTTTTATCTTTTCAGTCATATATATATATATATATATATATATATATATATATATATATATACAGGGCGATCAAAGTTAAGTTGACAGGTGGGAGTCTTTTTTAAATAGGCGCTTAGAGTTACGTGAAGACCACCTCTACAGTGAGGTTATGTGCCCAGGGGGACACATAATTAGGATGTAGTCATTGATGTAGGTGGCTTAATAAACTAAAATTGATTAATTAACTTTTAGTGGCTGCTAGTAACCAGGCATATTTGTATGGAAAGTTAGACGCAATCGTTTTCTACGCAGTTTCATTGGCAGAATTCTTCTAGCGCATCCATAGTCCGAGATATAAAACGGCGAAGTTTAATTGCCGTTCGCATGATTACGCATGCTAGAAGTCAAGACCGACGCATAACTCCCCCTTTTGTTCTGTGTTTCGATAGCACGGTTCCGAGTACTGCAGATTGCGATAACGCCAGCCAAGAATGAATGGGTGCCAGTTATCACTTTTTACTTTGCCTCCACCCCTTTGTCGACCTAAACACCGTCCACAGCAGGCACGTCACAGATGGGAGGAGCTTTGCGCCGGTGCAGACTGTCTTGCAGCTAATCATGCGACCGAAATTAAAAGTTCGCCGTTTGATATCTCGGACTACAGATGCGCTAGAAGAAATCTGCCGATTGAAACTGCGCAGAAACATGATTGCGTCTAACTTTCTAATACAAACATGCCTGCTTAGTGTAGCCACTAAAAAGTTAATTACCAATTTTAGGTAATTAAGCCTCGGAAATCAATAATTACCTGCTATTTATGTGTCCCGCTGGGCACATAACCTCACTGCAGCGGTCGATTCGCGTAAATCTAAGCGCCTATTTCAAAAAAAACCTGTCGACTTAACTTGATCACCCTGTATATTGCCGCGAACCATACATTGGGTTTGTTTATTTGTGTTTTGCTTTACCACCCGGCTGAGCCGGTCTGTGTTATCTCTGAGCCAAGGGAAGCGCGTGTTCCATTCTTTCTTTCTGGCCGCATGTGTTATCTGTTCTGATAGGGAGCATTCCGATCTAAACGTGAACATCCCGGACTAATCTTCTTGCATCTACAATGTTCTCGATGCGAATCGACGGTTCCAGAAAACCACGCGCGCCGAAAGATAAAAAGCCTGCAAGCAGACGCCGGGGCATTCGATTTGACGACACTCGCCGACGCAAGTCACTTTGTTGACCGCTGCTTCGCCCGCTCTGTATTCTTTTGAGTGTTAGGGGAGCACAAGTTCGCTCCAATAAACGTGTTTCTCATTCAACACAACTGCATCGTCCTTGTCTTCCGCGACATCTGGTGGAGGTGCTGGGTACTAAGCCTTTATGCCCTCTACGACATCTCGAAGCCGCCAAGCCAGTCCAACCAGAGAAAGCCCCCGACTGCAAGGTTTGCTACCCGAGTTCGGTCTTCTGCAGAAGGCCCAAGAGAAGGAACGCTGCAACAAACACCATGGTGCAAGAAACAACGTCGCCAATCATCCTGCAGCAGCCCGAGAACCGCCATCGTTCCGGGGGAGCCCCCGCTGAAGACCCCGAAGAATGGTTGGAGAAGTTGGAGCGCGTCCGCATCTTCAACAGGTGGGACGACGAAGAAACTTTGGCATGTCTTCTTTTACTTAGAAGATGCTGCTCGAACTTGGTTCGAGAACCATGAGAGCTCTTTGACCGACTGGACTCAATTCAAGAGGGAGTTCCTTAAGACCTTCACTACCGTGGTGAGAAAAGAGCGAGCTGCGCTTTTGCTTGAGACTCGAACAGCAGCACCCAACGAAGGAGTCGTGATTTTCGTTGAGGAGATGAAGCGACTTTTTCGTCGTGCGGACCCTGAAATGACCGAGGAAAGAAGCTCAGGTTTCTAATGCGAGGAGTGAAGCAAGAGCTTTTTGCTTGTCTAGTCCGTAACCCTCCGAAGACAGTGGCCGAATTCGCGTCTGAGGCGGCCGCGATGGAGAAGACGCTAGAAATTCGAACGAGGCAGTACGACCGCCCTGTCAACGCGCTGTTCTCGGAGACCATCGGTGCTGCAAATGGAAGCTCCGATACATTGCGAGAGACCATCCGAGCAGTGGTCAGGAGGAGCTTCGGAAGCTTTTTCAACGACGCCGCAACCTCAAGTGGCTTCCCTGACCGACGTAATCCGAGAAGAAGTCCAAACGCACTGGGAACTTCTACGCCGTCGGAAGCACCCCGCGAACCACAAGCCATGACCTACTCCTCGGCTGTTCGTCAACCCCGCCCTGCTCCAACCCGTCGTCAAGAGGCCGAGCCATACCGCCGTCCAACGCCGCCCGCCCGACGCCCTGTAGACCAATACCAGACGCCAAGGAAGACCGACGTGTGGCGAACGCCCGATAATCGCCCGCTGTGCTACCACTGCGGAGAGGCCGACCCATCTACCGTTGCTGTCCCTACAAGAGGCTCGGTTTGCGAGGGTTCTCCGTCGACGCCCCACCCCCCCGATACGGCCAGCGCCCTGCTGAGATCGAAGAATACCTCTCCAACACCAACCGAGGACCAGCCCGCTTCAACCGTTCACCGTCGCCCTACCCGTCTCAGTCACCGAAACCGCCGCAGCACTGCTGACTTCTCACGTGGAAGGTCCCCAGCCCACGCGGGGAAACTAAAAGCAGCAACTTCGGGAGGTAAGGTTGCACAACGGCGAAAAAAATGAAAACCCTCCAACGACGCAGCGACTCGCTGAAGACCATCATTCACGACATGCCCTCATCCCGACGACCCGACCTAGCCCTAACGAGACTCCTGAACACGACGACAGCTACACGCGCGACGCGTACCCGACCTGACCGAGACGTCCGTTGAGAAGACGACGACAACGACGATGCACACTGCCCGACCGTCAACACGTACAAGCAGAGATACGACGCCCCGACGAACCCGGAACTCGAGGAAGACTGCATCTGACGTCAAGGTGTCCATCGACGGCTTTGGCGTAGTCGCCCTCGTAGACACGGGAGCTGACTATTCGGTAATGAGCGGACCATTTGCGTCTAAACTGAAGAAAGTTATGACCAGATGGGACGGTCCGCACATACGCACAGCAGGAGGCCACCTCGTGACGCCAAGTGGAACGTGCACATCGCGCGTCACCATAGACGGCACAACGTACCCTGCGGCGTTCGTCATTCTGCCTAACTGCTCCCGCGACGTAATTCTCGGAATGGACTTTTTGATGAACAACGGTGCAATAATCGATCTGCAGACCAAGTAAACTTTTTCCCCAATCACTCCATGACGCCGGAACCGAACCCCGAACGACGGGCTGCTGTAAGGATTGCCGATGATCATGTCACCCTGCCACCCCGCGCAAGCTTGATGGTCGCAGTCTACTGTGAAGATGCTGCTCCTGACGTCGACGCTATCGTAGACACTGATCAAAGGGTTGCTTCTCGACCGTGGTGTGTCGGTCGCAAGAGGCATTGCGCGCTTCAAGCAACGCCAATCCCACATTCTGGTTACTAATTTCACCGAGGAGTACCAGCATTTAAACAAGGGCGCGGCAATTGCATTCCTCGAAGAAGCGCAAGAAGCGAGTGACGTGATCGCGGTCGCCGACTTTGAACGCACACCCGTAGAAACCTTCAAGCTCCCGCAGCCCTTCGACGTGAATCCGGCGCTACCGCAAGAACAACGGAAACAATTATTGGCTTTGCTGCGTCGCTATAGCGAATGTTTTTCGTCGAGCGCAAAACTACGTCAGACCCCTCTAGCGAAGCACCGAATAATAACCGAAGATGGAGCCCGACCTACCCGACAGTCACCGTACCGCGTCTCTTCACACGAACGGGAAGCCATCCGGACTCAAGTCGACGACATGCTCAGCGACGACATTATACAGCCATCGAAAAGCCCCTGGGCTGCGCCCGTCGTACTCGTAAAGAAAAAAGACGGCACATTAAGGTTTTGTGTTGACTACCGGCGACTGAACAAAATCACGAAAAAGGACGTGTACCCCCTTCCCCGAATCGACGACGCCCTCGACCACCTCTGCCACGCGAAGTACTTCTCATCGATGGACCTGAAGACGGCTACTGGCAAATTGAAGTGGACGAGAGAGAGACGAGAGAAGACTGCATTTATAACCCCAGACGGCCTATACGAGTTCAAGGTGATGCCGTTTGGGCTGTGCACAGCACCAGCGACGTTTCAAAGAGTCATGGACACTGTGCTAGCTGGCCTTAAGTGGCACACCTGCCTCGTTACCTCGACGACGTAGTGGTATTCGCCCGGACTTTCGACGAACACCTTGCAAGGTTGGAGTCTGTACTCGAGGCCATTCGTACGTCGGGTTGACGCTGAAGCCTGAAAAGTGCCGTTTCGCATACGGGGAACTCAAGTTCTTGGGCCACGTCGTCAACGCCGCGGGAGTCCTACCTGACCCGGCAAAAAACTTCAGCCATTGCGAACTTCCCAAGGCCGAAAGACAAGAAGGGCGTGCGAAGATTTCTCGGACTGTGCGCATACTACCGGCGCTTCGTCGCAAACTTCGCACGCATTGCAGAGCCACTCACGCGCTTGACGAAAGATAGCACCCTTTCAGCTGAGGAAAACGACCAAGAAAAAGCATTCTGCGAGCTGCAAAAACGCCTGCAAAGCCCGCCCGTGCTCGCTCATTTCGACGAAAATGCCGAAACGGAAATGCACACGGACGCCAGTGATATAGGCTTGGGTGCCGTCCTTGTCCAAAAGCAAAGCGGCTGCGAAAGGGTAATCGCCTATGCCAGCCGTGGTCTGTCGAAGGAGGAGAAAAACTATTCTGCCTCTGAGAAAGAGTGCCTGGCTATTATATGGGCGATTTCAAAATTTCGCCCATACGTGTATGGAAGGCCATTCAAG
Organism: Haemaphysalis longicornis; assembly: GCA_013339765.2. Lineage (NCBI taxonomy): Eukaryota > Metazoa > Arthropoda > Arachnida > Ixodida > Ixodidae > Haemaphysalis > Haemaphysalis longicornis. The sequence goes on from CM023451.1 coordinate 17,200,059, forward strand.
GTTGTACAGACCACCATGCGCTGTGTTGGCTCGCCAATTTGAAGGACCCTCCGGCTCTCCGTTTGGGCGGTGGAGCTTGCGCCTGCAAGAGTTCGACGTTACAAATTTATATAAATCCGGCAGGAAACACTCCGACGCCGACTGCCTGTCCCGCGCCCCCGTCGACCCACCACCACAAGACGCTGATGAAGACAGCGCGTTCTTCGGGATCGTGACGGAGAGCGACCTAGCCCAGCAGCGTGCCGACCCGACTTACGCGTCATAATCGAGTACCTCGAGAGATGCAACGTTGCCGTTCCTAGGACCTTCAAACGCAGCTTACCAGCATTCAGCCTCAGAAACTCCGTCCTCGTGTGAAGAAGATTTCAGCCCCGGAACAAGAGCGAATTACCTTCTCGTCATCCCCGCGGACCTTCGTGACGAATTTTTGGAAGCGTGCCACGACGACCCGTCTTCCGGACATCTCGGCACAGCCCACACTATTGGAAAAATCAAGGCGAGGTACTACTGGCCGGCCTTACCTCTGACGTCACCCACTACGTCCGGAGCGACGACGAAAAAAACGCCGCCGACAAGACCCGCCGGACTTCTGCAACCGATCGCCGTCCCTTCGAGACCATTTCAACAGATTGGAATGGACCTTTTAGGCCCGTTCCCTACGTCACGATCACAGAACAAGTGGATTGTCGTAGCGACAGACTACATGACGCGCTACGCAGAGACCGCCGCTCTTCCGAGGGGGACTGCACAAGAAGTGGCAAAGTTCTTTATAAGCCAAGTTGTGCTGCGACATGGAACCCCGGAAGTCCTAATCACAGACCGCGGAACGGCATTTACTGCGGAGCTGATGCAAGGAGTATTACGCTACAGCAACACGGATCACCGAAGAACGACGGCGTACCACCCCCAAACGAACGGACTAACAGAACGTCTGAAAAAGACAGTCGCAGATATGCTGTCAATGTACATTGACGTTGAACATAAGACTTGGGACGAAGTGATCCCGCATGTCACGTTTGCGTACAACACGGCTATCCAGGAGACGACGCAGCTGACGCCGTTCGAGCTTGTCTACGGTAGAAGGCCGACTACGATGCTCGACGCCATGCTTCCGCATGTAGAAGACGACGACTCAACGCCGACGTCCACGGATATCTTCAACGTGCGGAGGAGGCCCGCCAGCTCGCTCGAGTTCGTATAACGGACCAGCAGCTGGTGGATGCGGGCGCTACAACCTCCGACGCCGAGACGCCGAGTACCAACCAGGGGATCGTGTGTGGGTTTGGACTCCCATCCGACGACGCGGACTCAGTGAGAAGCTCCTGCGACGGTATTTCGGACCCTACCAGATTCTACGACGTGTCGGCCAACTTACCTACGAAGGTGATCCCCGATGGTGATTCCGGAACATCACGACGACGCACGCGGCCCGAAGTCGTCCACGTGGTTCGCTTAAAACCTTTCTACGGTCTATAACGAATTTTATTTTTATTTTTGACTGTCGCTTATGTTAGCATCGGGTCGATGCACTCTTAGAGGGGGGGGGTAATGCCGCGAACCATACATGGGGTTTGTTTATTTGTGTTTTGCTTTTACCGCCCGGCTGCGCCGGTCTGTGTTATCTCTGTGCCAAGGGAAGCGCGTGTTCCATTCTTTCTTTCTGTGCCGCATGTGTTATCTGTTCTGATAGGGAGAGCATTCCGATCTAACCGAACATCCCGGAATAATCTGCATCTACAATGTTCTCGATGGAATCGACGGTTCCAGAACCACGCGCGCCGAAAGATAAAAAGCCCGCAGAGCAGACGCCGGGGCATTCGATTCGACGACACTGCCGACGCAAGTCACTTTGTGGGACCGCTGCTTCGCCGCCTCTGTATTCTTTTGAGTTGTTAGGGGAGCACAAGTTCGCTCCAATAAACGTGTTTCTCATTCAAGACAACTGCATCGTCCTTGTCTTCGCGACAATATATATATTGCAGTAAAAGAAACCTAGAGGAGCTGGAAGAAATAGTTGAGAAAATGGTATCACGCACGAATAAAAACAAAAAACGTGGTTTACTGACGTTCGACTGGTCCCCCAGTTGAAACGTCAGTAAACCACTGTTTTTGTTTTTATTTGTGCGTCTTATATATATATATATATATATATATATATATATATATATATAATATCTATATATATATATATATATATACATACATATAGATAGATATTTGACTCGGTATTTGACGGTATTTATTTGACTCGGTATATATTTGAAGCATTTGACTCGGGCGAAACCCTAGCAGTCATTCAGGCATTACGGAACAAGGGGGTAGATGAGCATTATCTAAGAATACTAGAGGATATCTACAATGGGTCCACAGCTACCATCATCCTCCATAAGGAGAGCAGTAAAATACCTATAAGGAAGGGTGTCAGACAAGGAGACACAATCTCTCCAATGTTATTCACAGCATGTTTACAAGCAGTATTCAGAACGTTGGATTGGAACAGGTGTGTCAGACAAGGAGACACAATCTCTCCAATGTTATTCACAGCATGTTTACAAGCAGTATTCAGAACGTTGGATTGGGAACAGGTGGGAATAAGGGTTAATGGAGAATACCTGACTAACCTCAGATTTGCTGATGACATTGCCTTGCTAGGTTACTCATGGGACGAATTGCAAAGCATGCTTTCCGCACTGGACGAACAGAGTAGAACCGTGGGCCTTAAAATTATTATGCAGAAAACTAAAGTAATGATCAATAACCTCGGGACAGCACAGCGGTTTGAGATAGGTGGCGAGGCAGTGGAAGTGGTAAGCGAATATATCTACTTAGGCCAAGTTGTGACCCCAGATCCCAACCATGAGGCAGAGATAATTAGAAGGATCAGAATGGGGTGGGGTGCATATGGAGGCATTCTCAGATAATGAATGGCAGCCTACCATTGTCGCTGAAGAAGAAAGGGTATGACAGCTGCATCTTACCGGTACTCACCTACGGGGCAGAAACTTGGAGGCCCGCTAAGAGGGTTCAACTTAAATTGAGAACGACTCAGCGGGAAATGGAGCGTAAAATGATAGGGCGTAACATTAAGGGATAAGAAGAGAGCGGAGTGGGTCAAGGAACAAACACGTGTTAACGACATATTAGTAGAGATTAAGAAGAAGAAATGGACGTGGACAGGCATGTAATGCGAAGGCAAGATAACCACTGGTCATTAAGGGCAACAGAGCGGATCCCTATAGAAGGCAAGCGTTGCAGGGGGCGGCAGAAAGTTAGATGGGCAGATGAGATTAAGAGTTTGCGGGGATAAATTGGTCACAGTTGGCACAGGACCGAGGTAATTGGAGAATAATGGGAGAGGCCTTTGCCCTGCAGTGGGGGGTAGATAGGTTGATGATATATATATATATATATATATATATATATATATATATATATATAATAGATAGAAAATTATATAGATATATATATATATATATATATAATGTATATATATATATATATATTTATATATATATATAGCGAATCAGAATAGGCAATGAGGGGCTCGTTGAAAATAACACAGCAATAAGAGTTGGCAGTCAAGAAAACCCCGGAAAGCAAATGGGAGGATGTGGTAGGTCATTGAAGCAGATAAAGAATTTGGAAATAAGAAAGAAAGGGGAGAAAAAATGCCCGCCTGGTGGGATACGAATCCACGACCTCCAGAATACCGGTCTCCACTTTCTTTATTTCCAAATTCTTGATCTGCTTCAATGACCTACCACATCCTCCCCTTTGCTTTCCGAGGTTTTCTTGACTGCCAACTCTTATTTCTGTGTTATAAATATATATATATATATATATATATAAATTGAGTATATGACTATAAATAAGTATAACTATATGAAATGGAGAATCGACCCAATAGTGTTGTTGGTTAGGGAGACACCGTAAAACCATTTGCTTATATATATATATATATATATATATATTGGCTTCATATATCTGCAATAAGCCCTTGGATATGCGAACGAATGAGCGAGATAATGAGGAATTTCAGAAAACACAATTTATCCCCTTTCCTTGCTTAGAAGGGCCATTACGAAAAATCCCGCCCTACTGAGGCCCTACGTCATGTACTCCCCAATGTACTACCCAAAGTGCAAGTCGCCAGGGAAAGCAGTTTTTGGTTGGGCGTTGATGAAGGAGGGAATCAGTCAGTCAGCCAGTCAGTCGGGAGATTCTGTTTTTAGGTATGGTATCGCGATAGGTACAGGTGTGGGCTAACATATAAGTATAGGTATTGTAGGTATAGCTATAACATGGGCTTGTATGGGGAGGCGTGTGGTTGCATAAAATCCCAAAAGATGCTAAGAGCTACGCGAGCGTCGGAAAACTGACCTAAATTCCACGTCCAAAGAAGTGTAAGTAAAAAAAATCCTGCCCGCGTTTTTGTAGGCGTGTTAATTCAGAATTAATACAGAAAAGTTTGTTTCTGGACAACTGTTGGGCAGCATTTACCAGTACAAACGAATTAGGTTTACCAACGGGCGGTTCAGCTATTGCGTATCTTGTTAAAACACGTGATGTTCTTAAAAATAATCTTTGGTTTAATTGGGTGGGTTTTATGGAAAACTAACTCTTCGACACCACGCCATAGGCCATCGCCCACGGGTAAACGATGAGGTTCAAACCTCCCGCAAAAAGCAAAAACGGCACGATTTGAACAGCTGCCGACATTTGGCGTATTCAGGGAAGACCCTTTTGTCGGTTTTGTCTCCGTTTGTTTACATTTCGCGAGGGTAGACGGCGTCGCGAGTGAAATTTGCACCCAAAGTAGCCGCGAGTTGGGCAAAAATGGCGTCCTGTTTCACTGCGCGCTCGGTGAAGGCAGCATGGTGAAGATGAACGGATTAGCGTGCTGTGCTTTTACACGGCTACCACGAGCACGGGCGGACGAGAGAAAAATATTTCTGCGCGAAACTCTGAGGGGGAAAAAACGTTTTTATTTCCTCTATGGCTACAAGCCATAAAGACCGGCCCATCAGCGAGGTTCTATATGCCCTACAAAGAAGAAATAATGTTGGAATCCCTAGGTGAGACCAAGAAAACCTTGATCTAAGGGCGAACCCCTAAGGTTGGCACTACTGGAAAGAGTGCCGCGAAATCTGCGCACTTTCTCGTAGAAAACCAGATTTTATTTAACCCACATAGGCAGAGGTACATTTTTTTGTAGCGTTTAAATTTTTTATTACGCTGCAGTTTGATTACAAATGCCTAATTTTTGTTTCCTGGTTCATGAAAATACTTTAGGAAAATCATTCTATCCGTTGTTTCTGTGTGCTTCTTTCGTGCCACTGTGTTGACAGCAGAAATAGCAGACGATTCCTCATTCATACCGCGCGCTTCCCGTGCCATGTCGGCTCGGGGCAAATTTCGGGCCGGAGATGAAAATTCATGTGTATTTTTGTCGACGTGAGGGAGAAAAGAAGCAGCGCTACCCGTGAAAAAACATTTTTACGCGCATAGTGGAGAGTCAAAGTAGAATAGCCTGATTTACTGTAGACTTGAAATATGGTAGGCCCAGGTGCTTCTATCGGCGCCGTTGTTCAGCCCCTCTCCACCGTCGCTCCACAACAGGTCACCAGCGGAGCAGATCTCCGCCGAAGAGGCATTTGTTTGCAGCCGGCTGCCGGCGGCCGCAACCAGGCGTCGTTCGTCCCTTCTTTTACGGCTTCTTCACAGGTTTTGTACTCTATGGAGGTGGTCCTTTGCGAAATTGCGGCCAGCCAAGCCAGGGTAAGCCAGCGAACTACACTGCTTGGGGCAGGCTCGTTTGCAGTCTTATCCCATTCTTATTGAGAGCCTCATTCGCTGTCGTACTAGTTGCCGGATAGCGTCTAGTAAGCTAGAGGAGTTTTTACACCGAAATAGTCTGCCAATATGTTTGGTCTGCCAGTACGTAAATCTATTGGGATTCGAGGAAAAGGACTCAGGTGTGGAATTTCTTTGTGGATGTGGGGATGGTGCAAAAAATGTATTAGGACATGCCCTTATGATATCTGTTGCCAGGCGGTTTTTCGCGCAGACTTTTCAACAAAATTTTGAAAGAAGGAATCAGAAGCAGACCAGTAATTTTTCTGCTGTTTTCTGCCCCCACTTTGAAGTGTAAAAACAAATGCTCGGGTAATGAGAAACATTTCTTCCCTTTAAAGGAGCCATGAAGACAAAATACAAGTTGGTTTTTTTAGAAAGACTGCTTAGTCCCGATAACAGTAATACCAATATCAGCGCAATCTTCGAACAAATACCGGAGATATTAAAGAAAATGTGTGAAGCAGTCGTGACCCCCTAGCCAATTTCCCGCAACATTTTTATGACGTCATGGAACTTTCTTTGTGCGATTGCCGGCCGCCTAACTGACCTGTCGCGACGACACATGACTGGACGTCTGTAATGGGGCCTCTAGTTCCATTTGACCGCATCACTTCCAATAAAAATGATTTGAGATCATTTTTATTGGCACTGTTATCCTAAATATTCACATTAATTAGACCCGTTAATTTATAGCCATCATCAATATAAATCCGGTCAGTATTATTTTTCTTATATCGATCGTCATCATCAGTCGGTTTGTCCCCACAGCGTGATGATGGTACTCCCAAACTTTTGCAACTGCTTCGCATTGAATTTTTTCTTCTCCATTCGTGGCTTTTAAATTTTTTTTGTTCATTGTATGCTAGCTATTCAAGAAATGACGTTTTTCGCTCACTCAATTACCAGTCATCCACAATGTTTTGTGCAGTCATCAACCTAAATCACAGAGTAAATTGCTTCACCTGTTAAACCATCCATCGTAGCTCGCTCAGTCGTTCTTTCCTTGCTTAAGGGTGCGTCTCAAACCAAAAAAAGTGAAATAACCTTATTGCTTTCCCCTAAGCACCCTCATATCCTTTTGTCAATGTGATTCTTGTTAACGGCCACGCCGAGACATCAAATTCTCTCTGGTCAAAAAGCTAATAGACTCAACTGGCCGAAGCTGCGCAATACCGCAGCCCAAAAAAACTCGTTTTACTTTGTCTGCCGGAAAACGACTATAGAATTGTCTAGTGCCCCCGCACCGGCCTGCACCTCTCTGCCTGGACCAATTCAATCATCACGAACGGCCTACAAACCGCTAGCGGCATTCTATCCACAATGGCCCAGCAATTCGTCACCGTACAAATGCTGACCCGGAAAAACATAATAATCGCCAGCACACCCGACAAAGCATGGGCAGTCGTATTAAATGTCAACACTCCCATCCAACTCAACCGCATTACTTGCGACCTTCAGCGACACTTGCAACCTTCACCCGGCGACACTCGTGGTTTCATACAGCGCGTTTACATGTATGGGCCAGTAGCGTATAGCATTGGTTGGTCGAATTGGGTAAATAGGGCGGGTTTCCGTTTACATGCATCCGCATTGGAGACTAGCGCCGCCGTGTGTCCTATCTGAGAGCAGTGGGTCACATTTCCGCTGTTACCAGTTTGCGGTAGCGGACAAGTTGCTGTGTGAGTTTTGGCGTTCATCGCGACGTTCGTACGCGCGAGAATGTTCGTTAACGCTGCTCTTCGATTGCAAGTTATGTTGCTTCGGGCAGTGTGGACGAATCTCCACCTCTTTTTCTACGCCACTGCATTGTCGCGTTATGGGGCTCCTGCGCTGCCCAGGAAGCGCTGCAAAACCTGCTTCCGGCAGTAGTTCCGCGCAGTACAATGTTCGGGAGGGGGTCCCATAGGATCTCGCGTTGATAGAAGAGAAGTGAGCTCGATACAGCCGACTGTTTTGCGACACGGTCTCCAGCCCATCGCTGACACGTCCGATCTATTCCGGCGATCCAATCGGCATTAGGGAAAAAGCTTTGCAGCGCTAAATCAGTTTACAGCGTCCACGAAGTGCCGGGACGGTGACGACGCTCTGGCATTCGCAGCTAGGTTCACCCATCGATGGTCGTATGAAGGAAAATTTGAAGTGAAGGCTTCTTCTTTGACAAGGACATGTTGACAAGCACTTTTCAACAACAGCCGATTAAAAAAGAACCGTAACGCAATCGGCGATGGTCGCGCGTAATAGTCAGCGAGTCTCTCGTACAGCAGGCTCGTGCGGTGCGCCGTGATTTTGTGAACCGGCGCACTTATGCACGCAGTTTCATTAAACACGGCTGGTTCGCGTTGCCACTAAGAATACATGGTGCTGCGCTAGTTTGCCGTTTTATTGCCTAGCTCAGTGACAAAATGCACCAAGCGTCAGAAGCCTTAAATCTGTTTTGTGATTCCGAAAGTAGTGGCCGTAAACAAAGTGGTAGGGCGAACTGAGTGCCCGTTCAGTTTCCTTGCTTGTTCTCACTTTGTTTAATTACGCTCTTGCGTCATTAACTTCATTTTCGCACTTAACAGACTAAGAGTCACCAACGTATAGCCTGTGTCATTAAGTCGGAAATTCGTTTTGTGCTTTGCGAAGTGACCCGCGCTCGGTTACCTGTAAGAAGGTGAAAGAAACCTTTGTACCATCGCCGTCATCGTTTGCCCCTGGAGATTAGTATAAAGCGCCCACAAATGGGTTGAAAACGTAGACATAGGCCTACACAGATTGGACACAGCCAGCAGCGTTGCCAGGAGTACAGGGTACGCTGAGGAGAATTAATAGGTAAGTGTACTTGTGCTGTGAAAAAAAAGTGCGAAAGGGATGGATGCCCACCCACGGAATGTCTTGAGAGAGGAACATACATTCCTCCCGATAAAGCGTATTTCAATACCTCACAGGAGGTGTGGGCCACTCTTTCGGTACCTAACAAGTCGGCAGGTTTCCCAGTAACCCTAGAGTATTCCGCACACGGCTCCAGATGTCTAACAAACGGTTAGCCAATCTCCAGCCGGAGTTACGCGCTACTTTGCGTGAACGTTTTTCCATGGTAAAACAACAGCACCAACTGGTATCATGGGTCATACTATGACTTCTGTTTTGCTCTAAGTTCCCAGGGTATCATGAGTTAGTGACAGCTCTAAGTAAAATGAGCACTTACCTGTTCGTGACGCTGGTTTTTAGGCGTTACTTTATACCAAACGTATTATGTTGAGACTTTTAGTTAGGTAACTTTGATGCTGGGCCTTACCACGTAACAAAGGCATTGTACTCACTGTACATTGTGCTGTTGGCAGAAGTATACGACTAGACCTCTAAGTGCAACGTTATGCCCAATATCAGGCCGTGGCACGACCTCACTCCTTCATGCGTCCCGTGCGGATCAACATTAGCGGAAGGGTGTTATTGAGGGAAGTGTTGAAGGGAAGTGTCAACGTACAGGCTTGCCCTTTTACTACCAAAATACTGTTAGTTTACCTGTGCCAGCGTCGGAAGACAATCCCAAAACATTTATAGTGAAGTCTTTGATGGGATAACTATTGATATATAACATGTTCTGCACCTCTGGGCTGCTAAACGCCGCCTCATGGACATGTGAAAAACGCAGAAACATAACCAATATTTAAGACTGAAAATGACACTCATCACTCAGCATGAAGCTCAATGCGTGAAAACACTGCAAACACAAAACTGTCGCATGCTCTTCGTCAAACTGCAGGGAACGCTCCGCAATAAACGCACTTGGCATATTCTGCGCTTCCCCGTGGGATGTGGACCTTCCTAGACCACCACACACAAACAAATTCACTGGGTGGAACATAGGTACATGAACGACCGTAATCTATATGTCGACACATTGCGCACTAAATTATTTGGGGTTCCCCAAGATCGCCGTAACTCGCAACAGCCGCACACACTTGCGTACTTTACCCCACTTTAGACGCCCGTTCGTGAAATAACTACCACAAATCTACGCCCGGATCACCCGAAACGCGGCTCCAGCAATGCACCGTATTATAAACAATCTGCTGCTGAATTTCAATGATGGAACCCTAGGATTTGTCCTCACCCTATGCAATAGACATTGGGAGGCAGGAACCTTACCCCCAAAATGGCACTATGCCTATATGACACCCATCCCCAAACCTCACAATCGACAACCGGCGCCCCTTCCCTCCCACGTCATGTATTGGCAAGCTCCTTAAAAACGCAGTCCACTCCCGACTTACCGACACTTGGAGGACAACAACCTGTACCCCAGTATCATGCTGAGTTTTGAACTCACTTTTCTACTTAGGACGTCCTTCTAAAGCTGAAAAACAGGTACGCTACAACCACCGCTAAGCCAACCCAAACACCATTGTCGCAATAGGTGTCCAAGGGGCATTTCATACGTAACGAACGAGGCCAAACTCCAAGGTCTCCAGGATGATATTGTGGTGGTTGCACGTATAACTCCATCAAGCTTTCCTGACACGCGAATTCCATGAATTATTCCGAGCTCCACACAATCACAAGCCGCCACTTATGGTGTATTAAGCTTAGCTGTGAAGGCAGGATAATATTGATTTCATAACGGCTATTAGGATTGACTTTTCATGAAAGTACGGTAGTCTGCGAACTAGGGGAATAACCAGTTAATTGGGAGGACATCAGCTTTGGTGAAAGGGGTGCAGCGTGGTCCGTTAGATATCGGTAGAGGGTCTTACCATCCTCTGAAGGTTTCAGGGGAATAGCTTGCGTTGGCAATGTATTAACTGATGGATACGTTTGGACGTTTACGAAAATTTTGGGCAGAGGCACGAGGAAGCTGCGCGGAGGGAGGTTTTAGAGTCGAGTTATGTTGCATTTTCATGTTGAAATATTTATACCACGGATGATAAGGGGTCTGGGGGGTGATTACACAAGAAGGAAGTAGCGGAGATACATAGTCTACTCGGCCGCTCAGCCGGGTAACCTGCGTGCTGCTTTACTGGGTAATTCTCAATGTCCAGGGACCATAGAGTGAATGTCACCATTATTGCGGCTGAAAGTAGCAACGGTGAAACCTTTGTGAGGAAGTGGGTATGTGAATGTCGGGTTTTTGATCGAATGGCAAGCCTGGCAGGAATTAGTGAGCACACGTATTTGTGGTGGGGGTGTTGATCCCAAATCAAACATGCCAGGTCTAGTGCATAGATGATAGCGCTGACTTGAGTTGCAAGAGGTGCAGACTTCAGCTTCATGGCACCCAGACCATGTGCGAGTCACCACATGTTGGAAGTAAGGATGGTCAATGGTGCAGCATTGATGAATGGGGACATTGCTTGACTAAATTCACCTAGGGTGGAGAATATAAATACATTGGTGGCATATACCAATTGCCTTGTTCAACTATAAGGGAGTAGGTGTTCATTAAAAGAAGGTGTGATATCGAGAAAATCGGTGCCAAGCAAATCCCAGGTCCTAGTGCGTGTGACTTTTTTCAACTGCCGAATACATCCAGCAGCACAATATGTAGACAAAACCTCTATGGTTAAGCTCCCCGCAAACGCGTGCGACAGCTGCTTACAAAGCGAATGCTTTACTGCGTCTATATATTCATGGTACCGCAGGTGCCATGCCATAAATTTGATGACGCAGTCATCTGATAGCGAATTTTAAGACTTCAGCTGTCGTGGCTGTTTATACGTGTTTTCAGCGAAAGGTATGTTTTTCGAATTTTCTCTGCATGACATCCGGAGACCCATTTTCCGTCGAACAGCGCAGGTGGAAAGCCGGATGACAAAGCATGCAAACAGTCATACGAAACCCAAACACAACGGGTAGGGTGTGCTGTGAAAACGTTTAAAAGCCGCTGGGTTTTTATGAGAGGCATCTGTGTGGCCTTTTTTGCTGATTTTTTACATGCGCTTTTCAAGCAGGATAAACGTCGAACGCGCTATATTATACGCACGTTGATACAGCGCTGTTGAAAACTTTCCTGGCCCTGCTACCACCTGTAGCCCTATTTCGGGACAGACAAAAAGCACACGCGCCCAGCAGTGTTCTGCGAGAGAGTGCTTTTGTAATCGCGGGACGTCAATCCGAAATCGCAGTCGTTGGGAAGTTTATGTGTGTGGCATGTTATAAAACATGCCCGTTTTAATCGAAAACTGCATTGTGAAGTCCTGCATCGAGGAAACCATGATTCCGCATACGGACTTCGCCACCTTCTTCACCGACGCGTGCAGCAAGTATGAAGACAAAGTCGCATTGGTAAGATAAAATTATAATTATTTCTCTATACACTTTTCAGGTAAACGTCCGAGTGTGAAGTTTAATGGCTTCGAATGGTCGGGTTTGTTCAGCTTATTAGGCCCTTCCAGAACACAATTTAGTAACAGCGAGAAAAAAGAACGAGTAACAAAGAAGCAAGAAGACGAAAATTTTAATTCTTCAATTCACTTAGTATTCAAACATTGTCCTTACAGACAAAAAGGAAAGGGACACGCAAAAAGCTCGAAAAAGGGGCTCCCATTTCACGATCTCCTGCCCATAAAATATACCTACTACACACACACACACAATATCTTAAACTGCCAAAACGATGCCACTCCCGGGACAATAATCACAGTGGAAACGCGAGAGAGCGGCATCACACAAAGCTTCACGTGTTGTCTTATTTTGGGTTTTACTTGTAATTACCTTCCAGGCAGCAGTCCTGTGCTGGTCAATCAGTGTGGACCGCTTTAAGCGAATGTAATAGAGCTAACACCTTCTAAGGCGAATATGACGAAGCAGTGAAAACTGGTTCTCCATAACAGGACTTCGGTTAATTGAGAATGACCCCTCGCCCCAAATACGCTGCTTTAACACTGGGGACATATTCATCGTTCATCAGAAAAATTATCCGAAACGAGAAGTTATTTATTTCACCGCCATAAAAACTACCTTCAAGGTCTCGTGTTAGTTCGGACCAGTCAACGATGCCTGTTTATCTCTGCTGAGAATATTGGTGCGCACTCGCGAATGACGCCCTCTGAGCGATGACGTTAAACATCATTCGGTGCATCTATGTGGTCACAGATACAATTCACAAAAGTGCTTAAGCAGGCATCTACTGCCTTATATTTTCATCATTGCAGGCAGCGTGGACGCGTTGTTATCCTTGTCAGCCGTATCTCGCAGAGGCACTTCAGGGACCGCTTTGGGACGTCCTTATTCCCCCAAAAATACACACCTCCGAGCCAGTTATATTCGCTTCAGACCGCTACCTTAACTTCTTTGTATTCCAATCTATCGTGTAAAAGCGACGCCACGAGTGCCACATTCACTATCCCGAGTCGTCAACGCTAGCAATCACTGTGGAATTTCGTTGTAAAAGTCGGTGTAAGGGTATTCCTCGCGATCACAACTTAAAAGAGGAAAGTCTTCCTTGGGCTACCAAAACGCAGAAATCCTTGTATGTGTCTCTGTATGTTTGTGTAGCTACCGGTTATTTGATTAGGCCACCCGGACGGAACAGGAAGTATTTAGAAACGCAACTTTTGAAAACTTGAAAATGTGGTAGCATCTGTCATACTTGCAATCATGGTTCAGCAATAAAAAAACAAATTGTTACAGTAACATCAAGTATATTATAGATTCAAAACTGAGAGTAAACTTTTTCCTAAAATTGAAAAGCGACGTGTGCCTAATTTTGGTAGTGACAAATAAAAAAAATGTGCACAACATTATGCTCACCAAAACTATAAAAAATGGCTCGTGCTCGGTCCGACAGCTCAAGATGCACCTCAAGCCCAACAGTAATAAAAGTTCCCCAAAGTTGGCGCACCACTTCTTTAAGCGCGGAAAACTAAATAGGTTAACGCAAACCTTGATTGCGCTGATCTTCGAAGCAGCGACGCATGAGGGAAAAAGCGGGAAGGGAGGGCAACAGCGGGAAGAGGTGAAGAAGGTACATGGAAGGTATTGCGAAGGGCCATCGTAATTCGATGAGATTTGCAGTCAAACGAGCGCGCATGCTACAAAGTTTCTTTCAGTGACGACGAAGCTTGACACCGGCTTTTTCCCTCCAGCTTGTGCTGTAGGAAGGTTACATTATAGAACGCTTTCAGGAATTATACGTCTCTAACTTAGATAATTTTGCATTGAGTTTAGGAAAATCCTAACAAATGTGCTGAAGTTGTTATTGATATATGAGAATCTTACTCAACCGATTTGGTAATAACGGCATTTTACTACATATTTAGTAAATTGTGCATAGCGCTAAATATCTTGAACGATACTTGAGCGCTAAATCCTAAACAGTGGCAATTTTACAGACACCTTTTGGGTATTACAAAGATCCAGCATTTTTTCATTCAATATTACACCAGCACACACGCCATAAAACTAATCATGCCGTTTCAGTCACGTTGATTTTCTTGTGCACAGTAAAAATTAGTAACACAATTTTTTATAAAGATTTCAAACCACCCAAAAATAAGCATCGTGGAGGGATCAACACAATGATATGGACAAGATCTCTGTTTGTGTAATGGAATATTAAAAGACGGGTTCAGTGAGAGTGCCATAAGGAACCCTGCAGGGACACCACTGCGCCACGCTTCGTAGCTTTCAACTTGTTGAAGCCACCTTGTGTAGTAAAATAAATTAATCGCTGTGAGCCATAAAGACGGCCTAAGGGGGACACAGGAAAAGCAAGCATCGCCATAGTCGTGTAGAAACTGTACAGAAATTGCACTTGTTTTGTTTGATAAAACATTTACATTACTTAGTAGAAGAAAAGAGCTAATAGCGTTGCCTGCTATGCAATACTAACCGCGTATTTCTTAAAAATGATGGCTTCCTCTGCAACTGCCTGGGGTGTGAACCGTTACTCATCGCTTGGTACATTCAGGCGTCAGAAAAAGAATAAAATACTTTATTTATTATCGCGTACAACCGCAACACGGACCATAAAGGTTCAGTGAGAGTCGTCTCGGGCAATAAAATACTTCGCCAAAAACAAGCCTTACGGCCAGGAAGGGTGCATACAGGTTGCGATTAACTCACGTTGCGTAGCATAGTTCTTGTAGGTGATGTGACTTCCCTGGTGGTGAAACCCTGTGCTACCATTTTCAGTCTAAGCTAGCGGTACGCGAGGGATCTGAATTTACCGTTCAGGTTCACAAATTTCTCTAAAATTCCAACTGGCATAGCCATCGGTGTCACTGTCGTGATCACTGAATGCGCAAATGTTATAGTAAGTGCAATGAAGAAAATCAAACGCTTTGCATGATACGTAATTGATACAGTGGAGAATTAACACTTATGATGATTTCATGCGTACGTAATGCCCCCCTTACCAAATAAGAGTTAGAACACGCCAAGCTAGAAAACAACCTTTCCACAACCTCCGCCAAGTACGCGACCAAGATATAAAAGCTTTAATTATAATTTCTATAGTTTACATTTATAAATGTAGATGCAATGCTTTGTTTCGCTTTTTAAAAAGGACAATTCCCCAGGGTGTTTTGACAGTTTAACTGTGCAGTACGGATAGCACAACCAAGTAATGCGCAGCTGGAGGCCTTGCTCGATTGCCAAAAACTTAAACTTTTGCTGCTGGCCAGGGCGAGGTAGACATTAAGGGCTCATAGCATCCCCAACTTGTGACGCCACCTACCTAGAACTGAGAACAAGTCGTCTGCTCTCCATATTCATTACCACTGAAGAAAGCACCGACGCGATAACTTTGTCTCGGCAATTGTATTATAGAACATTCGCATTAGAGGGGACCAAGATAAGTTTACGTTTCAGGCATCTCTGGAGTGTGAATTTTTGCATCTTCTTTAAATGTGGGTGGCCCTTCAAGGCAGCATTGACGTCGCTTTTCGCGAGTGACCTAGCCTTGATGACGAAGCTGGTGCTGAAGACTACGGCACCACTATTAGGAGGCTTTATGCAACGCTGCAGCCAATCAGCGTTTCCGACACAGGGTGAAACTGCCGGTGGTTTCTTGGCTGGTTTGGGGATCGTTTGTGGAAGTTACACTTCGGCACTGCATATCTTTGTATGGACGAATTTCGATCGTCGCCACTCGTCTCAAAAGCTTAGTTCAGTTTACTGATATTGCACTCTGCTTAGAAGATATTGTCACGGCGTCATCTTAAGCAGTAACATTGGAGAAGCACAGGCTCTCTAACTACAGTGGCAATGTGGTCAATACTGCTAACGTTAGCACGAGAGACAATTAATAAGAGAAAGCGAAGACTTTCATTACGGTTCTTTTCCCCAGCTGTTTTGCATTTTGTCTGCTCGTGTACACAGCGGAACTTAGTCATTAAACGTGCGTTGTAATTTTATGCCATGCGAAGGAATCACCTCAAGAAGGAACGGCATAAACGACGAAGGCAAAAAATTGACACCATCTTCTCATAGGGGAACCCTGATTAGTATGCAAAGCTGCCATGGGGTATATTCAAGTGCCCATTAGTTTTCAGTTCGTAGTTTCCGTTAGGTTGATGTACGTAGCTACCGTCATATTTATAGTTTGTTTTTCATGGTAACTACTACACTTTTCACTTACCGGAACTACGAAGTGGAAAGTTGCGTTGAGCCCATTGCTGTTTCGCATACTACTCATGGTTCCCCTATGGAAAGATCGTGTAATTTCATTAGATGCGACGGGGCTATGTCCCTCCCTTATAGTTGTTGCGCCGTCCGCATCCCTCCCCCCCCCCTGCATATGCTCGGTCTGCTGAGCGCCCAGTGGTGTCTTACCCTTCAATGGCTCCTGGAGCGACACTGTTGCCGGTGTCTTCCCGGGCCGGCCCGAGATGAGCCGAGCATGTGCAGTGGTGGTGTGGACGGCGCCACAACAAGGAAGAGACATAGCCCCGACCATGACATGATCATGGGACAGTGTCGCCGGTGTCTTCCTGGGCCAGCACGAGACGAGCACGCTTCCTCTTAAAGGGCTCCTGGAGCGGCAGTGTTGCCGGTGTCTTCCTGGGCCAGTGGATGGACGGACGACGGACGACAGACCCGAGAGCGAGAAATGCTTTGCATCTAAAGCAACAGATCAGACGACACCAGCAAGATGCGCCAAGGTCAGTTTATTCGTCGCCACAAAGGACTGGAGACCGCAGCATGAGCTTCGACGGCCGCCGGGCAATCTCCAGCCCCCAAGGACAGTAGCAGGCGTACAGAAGAGATCCCGTGAAGAAAATCGAGGGAGAAGAGAGTCGGAGTGTGGAGCGTGACCGGGATGAACGGGGGTTAGACCTCTGCCCCAAGAGGTGTTTCACGACAGCAACCTCCAGGACGCCTTCCCCGTAAGCGAGTCGAGTGGCCGGACGTCGGTAGGAGCCAGTGATGCCCTAAGAGTGTTGCGTTTGCCACGACTGTGCAATGGGAGCTCGGTGCGCGCTCTTCCACAGCAGCTTCTACACGCAACTTGGAACTTTAAACACTGAGACGCCACGACTTCACCTCCGGGATGGGAGATAGGGTACCTCTGTTTGAGAAGCGAACACACATTGTGGACTTTTCATTACCTCACTTTCATTCTTCCCTAGTATTACGACTGTGACAGTTTGTAGTTCCCTTGAAATAATTACCTTTTCCGCCAAGCCTTAGCTACGCTTACCTGTTGTTAGTCTTGCATGTGTGTATCCATGTATGTTTTGTGTATTTATTTGGGTTTCGGATATTGTAGAGAAACATAGTGTCGTTAAAAGAGTTTTATCTTGAATTGATGATTATTAAGAAACTGGCAATCATTGGCGCCTGTGACCGGAAGAGGCTAGTTCTTTTGGAACACCACAAAAGAAATTCATAATGGACACGGCAGAGTTACAAGAACTTGGGGGACACTTAGGCTTAAGCGGCGACGAAATTAGAGGGTCGATATTTGCGGAGAAAGAGCTCTGGTGCGGGGAACCAGCTGCTCTTCTCGAGGCTGCCGAAGAATCTAGCTGAGGCAAAATAGAGATAGCCGTAAAAACGAAGGCGTGGGACCAGCGAGTGCGAGCTTATCTGGAAGTTGAAAAGAAAACCTCGAAACTGCGTCTGCGTCTCGCGGAGCTTCAGGCGTAGCAAATGGACGCACCTCAATAAGAGGACAATATAGCAACCAAAGGTCGCACCCAACGTTTTTCACTATGGAACTTCAGCGGACGACAACATCTGACCCCTTTGTAAGAGTCTCGAGATGCCGATGAACCAAGCGAGCATAGCGTAAACATGAGACATCAGGCGGTCCTTCAATCCAAGGACGGTCAAGAAACCTCATTTTAAGCGCATCTGGCAGCATCGCACTTGACTGCTTGCGGGTTTGATGTGCCCAATATTAACGCTATCCGTAAATCGCGCCTGCATGACCTCTTGTCTTACAAGCACCGTTCGGTATTAAAAAAGACGCGACTGCAGACAGAGATGTCGAACAACACCGGACATACTTGAAAGAGACCACGTAGTGTCGAGAATAAAGCACAGCTCGTGTGGTCTAAGAAGGCGTTACTCTAGATTAAAAGGCGAAACTCAATTTCCAAGAAGGGTTACAGGAACTCAACTAAAACTTAATTAAACACTGCGGTTGCTTGCAAAATCCTAAAAACCACTAAAAGAAATATTTCTCGGCATGGATACTGCCCACAGTCTGGCAGAGAGTTTGCATACCCACTGAACTATGGAAGGTAAGGAAAAAGCCTACTCACTATTTTTCTAGACGCTTCAACGCGAAAGGCATAGAGTGGCACCGCAGCAACTGCCGGAAAATGAACGAAGTATCTGTCAGAGTGCCTTTTTCGTTAATTTCTGGTCCGTAATTTCACATGAACGCCACATGTAAATATAGTGGCTGTCGTAGAATATTATGTGGTATGATAAGTTTTCTTCAAACTTGTGTTTTGAGGTATGGTGTCTTTTACGTGCAATTATGTGGAATAAACATTGCAGGAGTTAGTTTGAAAGATTGTGTTGGGCGTGATGGACAAGTGAAGTGTGGAGAGACTTTTTTATGCTGGAAATTGCTTCGGTGGGGACGTGTGATGCGAAGAAAGTACGACTAGGAAGAACAGCATAAAATAAGACGATGGCAACAACGACAACAGATCAGACGGCACGTGCAACATGAGCCAAGCTCACTCACCCGGGTGAAGTTCATTCACCCGAGCTACGGCGCAGAATGCTCCAGACCATAGCATGAGCTGCGATGGTCGCCGGCAAATCTGGGGCCGCCAGCGATAGCGGACGGCGTTCAGAAGAATCTCGGGAAGAAGAATGCCGATGGAGAAGAGCGTTGGAGTGTGGAGATTGACCAGGATGCACGGCTGTCGGGGGACCGGAACCTGGCTGTGCCCGAAGAGGTCGTCCACGACTGCAACGTCCAGAAGGTCTTCTCAACAAGCAAGTCTGGTGATGGGACGTGGGTAGGAGAAAGCGACGCCCCAAGAGAGCTGTGTTTTCCACGACTGTGCAACGGTAGATTGGTGCACGCTCTACCACCACGACCTCGGCACGCCACCTGCGCCTTTGAACACCGAAACACTACGACTGAGCCTCTGGGACGTGAGGTAGGGCAACTCAGTTCCCGCCGCGAACACATATTGTGGGCTTTTCATTACCTGACTGAGTCTTAAACGTGCTCAGATTGGGACGCTTTCCAGTTATTTTGGTCTAATGACCTTGTTCTCCGAGGCTTAGCTACGCTAATGTGTTAGTCTTGTATCTATGTATGCGTGCTGTAATGTGTACTTATTTGGCTACCTGTTATTATATAAATCATAGTCTTCTTTACAGTACTTCTTTTTTTAATATTGTGAAGAGCCAGACAATTACCAACACGCCACATTTCTGGTAGAGTGTGCGGGTTCTGAACCCCGCATGAGTCGAGGACACATCATTGTTGCATGCGAATCGCATCGAAGGGAGCTGATTCCTGTTCTCTCATGCCGCAGTCATCGAATCCAAGGTGTTTCAACCGAATTCGCACGGCTCCGCATGAAAACGAGGGCCGCGATAACACACGTCAAAAACTGGACCACTATGCAAATCGACATCTCCACCCCAAGTCAGTTCATGATCCATCAGGTGCGGACGCCGCCAAACTTTTACTGCGATGTTTTTGAGGACGGTGAAAATGGCCTTGACCTCAATGATCCCGTCCTGAAGTTTAATGGTTGGGATGGAGTGTGAAAACTACGCAACGTGTAGTTCGCGCTCTCCCACCACACGAAGACGTGGTTTGAGAACCACGTGAGGGAGTTCTCCAACAAGGATGAATTTCGCTGTACGTTTCAATCGACCTATACAATCGGCGACAAGAGGAACAGACCAAAGCGGGGCTACACGCCGGAAACCAGCATGCCGATCAGAGCATGGCAATGTGCAGCAAGGACATGGCCAGCCGTTTCCGACACGCTGAACTCAGTATGGCTGAAGAGTACAAGCTGCGTCACATCTTAAGAGGTGCGAAAGGTGGTCTTTGCCGGCCTTCTCCGCAATTCACCGGACGCGATCACTGAATTTATTGTACAAACAATGAATATGGAGAGGACACTGGAACAGCGCACCAGACAGTATTACAGCAATCAGAACTTGTTTTCAAGTGGATGCGCTGTGGGGGGCCTTGGCCACCAGCGCAGGCGCTCTGAGCACAGATGCTCAGAACTGCCCTTATCCCGACTGCCTACGGCTTCGCCGACGAATTCCTCTCTTGCCCAAGTTCGAGGATGTAAGGCAAGCTACTGGTGAAGCAGCGGAACTAGATCTGGAGCCGCCTTCTCACAACTGAATCACATACGCCCAAGCTCTGCAACAAGCCACCACGTGTGCTGCTCCCTGGGTCGCACATCCCGTGTCTACCACGCATTCTACGCAGGGAAATTGCTACCTTGGTCCCCGCCAGCCTGGAATCCAAGAACCCCACTTACCTACCACGGCACAGTTCGCAAGACGGATGTATTGTGCGCTCCGAGCCGCACGCGACTGTGTTATCACTGAGGAAAAGCTTGCCATCTCTACGGGGTGTGCCCGTACCACCCTGCTGGCCTTCACGGCTTTCATCTGGATGGTCCTTGACGCAGAAACGGTGAGCGCCCCCGCGAAATCTAAGAATACGGGCCGTATTCTCAGCCCGTCCTCCACTCCATTTGCTCCCTCCACTCGGCTGAGGGGAGGATTCCGCAATGCTTATGCATGGGGAAATCTATTTCAAGGATCTCCTCCAGTGGAGGTCCGAATTGAGGAGAGATTCAGAATACCAGACTGAACTCTTCCCTGTTTCCAGCCATGAGGAAGCCAGGCCACCGTCGGCGTTTTGTTACGTGTCTCCAAGCCCTCATCACCTATCTAGCCCACCTAAGCGCTGCTCACCTAGTCTGCGTCGGGAAAATTGATATCAGAGACGTCTGGACGTGGGGACGCTGAAAGCGCTTCAAGTGAAAATCCTTCATCCTCCTGGCAACTAGGTGCGGTCGAACAGACACCGTCAGCCAGTTGCAAAAACGCAGCCACCTCCGACCTGGCTGGGGCGATTGACTACTGGCACATTGCTGTGCTTATAGATACTTGGCTGGGCTATTATGTAATTTGCAGTAACTGGGAGCAGAATCTCACGGATGTAATGACGCAGTGGAGTGGAACTCATGTTTGCACGGTGGGGGGTCGTCTGTTTGCTCCAACAGGCTGCTGCATGGTTAGGGTCGACATCCGGGGCTTCCCCTACGTCGGTGAATCGCAGTACTTCCAGAATATTTAAGAGATGTTGTACAGGCCATGGACCTCCTTGCGAGGAAACGAATCTGTTATCCATCTGCAGTCGCCCACAGTGACGTTTTCAACAAGACGCGCCAACGTAGAGAATGACCCTGCAGAAATATAAGTCCGTGCCCGCCATGTGTTTCCGGACGACGTTACTATATTGCAACGAAGGGCCTCGTGGTTTTCGTAAGGGAAGATTTGTCTGAAAACTGTGAGCGGCAAGTCGAGGGGACGACGAATTTTCTGTTAAGAAGAAAAATCGGCGCAGCAGAAGGCCTTGCACAGTTGCGTGGTGGTTGCGCAAACGTCCTTCTGCCGAAGTTATGAAACAAGGCTCAATACGTTGCAACAAGAACAGCCATTGGTTCCCTGAATGAGTTCGATCACTTGGCAGGACTGTGAGCCGTGGGTACGGAGGAACGCGAAGCATGGGATCCCACGGACGTTTTGGAGTTAGCGCACACGTGTCCAGACCTGCCACCTAACCAGAAACAGAAGCAAAAAAACCTCCTGGTGAACCTCTGCAATTGTTCTTCCAAGTCACCAAAGGTACGACGAACACCCGTCGCAACCAATCGAATCATCGTGGACGAGATCACCAAGCCCGTACAGCAGCACCCATATCGCGTGTCCTACAAGGAATGTGGAGCCGTCCGGGGCAAGGAAAAGAAAAGACTTCAGGACGACGTAATTCAACCGTCGAAAAGTCAGTATGAATATCCGGTGGTGCTGATAAAAAAGTAGGGCCGGACCTTACGCGTCTGTGCGAATTACAGAAAGATAAACAGCGTAACAAAACGGAACGTGTACCCTCTTCTGCGCATAGAGGATGCGCTGGACCGGCTGCGAAACGCAAGGTACTTCTTGTCATTAGACCTCAAAGTGTATATTGGCAGATAGAGGTAGACGTGCGAGACCGGGAGAAAACGGCGTTCGTCACTCCTGATGGACTCTATCAGTTTAAGTGCAGCCATTCGGGCTTTGCACAGCACTGGCGTACTTTCTTCGAATGATAGATAACTTCTAAGCCAGGGTAAAATGGCAGTCATGTCTGGTCCACTTCGACGATTTAGTTGTATTCTCGGCATCCTGCTATGAACACCTACATCGAATGTGACTGGTCCCGGAGGCAATCCGTTCTGCTGTTTTATGTATAAATCCAGAAAAGTGCCGGTTTTGGTAGTAGTAGCTGCGTTTTCTTGACAGCCTAATAAGCGCAGATTGAACGTGCACTGTCCGTGAGCAGACGGCACCTGTCGCAGGCGCCCCGAGACCAGGTAACAAAAAAAAGCTGCGACTCTCTGCTTATTATAGGTGCTTTGTGAATACTTTTTCGGACATTGTGAAACCCTCTACGCGTATGACAAAAGACGATGAATTATTCGTGTGGCAAGAACAAGAAGTCGCGTTCAATGACCTAACAGCTCCGGCTCATTTTGACGAACATGCGGATACAGATTTCCACACAGATGGCAGTAATGTCTGTCTCGCCATGGCCCTCGTGCAGTACGCAAGTCGCACACCCTTAAACACAGAGGCCCATTACTCCACTATAGAGAAAGAGTGCCTTGCCCCATTCTAGGCAACCAGCAAGTTGCCGCCGTAGCTCCGTGGCCGGCCGTTTAGGCTCATCAGCGACTACCACTCCTTGTACTGGCTGGCAAAGTAAAAAAAAACTCATCTGGGCGCCTTTCTAGTTTTAGCCTACGGCTGCAGGGGTACGACATGATCGTCGAATACAAGTCCGGTCGATGTCACAACAATGCCGTTTGCTTATCCCGAGCGCCCATAGACTCATCATGCCAAGAAATGTAAGCAGACCTACCCTTTCTTCGAGCCGTCACAACTTCGAAACTGTGCAACTGCTAGAAGCTGGCCAGGAGCTGCTACTCATTGTCCAGCATCTGGAAGGACATGAAGTTAGTATGTCGCCCGCATTTATCAGCAACATCGCGTCATTCAGCCTCCGGAACAGCGAGCTTTACAAACGTAATTTGAGAAACAGAAGGAGCGCATTTATACTGGTTGTGCCGGCGCAATGCGAGCGGAAATCTTATGTTCCTGTCACGACGAAGCATCGGCGGGGCAAAAAGAACTATTGCTTACTCTACTGTGGGCGTAGCATGTGTGCCGGCTGCTAAAAGCAGTGTGGCGTACCGCTGGACGAAGGCAATGGGTGCGGGTATCTTGCATCGCAACGGCCCTGACAAGTGCCTCTATGATGTTTTTTCTCTTAGCTTATCGGATCGTAGCATCCACAGCGCTTCGAGGCCCAACAAAGAGGGAAAGATATAGGACTTATTGCCTTCGGAACCCCATTTAGGGCCCTTTTACGATTATCAGTAGTTCAGTCTCCAATGCAAGCATTAATTGACAAAAGTTATTGGTGGTATTTTCTGGTGCAAAAGTTTGCAAAAAAAATCAGCCTGTCAAATGTAAGGTAAATGGAAGGCTGTGGGGAACGCCAAATAAGCCTGGTAATTGCGAACGCAACACAATTGGGACCACTGCTAATGTGAATACCTACGGCCGCCTGCAATCTCATTTCAGGTCGACGCGGATGTCGATTCCCAGTGCACATTCGGCGAGCTCAACGCCTCTTTCTGTCGCGTGGCTTATGGGCTCCTTGAGCTCGGTGTTCAGCAAGGTGACAGCATTGGCTTCCATTGTTCCAATGGCACTGAGCTCGTGGTTGCACTGTGTGGAACGTTTTTTGCTGGTTGTACAGCGGTTCTTGCCAAGACTAACCTTAATGCAGGTAGGTGATGTTCATTTCCCTATCTTGATAAAATATTCACTGAGCTGCAGTGTTTTTCATAGCAAATTCTAAAAAAAAAACAGCAAATAAAAATGCAACGTTTTGAGAAATTTCTGACATAGCTGGCACACACGGCAATTCGTCCTATATATAACGTCTGACAACATAGATAACGCAAGAGCTGTAGAAAAGGGGACGTACTGCAAAGGAAAGGTTTGTTATTGAATTTTATTTCTGTTGGCCGCAAAAAACAAACAGGAAATGACTACAACTAGGTGATGGTTTGTTAATACGGGTAGAGTTCTCTTAGAGATGTCACTTGAAGTATTGCCATCTTGTTAAAATTCTAAAATATTTGCCTTAGAGTGTACGCTCCAAAATAAAAGTTATCTTTGTGTCCAAGAGATTTAATGTGATTTTAAAAGAAACAGACGACTTGAGCACAACCAATCAGTTGAATGCACTAATGAGTACTCTTGGTGAAAGTATGGTACATGAAACAGCAGAAAATACCTTACAAAAAAGGGAAATCAACCTCAAACTTCCAAGTGACCAAAAAAAACTACTAATGTCGAACTGAGTAACCAAACAACGTCGCATCGTGAAAACAAACTTCGCTGTTTCCTGTGCTATGGATTATTTATATATGTTGGTTTTCCCGCGATAAAACGCCTTATCCAAACGACATAGAAGTATTTCGTATATATGAGTCAACTTTTACAATTAAAAAAGGTTTACCAACGACGGAAAATTCTCGAGAAAAACTTTCTCGCCTGGCACAAAAATTTAAATTTTCTCCTGCTTCTGCCCCATCAAAACGAAAAATAAATGCCGGCTTTCCTTGGATCCCTCATGCTATGGTGTACCTTTCTAGTCGTGTTAATAGGAGAAGGTGTTCAAAAGGAAACAGTAATCCGCTCAAAGCCGGCGAAATTAACGATGCTAAGGAAGAGTTCCACCACCAAATGAATTCGTCAAAAACTTCGAATTCATGGTTTCACAACATGGTTTATTATTTATTTATTTATTTCAACTACCCTGGAATATGCAATAGAATAGCTTGTGCGTTGAAATTTCATAAAAAATTAAAACGTCTTATTCTTGAGGAATAAAAAAAAGAAAATTTTAAAGTTTTAGAATGTATTCGAAATATAGATACAAAGAAATGGGCCAAAATACACAATAATCAGTCAGTATTTAGTCACAAACAGCGCATCAAACATCTGGACAATAGTGATAACCATGTCATACAACGTCATACAGGCTTATTGCATTGCATAAATGCAGCCGCAGCGTGGAGAAAAAAGAGAGTGATTAGGAATTGATACAATATCACGTGGAAGGTGATTGCATCCCTGGAGGTATTGGGCTTAAACACTGAATCGCAGAAAACCGTAGAAAATGTTTGAGTTTAGTATTTCCCCCGCAACCTTTGTTATCACACATAAAGCAATGTCTGTTCGAATTCTGTATTGTTATAGCCACTGGCTTAAATAGGTAGCCAAAACTGATCAAGTATGCATACCCGATTTTCCACATTACTCGCTGTATTCGCATCTCAAGAAAGGGTTTGAAACGCAAGATTGTTCTTGCCCATCAAGAAGACATTTGGTTATGATAGAATTGTGAATGCTTCTCTTATTACGATATCGTGTTTTGCATGCCGGTACTTGACATTATTATTTTTTATTTTCGTTTATCGGCACAGTCTTTTTAGTTGGAAAACGGGCCAAAGTTTTTTCCGTGACTAAATCCCGCAAAAAGCAGTCACTATTGAACTATCCTTCGATTTCGCTTACGCCTCAACCGAGTGAATACTTGAACATGTAAACTCTATTATATTTTGGAGTCTCGTGCAAATGATATCATTTTGTGTGACATGCGGCGCGACTACCGTCACACGTTAGTAACGTTACCCAAGTTTCCGAATTTTCTTATGAGATTGAAAACCAAATTTTTGGGTGTGTCAAATCTTGGCCCAAGACGTTCGACACAATTACCTACTCAAAACTTATTCATAAATTTCGAGTTATAATTATCCCAGTAGGCTTCGTTTAATTCCTCGAGCTTCTCTGCACTGAATGTGTCGCGCAAATTTCCCCAGGTTTTCCTCCTCGCGTCACTTTTTTTCATTGTGCATAAATGATTTGCCCAATTAGGTACCCGTAAAACTCCGCCTCTATACAGCCTACTGTGTATGATACAGCGGAATCAATACGAACGATGACCATATCTCACTGAATAATTCATTTACACAAATTTGCAGGTTTGGGAATAAATGGCAAATAAATGAAAACTTAAAAAAAACAACCAGTTCCTCTTTTCGCGCGCGAACTTTAAAAATTTTGCTTTATTTATTCGTTTGTAGCTCTTCCCTCCAACGGAATAAATAGAAGAGGGCCTGGATGTCATCTTGACACCCATTTCGTAGCGGTCAAGGGACATCGAATACCCATGCAACAAGGAACTCAAAATTGGCTACCACTCAAAAAATAGGTTCAGCAATTTACCATTAAGTACATTGCGCGTACATCCAGTGGCCACGAAATTGCTACCAAAAAAATCGCCCAATCCGACCGTTCCTCGATTATGGGGGCACCGTCTAGAAGATTTGTAAACCATATGAAGCAAAAATTCTTGAATCAGTTCAAAGAAAGCAATCCATTCAATATATCTCCGTTTTTCTGGAACTACTCATCGTACTCAGATTTTGCGACGCTAGAATTAAACACTGTCCAATCGTGTCATCGCAAATATCCCAAATCTTTGCAGATTCTCATGAACATTCCACCTTACTGATTAGAGCGCAACTATTAGTGTGTGATGATCTTAAATCTGCTAGAAATAGCCGCAAACTTAACCTTGAGCCATCTAAACCATGTGCTAATCTACGTACAACATATTCACCTTAACAATTGGAAAATAATTTGACTACAAGGTGGAATTAGGACCCTGCTTTCAGAGGAATTTTGTGGAGAGTTTAAATTGATTTTGTTATCTCACTTTATGTATAATTTTATTCAGTCTCTATTGCATATAATATTACCTGCCGTGACTGATATTTTACAGCAAATCTGTATACCTCTACCCCCCCCCTCCCCACGGTTTCTTCTGCGTTGGGAAAAACGCCGAAACGCCAAGAATACATTTATACACTGCATGCTTCGGCCCTCCCCAGGTTTCATGTTAGTGGGGATGACCCGGGTTCTTTCTTGGGGATTTGAACACGTCCACGTTTAATGTACGGAGGGGACTTGACGGTACCAAGCCTACTTCGAAAGGTTTAACGCTCCGCTTGATGGATGGTTCCAGGGAGGAGATTCCTATTTAAACCAAAAAAGGGAGGAAGGGAAAGTGTATCCCAAGGACAGTTTCAACATTGTTTATGTTTGCAGTTCCTGGGAAAACCTAGGGCTGGCCGAGAAAGTAGCCTGAAAATCGTAACTTATTCATGCTTTTTTTTAAATATATCGCATAATGTTTCGTTGTTGCTCTTTAAACTGTAGAACGTTGTTTCGAAAAAAAAACGGCATTTTAAATATACGAAAATTGAATTATTTTTTGTGCGCACTGTAAGATGCAAGACATTTTTGTCACTCCTCGCACATAATTTAACTGTCCGAACCAATTCTCAAACCGGTTCAATCTTGCGAACCGGTTCGCGAACTGGTTAAGGTTGTGAGTTAGTAGAGCAAGAACTTAACCGAAACAAAACAAATTGGCCCGAGCAGTACCCCAACCGTTCCCGAACCGGTATGTTTTCAGTTTTACACGATGGAAAAAAGTATATAAATGTCCTCGGTGAACTTAAGACTTCCTACTTGCTTTGAAGGCAAATGCCTGGCGATATCTATTACGTGGTAAATGCTGCGTACCTGATTTATTCGCCGTCCTTTCTTTGTTTTTTGGCCTCAATTACATCAACCGCCTACCTTTCCTTTCCAATAAGCATACCCATCTTCCTTGGCTTTCGTTTATTTGCCTTACGACTGGAATTGCTTGAGCAAGCTGACTACCCCAGGCCACCGCTTTCATAAACCAGGCTTGTGCTCGCCTAGTGTTCACCTGTCACATGTTACGCTGCACGCACTATCGACAACGTTCGTTAATTATTAAGTTTTTTTCAAAATTTGTTGAAGCGGACAAGTTTCCCCTCAATTTGCGTCTTTGAAAACTACCAGGAACGAAGGAACGCCATCACGGTGTACCGGTAAAAACCGCTCAAGATGATTCGCCAAAAAGACAAAAAAGCGAGCATTCAGGTGCCAATGACACGTAGCCCGAAAGAAGTTCAGTAGCAACAGGCTTTTGTTTTTATAACCCCTAAGCAGACTGGCTCTGGTTTCGGAGTCCTCGGTGCTCACGTCTCTCATCGTGAGGCACTCCTGCATGTCACTTGGCAGTCTGGTAAAACCGCCGAGCAGATGGAGCGGTTTCCAATGGTGGCATCTGTGTAGGCTATGTTGGTACGGTGCTGGAAGTTCCTCCTGAGATATTTACTTGTCGCATATCTTCTGTCGTGGTAGAGCTCAGGGTCCATGTTCTTAGTAAGTGGAAGAATTTTGATCTTGGTGCATTTCTTTGGTAGGTGATCGGCCGTTGCCTCGAGGATATTTCACTCTGCGGGGCTGCCGAATCTCCACAAAATGTACCTTCCCGTCTGGGTGCCGGAAAGAAGTTCCTTTTGTGCTCTGAGTAGGACGTGCGGTATCGCCTCGAAGGTTCCACAAGCGGGGTGGCGAGTCCCACACGACGGTGGTTTAAGAAAACAAGCATCGTGTTCGAACAAGACCATAGCATCCATAGAGACGCCCCGTAAGTCAGAAGAGGCAAGAAATAACTGACAGATGGCGTTTATTATGGCTTACGCAATAAAATATTAGCACTGGATGAATGTTGCGTTCACTGGAAAAATATCACTTATGATTTAGAGGGACTCTACATGCTGAATGAAATTTTGTATAACTTAGACGGCCAACGTTTCTTCGCACTCTGAACTTTTCTTCGACGAGCAAGGAGTCGTTACGTGCTGAGAAATAACTAAATAAAGCTGGCATTTCTCTCTCCTGTTTACTTTTCATTTTTAGTGATTTAGCCATCGCGCCAGAATCTAGGACCGAGGCACCGGTGTGGTGTCCAGTGCAACCAATTGGTCCTAGGCGCTCTCACGCTAGCAACGGCAGCTTTTACGTCTTCGACAATGCATCTCTAGCTCAGGGGCCTGACGGATGGGGACCAAGGGGCCGCAAATATTTTTTTAAACGCCCGAGCCCCCGGTGTGTCTGGCTACGCCCCACATCCAGACCCCATCAAGACGGTGCGAGCAAAACCCCGTCATAAGCGACAAGTGCCGGTTGCAATGTCGGAGAACGGGGTTCGTCTAGGCGAAGCGCAGGCGGGCGCCTTCATCTCACGTCGTCAGGCAATCACGTTCATCTCAAATTCGCTTCTCTGAAATACTCAGCATAAAACATGCACTCCAGCCAGCATAAATATACACTTGCTTTCCGGCACCCGTCGCGGGTAGTACTCGTGTCCGTTGTCCGCCGGGTCGAGACGGAAGCGTACAGCTACGCGACGCGCGATTTACGGATTGTTAATTAATAGCGGCTCGCTTCGAACTGAACCGCACAAGTTCGGTATCAGTACGAGCACCACCTGCAGTAAGCACCCTGACCTTTCACTTGCGATAGGGTTTGAACCAGGCGCACGTACGTTTTACCGATAGCAACATCGGTGCGCGAAGAACGGGTTATGAGCTCAGGTGGGTCATAGAACTCCTGCAGTGCATTGTTCATTTTTCCGCTTCCTGCCGGTGTTATTGCTTGTAAAAGCTCGGGCCTTCACCGAGGCAGGTTATGGACTTCGCTCATTGTGGAGCAACGTTTTTTCAAAATGAATCTGAAGGGGCGATGGCCGATTCGGAATGGCAAGCGAAGCAGTGTGACACGCAGTGCATAAACCTGTAGTCTGTTTGTCTCTAAATTCGGTGAACCCACGGGGAGTTTTGAGTTACATTTTTTTTCTTGCTCAACCAATTAAGGACTGTTTATAAGAGGAAAACATTTAAAGATGTTTCTCGGAAGATCTCTAGCTGGTCATTACTTTTCTGACTTCACAAGCCATAGTACCTAAAAGCGTACGAGGCGTCGTCACTGTTTTCACGTCTCTGACGTTTTATGCCTCATTATACAACTGCTAGTCGTGGGAATGAAGTATTTAGATTTTTGGCCCCGTAACCTATCGTGGGCCTGAAAATTATTATGCAGAAAACTAAAGTAATGATCAATAACCTCGGGACAGCAAAGCAGTTTAAGATAGGTGGCGAGGCAGTGGAAGTGGTAGGCCAAGTTGTGGCCCCAGATCCCAACCATGAGGCAGAGATAATTAGAAGGATCAGAATGGGGTGGGTTGCATATGGCAGACATTCTCAGATAATGAATAGCAGCCTAGCCATTGTCGCTGAAGAAGAAAGTGTATGACAGCTGCATCTTACCGGTACTCACCTACGGGGCAGAAACTTGGAGGCTCACTAAGATGGTTCAACTTAAATTGAGAACGACTCAGCGGGCAATGGAGCGGAAAATGATAGGTGTAACATTAAGGGACAAGAAGAGAGCGGAGTGGGTCAGAGAGCAAACTGGTGTTAAAGACATATTAGTAGAAATTAAGAAGAAGAAATGGACGTGGGCAGCGCATGTAATGCGAAGGCAAGATAACCGCTGGTCATTAAGGGTAACAGAGTGGATCCCTAGAGAAGGCAAACGTTGCAGGGAGCGGCAGAAAGTTAGATGGGCAGATGAGATTAAGAAGTTTGCGGGGATAAATTGGTCACAGTTGGCACAGGACCGAGGTAATTGGAGAATAATGGGAGAGGCCTTTGCCCTGCAGTGGGCGTAGATAGGCTGGTGATGATGATGATGATGATGATGATGATGATGATGATGAACCTATCGATACAGACCAATTTATTGTTTGGACTTTAGCGTCCCTTTTCACAAGAAAACGGAAGCTGGCCTGGATTTTCGTACGCGTTGGGAGAATTAAGCAAACTTGCAAGTCATGAACAGTGCACTATGTTGACTGAAAAATATAGCATACAATAAAGGCGAACTTCCCTTTACGGCAAACGGGGCAGACACTTCTGTACTGACTATGCATTTTGCAGAAAAATTGGAATATAAATGCGCACTTCATATTGACTTTCAATGCGAATGAAATATTATCTAATTGAACTCTACTGAGCGCATTTGGAGTGGCCCAATGCGGCTTAGGTTTCCGCGCTTTCCTACATGGGAAGTGCAATCCACTGGTATAGGCAGCCACTTTTCGCTTTATGGAGATTGCGGCACCACCGAAGGAGGCGCTTCCGTCTACATGGTGCTTTCTCATTTGCTGCCGCACCAAAATGCCTTCGGAGAGCTGTGGCACACAGCATGCTCTAAACATGTCGAGGATATGGCAGGTTTAAACGTGGTATTTTCGCTACAGATCAAAAGAAGGAGGAATAAACGTGTCTCCAAAGCAGTCATCCCTTTGGAAGAGTCCTCATTTCAGGACCTTTTGAGTCCGTCCGGTTTCTGGGGCTCTGTGCACCAGCCAAGGCACGTTGTCAGATTCTTAGCCGGACATTGCTCTCTTCCAGTGCTCAGTGGAGGGGAAGGGAAAGGGGGTAGGTGGGGTATTTTACCACAGCCCCACACTACTGCATACGGTAGAGGGAGCCCAAGGCTTCGCAGAAGCGGATTGCGAAGAGTACAGGGTGCGGGCTCCGAGAGCTATTTACTTCTTTATCGAATTTTATCCACTACACTTTTGCGGGAATCTATTCGTTTCAGCCAACTGTTGGCTTACCAGCCGCTTCAGTGGTACAAACGCCGGACGCGGCCGTTTTAAGCAAATCTTAGGTGAATAGGGTTCCGTATCGTTTTTGTGTCTGCTAGGATACGAGAGGTTTCTCTGAAGCACGAGCCCCTCTTGAGCGCAAGGGGTTTGAGAACGAACGTGTTGGCGTGTGTGTATGCTATTAGCACGCGATCATTATCAAAGTACTGTGCCATTTGGTGCATTCTTGTGGCACTCCGAAGTATACGTCTCACCAATTAGAGATGCAGTTTGAGCAAAGTAGTTACCAGTAGGCATAAATACATGACTAATAGATCCGCAGGTACGCAGTAAAATTTCCTAAAGGTGTGCCGCTGTGTGATCCACGTCTGCCATGGCTACGTTCTCGATGCCCTCTGTCGGTCAGAGTTCCAGAAGTGTAATTGTATAGTTTTCCCCGTCTCCCAATTTCAGCGGTTTTGTCGTGAAGACAAGTCGGCAATCTCTATTGTGAATTTCTATTTTCGTGTGTTGTCATCGTAATATGGACGCCGCGCTTCGGCGCGCTCCAACTTTGTGGTAATCCACGTGAACAGAGAAAAATGCCTCATTCCTTTTACTAAATAGTTCCTCAGAGCTTCGTCACCAAAAAGTTATTACAGATCGGCAAACCATAGCAGAGAGAACCGTAACAACAACGCCTTATAAAGTGAAGTCAGCGTCTCAGATTAAAAAAAATTGTGGGGCATGAGGTCTGAAATTTGCAATGATTCTCCTAGTACGAAGACGAATTTGAGTCGTCATTTGCAATAAATGCAGATTGCTGACAGTAGGTGAAGCATGGTAGTATAGATAACTACAGAAAAACACACAATTCTTGTCCGTACTGCGTATTGGGCTGTCGCTTTGGTGCAAGAAACATAGCCATAGAAACGTAATGGCATTGCTGGAATTGGCTGAGCATACACAACAAGCTCCTTTCTTCAAAAGGGCATCACTGACAGTACAAATACGGCCGTTGCCTGGATGCAGGTATGATACGTCTCCAGAATGGTGGCATTGGTCATGTACCGCCCCGGTCTTCTGTAATACGCATGTGCACTTCCAAAGCAAAAGGGCAGACTTTTAGCTGGTTTTGGCTAATTATATTGCGCATGGTATGTCCAATGTTGTACCGCTAATTAGCCACATCTCCAGTTGCAATTACCAAACTATTCTTTTTAGGGTGTTATCGACGCATGTACGAATCCTTAGCGCAGCTTACGACAAGATTTCCCACCGCTTCAGCTGCAGCTTAATAAAATAGAGGAAGTAATACTGCGGAGACTCCAAATATTTATTCTCGCCCAACTTAGATAAATTATACAGTCGGCCAAATCTTTACTTGCGTTTCGGAGCGGCCACGTTTCAAGCGTCAGCGGTGTATGACGGAAGCCAAGTTGCAAGCAGGCCCATTGTCTGCTATGCTGTTCTTTCATAAGAGCCTCATAAGAATGAAAAATGGCAACCTACGCACGCTATTTAAAGATTTTACCGACTGTACTTCACCCTATACCATGCGATATCTATATGATGCCTTCACCAATGTAGTCGCATCTATTTAATATCGAGGTACGCACAAAACCACGCCCTCCAATCTTTATCCTGTGTTCTTCACACCCTTTGGCTGTGCGGGAAACTGACTACCATCTCCGACTTGGAGGACCAATATCTCCCAGTCTCCATGGTACGGTATCCTATGGTGTCCTATGGTATCCCGGGACGTGGGGCGACTCCCACATCAGCAGGCTCAAAATAAAATGTTTAACAATCGCCAGTGACAGGCAACATATTCTGATGTTTCGTGCTGCGCTCTCACTTTACGATTGCCAAGGCAGCTGCCCCTAGGACTTCACGCTTCTCGTATATTTTCTTATTGCAGTTGTCACTGCAGATTTCTCCTTGGTGGGCACAAGCAGGGGCTGTAAATGACACTTTTAATGACTCTAACCAAAAACGAATATTGCCGTGGAAGTTCCCATTTGCTTTTTATTTGCGTGTGTGCTGAGGTAGACATAGCGACTTTTTGTTTTCCTGTAATAACCTACGTTGTCACAGAATTTGTATTCAAAGAAGAAAGTTACTGACTTACTAGTGACTGAATGAGTGAATAAAATAATGACCAAATATAGTAGTTATGCTGTGTTCAAATACTTACATTTCTCAGGTGAGGTCCACTACCACTTCAACAGTACAAGTCCTGTCGTGGTAATCTGTGACTATGACAAATTAAACAAAGTGAAAGAAGCCTGCCAAGGGGTTTCTTCTGTAAAGGTGAAGTACTTACTGCTACTATATTAAACATTTTAGGAGTACATTTGGTGTGTAGGCACTCATTATGACCGCCAGTTATCAGTCACTTTTTTTATAGTTGTGAGGCGTTTGCAAAATGAACTCTCATCAGCCGGTTTTATTTCTTACAATTCCTTGTTTCTACGGGAAGGCAAAACCATTGCACAGTAAAGTACTGCGCATAGGTAATGCGTAAAAATATATAGAATGTTTCACTGTTGTATCACAAATCAGTCCAGAATACAGCAGCTTTTTTGTCTTGCTCCGAAGACAGTGCTGGTTCATTCAATATGTCCTATTTGCACTGCAATGCATTCACTTTTAAATGCAGTGCTTCACCGTTAGATGAAATGCTCCGCAACTGAAATCTTACGTTACCCTACATTTTGAAACAGAATTTTCTTGTACCCTTTCGACCGGTCAGTGGAGTAGTGACCAAAAAAGTTGATTTTTTGCAGTTACGGTGCCTTTCGTGAGATACGAAGGAGAATTAGAGGGACCCCCATTCTCAATTACCTTTCGAGCTAATTTCATTGTTTTAGCCGTAAGCTATTCCAGCGACAAGCGTTACTTTGTGCGCGTAGTCCTGTTTTATCACGTGTTTTACGTTCCACGTATGCTAGCGAGATTCTTAGCATATGGCTAAAATTAACATGTGCTCACCTTGCAGGCACTTTCGTGACACAGTGTCTTATTGTATTTAGTCTGACGTTTCTAGAATATAAATGTATTAAACGGGAATTATATTTCTTTCAGGCTTTTGTAGCCTTATACGGTGAAATTGATGGCGCAGTAACCTTCCGCCAACTGTGTAGTACTGTTCCAACTCCATTGAAACCGCTGCCGAAAACCAGCCCTAATTCTGTGCTGGCTATACTCCACTCAAGTGGAACCACAGGACTGCCAAAAGGCGTAGAACTTACGCACCGGAATCTCATTGCTCAGATGATTGCCATGGGGTAAGTGTTTTTGTTAGGGTGGACAGGCTACTCAATATATATATATATATATATATATATATATATATATATATATATATATATATATATATATAAACATAGATAGCTTCATGTATATATCAAAAGCAGAAACCAGATCAACACGACACACGCATCCACTAACACTTCGAGAATACCAATGCCGCACCGACTGTTTTAAGTTCTCCTTCTTTCCACTCGCCATACATGAATGGAACAACTTGCCTTCCTCCGTAACAAACAGTCCTACTTATGAAACTTTTTCGTCTTTGCTGGAAAATCACCTGCGCACATCGATGTAATTCAGTCATAGTAGCTTCGACTTATACCGCATCATGTTGTGTTTTTTTTTCTTTTGTTTTTTTGTTTTTTGGTATCTCAGACGCTGTTTGCAGCTGCATGATTGTTGTCATGTACTAATACTAAACTGATACATACATAGGTGCACAAACCAATGCTGTCTTCTTTATATTTTGTATAATGTTGTACGCGTAAATGCTGCATGTTTGTACTATGGTAATGTTGTATTATTTGGCCCTTCCTGCAATAATCCCTCATGGATTGGCAGTATGAATAAATAAATAAATAAATAATAATAAATATATATATATAATATATATATATATATATATATATATATATATATATATATATATATATATATATATATATATATATATATGCTTTAGAGTAACTAAATGCGTTCTTTATATGAAGTTGCAATCAAGTAACCATGCAAACAATTCTCCCAACAAATGTTAGCGCTTTTTCTTTAATAGCTCGTACATACATACGGAAAACTTAGAAGATAATTTGATTGCACCAACAGGGTATTCAGGAATCCCTGCCTTTTGAAAATTCATTGTTCATGATAACTATAGGAACGTTTTGCTTCGCCTTTTCAGGAAAAAGAATCGCTTAGCCGGATAGTTTAAGGTGTAGTCAAGCCATACCTTTCTGCCAATTGCATGTCTGCCGGTTGTCGTCACAATAAAGAAATTGTTGCCACCAAGCTAAACCTACAATAATTGGACATGGCAGCAGTAGGAACACGTACACCATGTTAACAGGTCGATTATACCTTACAACGTTTGGACGGCTTTCCCAACCAGCCCATAACTTTGGCACATGCCGGTATTGGTCACCAGTTTCTTTTGCTAACCAATGAAAACTATGGACTTCAGGTTCATTAGAGGTGGCGATAAGAATAAGTCGGCAACAGGACTCGCAACATAGCGGTAGG
The DNA here is from genome assembly GCA_013339765.2 of Haemaphysalis longicornis. Taxonomy (NCBI): domain Eukaryota; kingdom Metazoa; phylum Arthropoda; class Arachnida; order Ixodida; family Ixodidae; genus Haemaphysalis; species Haemaphysalis longicornis. Next base: position 17,236,789 of record CM023451.1, read on the forward strand.
CGCCTACACTTTGGGTGTCTATAATAGCACCATGTAGAATTCAAGTTGAGTCTACATACGCGTAACTGGAATATATATTCTCAAGACAGTGTGCCTTATGCGGAGTAGGGGTTCGTTACGTTTTCGTTAATAAGAACCAACTGCGTAGACTTTACTTCAGTTTTGTACCATCCAGAGATACGAAGCACTAAACACTGGGCATAACTTCAGCAACCATGGCCTGCATTGCTGTAGCGTAGTCGTTGTAGGTCCCCGGGGACAAGGGTAACATAAACACACGCAAGCCCGATAGAGGATGATGCTGGAAATGGTAGTCATGTATGTTTACACTGCAAGATAACTTGTGTCACATAGCATAGATAAGATTTGCTTCTTAAAGACTTGCGTCCAGAAAATTAGGGGTTTTTTCCTTATCCGCTCGCAGAAGTTATATCTTTAAATGGATGCCTTCCGTGGGTCACCAGCCAAGCCTCAACCCAAACACGCTCAACGCAATCGTTTGTTCTGAAGATTAGGCGGGAGGTGTACAGGGGAAGTGTCCATCATTCGCCAAGTAAATGTGGTGGGGCGCCAATGTTCCCTCCTGTTGCATGGATAGCCAGGCAGCGACATGACCTTGCAATTCACATCTGAACCTGTAAAGAAGAAATGCAATAAAAGATAACGGGCCTAGAAAACGTTTTTAAATAGCGCAAGCAGCAGTCAGCTACAGGAAGGCAACAACAAAAGAAGAAGGTACAACACCATTAAGAAACACTAAAAATGGCTGCGACAATATCGGACTAGGAAGACTATAAAAATGTGCTCTCAACTATGCTTTAATTATCAAATAGAGCTGACGAAGTGGAAAAGAAGGCGGAATAAACTGGCGCACTTATTCTGTACACTTAATCTGTTCGAGTTCAAATACTATGTATAACTCGCTTTCATCATGCCAATAAGTTGGTAAAATTCGTTATCACCAGGAATGGCAAAGAACAGACTTGGCGTGACGCAGCAAGTTTGTGTGCCAACGTCCGTCATGGCTCTGTAAATAAGGGGCTTCTTTTCTGACCTGAAGAACATGGGTTCGATCCGTGCCGGTCTCGCTTCTGGCCTTCATCCGGCACGGATGCAGGCGAGAAGCGAAAATGTGCGTGTGCCCAGATTTCGCTGGACCATAAAGGTTCACGGTTAATCGAAACTAATTCTGGAGCCCAACACTCCCGCACGCCTCACAGACAGGGTGCAGCGTCGGCCAGTAAAACAAAAGAAAATTAAAGATTTTCTCATTTAGAAACCAGTAAACCGTTTGCGGGCGGAAGAGAACGCCCAACTATCCTTTGAATGCTGCAAACAACAGGTATTATTCAGTTGGTGACTCAGCTAGACCAGCCTGTTTTTTGGTTGCCTGTAACTGCAAAGCTCTTCGGCACTGTGGTGAGGCAAGACCAGCGAAGCTGGCGATTTATTAGAATTTGCTATGTTGGGTATGAAAATTGACTGCACTGAGTTGTAAGGATAGTGGCGTGTTCTAAATGACTCACACTAAGAAACCACAAGATGACTTCTGATGCACAATGATGTTTTATTGTAGTGCGGCTCCGCTAATCGAGGCACTAAATCTAGGGAGCCGCACATGTGAAGCCCAATAGAGGGCGCTTTGCGCAACGTAAAAGAGTATGTTCTCACCCACGGGGCTAAGAGTAAACACGAATAGATAAAGGGGCAGCAGGGGTGGAGAAGTATAGAGGAGTTCTCTCATTACACTACCTCCGTATATACCCCCGTTTACATTACCGGAAAGCCACCTCACAAAGCCACCTTACACCGATCCTGTTAAATTCGGCTTGGCCTTTGAAAACGAATGCATTTTAAGAAGACGTTTTTCAAGGGACAATGTTAGCCGCCTTTATTAAAATGCGGAGGCCCGAGGACCTAGTTCCTTATTATTTGTCTCAAATGCTGAAAATGATTGGTCTAGGCTAGGTCTGTCGCCTCAAATGATCTGTTGGATCATATCTATAGACAGTTTCACTGTAAAAATGGCACTTTACAACGGCTGCACGAAAAGTCAACTAATTTGAAACTCTGCATCACTGTGTTTATTGTCCTGCGTAGGTTAATGTCTAAACTTATCTATCTTAAACTTTGAACAAGGAGCGGAGAGGACGTAACTTATTCGACTGTTCACTTCATTACCAATGATAACAATATATGTAATACACAGCTGGAAAAGTCAGCCCATTTTGGATGGCAGTTGTTGCTGAAAAAGCCGGTAATGTTCGAGACGGGATATCTGTTATTGAAGCCCCGGACAACCTGAATAGCGAGGACGGTCGATGCATGTGTTGTCAAAAAGACGCCCGTTACGAAGTTGTTTTGCCTGCCTGCTAAACTCATAAATTATAATAATACCAACAATAGGAAGAGTCAAAAGCTGCAGCCTTTATCACAAGAGCCCAAACGAGTACGTCGTTTTTCCTCCGGTACAAGGAAATAAAATTGGTTTGAAGCACAGCCGTAACACCGATAAACCCAGTCAACGGCTTTAAAGCCACAGTTCTACACCAGAACTTGCTTTCCTTCAATTGAAATGTTGGTTGTCCGACGATTAAACCAAGAAAATGGGGTATATGCGGGCTGAATATGTTTCGTAGATGAAACAATTATGATAGTATAACGGCTGCCTAACTCATATTCTACTCATTTCACGCAAATTGCCAGAAAAAAATTTGACTTGACCTGTGGCCCCCGGTTATTGGCCCGTATTAGAGGCAGTGTAGCACTACAAACGTGGAGGTAAATCGGTAAATCTTTATTTAGCGTTCGAATGAAACCTGACAAGTGCCAGATTATCAGGGGTAGGAACAATTGGTCACCGAACACAAGCAAAAGTTTGAGCGATGCGCAAAATAACGTTAAAACAAGTATCTTGCGGCGTTGCCCGTATTGCCGTGACGCAAAAAGGTAGCACCATCATGATAGCTCAGATTTTAATTCATTTCGTGCATTACAAGAGCTGCTCTCAAGATGGGCAAAAAAAAACAATTAACAGTTATAAAAAATCGACGCCATCCCGACCAGCGGATGTGTCTGTCCAGCACAGCTGTTTTATACCCCTACATATGCTGTTGGGGGAGAGTATGAAATATTCCTCGTTGCCTCGCCGGGCATGTCGCTTGCACTCGGCTTCTCTGCCGGAAAATGCTAGGTCCTGACGCATGTGCTCGGTGTCTTGGGCGGCATCTGCTGGATCCGGCCTAGCCTGACGCGTGCGCTAGCCCTATAATGGGGTCCACCCCCCTCTCTTTTCAAGAGTACCTGCAAACCTAATCTTTTCCAGAACAAATCGGGGGTTCCCATTGTTCGCCGGCGCTTTCCATACATCTTGAAGTTTAATTGCTTGGTTTGTGGATTTTTTTTACACGAGTATTGTGCTCTGATTAGCCTGATGCATGCGCTCGGCGTCTGGGACCAGAACGTCGGGGTCCTGCTTGGGATTGTTTGTTTAAATCACGAAATTCTCAAGACAAGCAGAGGCTCACAGCTTCACTGTAAAGGAAGGTTTAGCACTGAACTGTATGTCCACAGACGTGAAAAAACTGGGTGGATTTCGAATCTGTTCCTGATTCTCGTCTTAATAGCGCGAAACGTTTTCTTATGTACCAACTCGTCCAGCAACGCGATTACTTTCAAGAATGAATTGTTTGGCAATACACGCAAGCAAGTGGACATTTGACACTGCAGGATCATACGCAAGCATGGGGTTGTTCATTGTAAATATAACGCACATTTTGCAGGTACAATGACTCATTCGTACTCGATCAAAAGGATTCGTTACTCTTGTCGGTAACCATCATGCACGTGAGTGGCTTGTGGTTGCTCTTCAGCTACCTTGCCAGTGGCTGTCGTGTAATACTCGTTCGCTCCACGGACGTCGAAACGTTGCTTACGGCAGCCTCAAAGTACCAGGTAAGCGTACATTTTGAAATCGAAGGAATGCTTCTCAACAATGTAATGTGGTCGTTTATTTCATCAAAACAATATTAACAAAAAAGAAAGTGAGATATTGTAGGCAAAAAATTTTGTATAGACAGTGGGGCTTTTTGTTATGGTCTAGGACGCACCTCAAAACTGCTCGAGAAGCAGTCGCGCATTCATGTTTTGCATATATTTCTGCGTGGGGAGACCTCGGACTACCAGCGGACTATCCGCGGTGAGTCTGAGACTGTAAATCATATCGCCGCAGCAAGACGTGCGTTGTAGAACGCAGTGAAATGAGTGCAAAAGCGGCAGGAGTTAGTCAAAATACTGGTTTTCCCACAAAAGGGGGGTGTGTCATAATTTTTTTCCCGGGGTGGGTACTCCTGGACGACAACGGTAACACCGCAACCTTTATGAATTTTTTAGTGGAGAGCTGTCACAGCAGATTCGTTTCGACAGAAGAGTGCCTTAATTTTTTTATTTGCTGAGTCATCCGGCACATAAAGGAACGAGCCTGGGGGTGTCCTCACTGTAACATTGCCACGGGCGCAGTGTACGGAATGAACTAGCGCTGGTTTGCAGCGCGTGTCGTTATAAAAGCAAAAGGTAAAGAAGTTTGTTAAGGTTTTGAAATATCGGGTTGCTTCCAACCTTTCTGGAAATGTTGAAGGAACCAACAGCATTGCCTTTTATACTCCTGTTTTGATCATAGATAGGCAGTCGCACTTCTTATTCCGATCATTCATGCTCAATCGGCTCAGACTGCTGCGGGAGATGTCTGAGTGAATGTGAGTCACAGAATTCTGAGTTGACAGAACATTTATTGCAACCAGCTAGTTAGTTTCAGACGAAAGGCTGACCTCCCCTTAGCAAAGTTAGCGTTGATTTGGTGCCGAAAGACGCCATGATTGGGGAGAAACCGCTAATGAAATGTCCATCAAACGTGACGGAAACAGCGACGCTCTTTGCGTTACGATAAACCGGAACCACACGAGGCGGTGGTGATGTATGCGGTATAGAAGCAACCCAGCAGAACGCCACCACGTACTGAGTGGTTTGAGTAGTTTCGGTAAAACGAGTCATGCCTTTGAACTCCCCCGACCTTTGCACCTCCGGACCAAGTAATCGAAATGTTCCTTCATGGGACACGTGATCAGTATTGACGCTTTGTTGAGGAAAAACGCATTGTCCTTTTGAGGCCTCGCGAATGTTGGCGCTGGAACAACCGCTCATGCGTAGGTCACAAGATTTCTCATAAAGCAGTACCGCCGCATCAAGCATATACAGCTACTTCTTAAGCGCCAAAAACTACAGGGACATAGAATGAGACAGGGACACGCGCTAACTTCCAAAATTTATTGAGCAAGCGTGAATTATACATGAAAAATAGTCGATAGGAGATACAGAAAAGAATTACAACAAGGGATAACAGATAAACTCGGTGCTGTTCCACACGTGTCAGGCACTACCATGACCAGTTTTTTCAAGAACACAGCTTCCTTTACTGACAAGGCTATCGACGTTGTGCTGACGCATTCGAAATCACCTATTGCATCTCAGCCGCTTCAACTATTTCACGCGTGCGTTGATCAGAATCTGAAACAACGTGACTGAATTTGAAAAGTAGGGTTCGCACCCCTGGCATTCAGCACAGTGATTTGAGAGGTTCCCATTTTTCTTTAGTACATTATTCTGGTGTTCCGTAGCCTTGAGTTGATGCATCTGCCAGTCTGTCCTACATATACTCTACCACAAGCCAACGGCACACGGTACACTACGCCGCCATCACATTCGACATACTTGTTGTTTGTCCAACATTACAGCCACTGTTTTCTTGCCTTACCGGACAGTTTCCTTACACAGCCTTGCGAGTTTAAGCGGTGCGGACATGACACCCGAACCCCGGCCCTCTGATCTATTTTCTTGAGCCTATGTACAACACCATGCAGGTACGGTATCACGGCCGTCTTACGCGCTCACTACCATCCTGTACACTGGTCTTGGCCCTTTTCCTGGTAGCCCTTCACGCCTGCGGACAGCTTCACAGACTGCCACAATGACGTGCTCAGGGTACCCAGTGTCTCTTAGCCGAGAAACCTGCGCCTCCACAGCGCTGTGCACTTGGTGAACGCAGGACTTTTTGAGGGCGTTGGTGAACACATCGTCGCTACTGAGCGTTTCACCAGTTTGGTGTGCGCAGAGTCAAAAGGCAATAGGGGCTTCTGGCTGCGGGGGCGTAACCCAGCAAACCTGGTCACACAAAACGTGAGGCGTATGTCAGGAACTTTAGGGCGTTTTTTCCGGTGTTTCGTGCGTTATTTGAAGGGACTGAGGCAATCTTTGAACACTGCCAGCGTCAACGCTACATCGTCTTCAAAGCAAGACGCACCCCTCTGAAATAAAACAAAAAGTCATCAAAAATTCTGTATACCTTAATGACATTTGTGGACTGCAATCTATCCGCCAACAAGCGGTCAAGATGGCCCAGAAAAGATCACTCAGCGCAGGTGCTACACACGACCCTATACACACACCCTCTTTCTGTATGAATTTGTCGTTCCAGGAAACGTACGTGGACTGCAGATACATCAACAGCAATCAAGAAACCCTGCATTGATACTCCACTTCATTTTGAAGGGCTGTGACACCAAACTCAAAAATCACTCCTCAACACACTCTATAACCGGTCATGCGGTAGGGAATAATAAAGGTCCTTGACATCTACAGAGAACCCATTTAACGCAGAGTCAAGCATAGACAGGTACCGCCCTCTAGAGGCAGCCAGGAAAGACGTTGCGGACGCCACATGTTCTAACCATTTCCGGTGCAAGTTGCGCCGTACAAGAAGTGGTTGTCACCCGTCTCCTCACGTCTTCATTAGTTTATACGTTGTTTAAGAAAAAGCTGCGCGAAAGACTGTTATATTCCTTTTTTGGGTGAGATATTCTATTGATCCAGAGCAACTTTTATTTGACTTCAGTCTCCCTTTCATATGAGGCAAACAAATCACAAGTTTTAGCCCTACTGAACCTGAGGTTCTGTCACTCCTGGGAGTCGACGTAAAACGACATTTCCCTCAGGCAACGTGAAGGTTTTGGAGCTTCAGACAGCGTGGGTCTATGTGAACTTAATTCCGGGTGAGGTGCCATGAATCCCAAATGGAGTGAGGATGTCGAAACGTGAGTTCTTTTGATTCTGTGTTTGCAAACCGTTTTTTTCTGTAGACATGAGGTTCAGCGTGGAGCTCACGTAAACGTGAGGTGCATAAACTTGAGATGCAGTTTTCAGGTGATAGAGTGACGTATCATATCTGTAACTGGAAATAAGGCAATACGTCTGCTTCGAGAAGGTTGGCTATTTATCTCGGCTATTCCAAAAGAAGGCATGTGATGGTAGTTACAATAGGCGACAATGTGGGCGCTTCGTTTTTAAGGGGGGGGGGAGGGTTGTTCCGTCAGATGTATTAGCAACTCTTGCTTTCCTTCGCGCAGTTTTACGTTTTGATGTCAAAGTGGATGTTTGTTGATGATGATGATGATGACCATGATTATGGTGATTAAAAGTTGGCATTGCTTCATCATTGTTTCAGCTAAGAGATGGTGTTGTGGAATGTAGTCGCGGTAAAGAGCAAAATAGCTACACAGCTTTTAGGGACAGCGTGTTTTTGAAGGTGTGTACATATAGTTCCATTCAATGATGCTTTATTCAACACAAAGAAAGTACATAAAATGGGTAGTTTCATAGTTTCTGCGTGCGCTTCATGAATAAGGTGCGCACACGGAGCAAGAAGCAAGACCGGCTGGTTGGCTGGGCTGGGAGTCATGACTGTGCATACAGGTTTTATTCCCGTGACTGATGTGTCCGGGATCGTTCCGCAAATATAAGTGACGACTTGAAGCCAGCTGCAGAAGGTGGTTTGCACTTCTCCTACGACACTTTAGTCTTACTTCTTGAGTTAAGGCCGGCGACATTTTTTTGGAGTTCTTCCCAGCAAGGGTGCTTCCTGTACCGAAGCAGGGTGTATGGTTTTCATGAGACATGGTGCTTGCTCATTGTCACTTTCTAGCTGCGAGTGCACGGTTAGCGGCTGCTACTGGCTTCGTCACAGGAATTTTTTTTTTGCGGGCACAGCCTGTGTGAAGGAAGCACAGAGTAGTCCAGGCGGACGAAGTATTTGGCTTGGCGCTTGGTGACATATATGTTTTCCTTGGCTCTGCCAACGTTTGCATACAGCTGGTGAAAGACAGGAAAAAAATTATGGGGGTGGGCACATTGTTATTTTTGCTCGCTCCCACAAAGGTCTGAGCTGCAGGGGAATAGGTCTTGTGCCGCCATTTATAGCGGTGAACGAACAAGCTCAGGGAGTGGTTTTACCGGCGTTTAGAACACTTATTTGCATAATGGCAGAAGGATTTGTTGTGTAGTGTCAAGGTGTTGTTCTGGGGCGGGTCAGGTGGCGACACCGGTGGAACGTGTGAAGCGCTGTAGCTAAGGGAAAGGAGAAAGAGGGCAACTTTGTTAACGTTCGGTCACAGAGGTTCGTACAGTAAAATTATTTGTGACCTCTTCGACACTACAGGGCTCTCGACCAGAAGGTTTTGGTCCGGACAACCCAAGCCAGTCAGCACGAATTCTATAAACAACTCAGCAATTATTCAAGAGGCGGCGATGCTTTAGGCCGCGCGTATAGCAGCGAGCATTCACAACGGGCCAAATTTGTTTGTGTTAATAGTGTGCCGTCTTTTCTCTCCTGATATGAAGCTGCTTCTATGCCAGACAGACACAGCAGCCGAATGTCACGAATTTTACTGATTACTTTCATTTATCTTCAGCAGTCTAATTCACCGACTTTGACCTCAGCAGAGACGATCGCCTTCGAATAGGCGGCAATGTGACAAGAAGAAAACTAAGCGGACAGTAACGCGTAGTGCCATGGGTGGTGCCAAGCCGGGGGGGCGTGGAGTTTTGCTCAAGCTGTGAAGGCGAAATTGTTGATGCATTTTATTTCTTTGTATATCGATCGCTTCACCAGCAACCACCGTTCGCATAATCTATCCTGCCTCCACGTAAGAATACTTGTGGAATGTCTTTGAAGGGGTCACAGCCGCATCGTCTTCGACCGCCATAGGGCTGGTGTGGCCAGCCATTGTCTTTACGAACACAGGTCAATCTTACTTTGCTGGTATCATCGTCATGTCTAGGGCCGCATGAGCTCGCGCACTGTTTTTTTTTTCTCTTCACAAGCTTCCCCTTGGCATTCCTTTCAACATAGACCTCGATGGTCGCTCCTCTCCCCCTGGATGCTGGAGTGTTGTCCTTGGGGGTCCACGGATCCCACAATACTATTTTCTTGTTTGTAACTTCTTCTACTCGGCTATACCTATACGTGCGTAGATCAACATTGCTCGCAGTGCGGACGGCAATGCATCTTTCTTAGTGCACCCTTGCTCATTTTAACTGTAAGACGTGTCTTGGCTCGAAACACAGCTGGCGCTAAGCGGGACAAGGACGAAGAATTACCAAACGAATGAAGCGCACACTCGTTTTTGTAATTATTCATCCTGGTTCCTGTTAGCGCCAGCTATGTTTCGAGTCAAAAACCAAGTAGCCCCATTACAAGTTCTGGTAAAAGTTCAGGGCTTTTTTAGTTGAGATGTATTTACTCTGCGAATTAAAATTGCAGCGGACGACTAATTAGGGCTCATTTGTGGGCATTTAAATCTTTACAGGGGGTTCTGTTTTGTCTTCATAGGCTTAGCCAGGGCCGCGCGAGAGGTGTTTGCGGGGTAGGATAATGAGCGCGAGAAAAACCTTTCTCGCTTTTAGTTGAGTACTTTTATTTTGACGTCCCTTGCATCTAGCGCGATTTATAGCAACCACCTGTGCCAAAGAAACGCTATTTTATGATAAAGTTGAATATAAGTTTGCGAACCATGCACACGCGAATGATTCTTTAGTCCTGTATACGGTAACGGTATTTTATTAATGAGTCATCACATAGAACTATTGGCTATAATAAATAGCTCATATGGCCAGCGTTCTTGCTTGTGCACGTTCGAAAAAGGCGCTAGAAACACGAATATGTAGTTTTATTCTCTTTAAATAATTGGACCATTTGGACAAACGAATTTACAGACGCCGCTGCGTTTCCTTTCCTTTGACTACACCGTTTTTTTTAATCAATCGGGAAGTATTATTGTTTCTGCACAGCAATGCAGCGGAACTACGGCGACTAAAGCTGGAAAGTTGCTGATTATGAATTGGTAGTAAAAAAGTTCATTTGAAGTTGAAACAATGATCTCTTGTGAGCAATCATCTGGACAAGTATAATGGTAGCCCGAGCTAGTTGAAGCAGCACACTGTGTTCTTGCACTCAATAGTGCCGTGGTAAAAATAAAACAGCAAAAAGTATATAGTCAAGCATTTGTCACTTATACCTAACGGCAGCAGGCACCAATAACCATTTCCCAGGCGCAGATGTTTGTAATTTACAGAGGAAGGCACACTTCGCCAACAGTTGCCTTCTTGGTTTGAAGGAAAAAACATAATTTCTGATGGAGATCACTTCACTTACTTCAATTTCGTATGTGTTACAAAAACTTTTCTTCCTCGTTTTTTTCTTGTTTTTCTGCTCATCATAATTGTGTGTATAGCAGAAAAGGATGTTACAGATATAGTGGGTCAGCTATATTCCCGAAAGCTGCAATGGACACGATATTTGCAACGTCAGTGTCGGACATAAAAAAAAATTTGTATTGCAACAAGAAAAAAGCAATAAGAAGCACGCCTAATCATATTTTACCACTTCATCACAAATTCAAGCAGTTTTGAGGCAGCTAAATTGAACTTGCGCTATGGCAGGTTCAAAAAGGACAAATTTGTTGCTGTTTGCTAAATTTGGAGTTTGTATAATAGAGGTCATTAAAAGCATTTATTAAAATATTTTCTATATTGTTTTCAAAATTACATTTCTTATCTGCAGTTTAGTTTGCTCCTAAGTAGTATCTCCCAATGTTACGTAAACAGGCGACATCAACCATCCTGCACCCAGCTACAGCTCTGCAGGTTTCACAGCATCCACTCCTTCTGCACGGAAGCCTGGAGAGCCTGAAGAAAGTGATGATTGGTGGCGGGACAGGGCCGGCACCGATTATGAAGACCCTCGCTGAAAAGCTTCGCCTTGGCGGTGTTTCGCCAGGTATCCTGCCTGTCTCTCTCATTGGTTTTATCTCAGCTCGCTATATGGAACGATAGAAAATACAGTGATATCTCTTCTGAAAAAACTCATTGCACAAGTAACGTTCATGAACACATTCTTCTACAACGAAACAACTGGAAAAGAACATGAGAAACTCGCATTCGCACAACAGACGAAATTGACTTCATTTTCACTGGCAACCGAGGTATTTTGCAGGACGTAGCGATGATAGGCAAGATTCTGAACAGCAATCACAGGATGGGTATATGCAATTTAAGCCTCGATCTCGAAAGAGAAAGAAACAAATCTCCTGAATAGCACAATACCAGCCATGACGTCAGTCACTGCAAGGACCAAGAAGTTAAAAATAACTCCTTAAAATAAATTCCTGTTTCTAAACGAAAAGAACGAGTGTCGGCTAGACAGGCTCCCTGACAACCGAACAACATCAATCACACATTCAGGAGCAGCTGTAGAAAAATGCAGCATGTAAAGAACAACCTGAAAATCCAACCCAGAAAGCGACTGTGCTAATTGTAGAACATATGAACAAAATAATGTCAAATACTACGGGTCCAATTGAGCTAGCAGAGCTGTTGAAATGGGTTGCTATAGAGCTTGATTTGATTGCTGACAGAGCTATTGAAATGGTTCCTATAGCCTGGCAGTAATATAGGAAACGCTGGAAATAGGAGGAAGCATTAAAGAAGCTAAAAGGAAGCTAGCCATCTGCAAAGACATAATCGAAGCGCTCAGAGACGAGCAGGGTAACATTATGCACAGCATGGACGACGTTATGGTAGTTGCAGAACGCTTCTACGCCAGGCTATATACGCGAGTAACCTAAGACAAGGGGAACTACTAAGCGTACAATAGCCTGCGATGCCCCACTAGTAACTAGAGAGCAAGCAGAGAATTCTCTCAATTGCATAAAAACAATCAAAGCTGCAGGTGATGGCGGCATAACCGTGGGTTTTATACGGCAAGGAGGACATATTGTACCAGAAAAGCTTGCTGCACTATTTTAAGAATGATTAATGAAATCATGAAGGCAAAATGGAAAGTTTGGTTGAATTAAAAGATTTCCTCGGTAGAATTGTGTTGACACCACTTTTAAAGGAAACGTAGCTCAAATAATCTATATAGTTACGAAAAAGAGAATGGCCATGCGACCCACTACCTCATTCCCAGCAACATAATTTATGATGTCATACCAGCCATCTCTGCGATTGGCGTAGGCCGGTAAAAGAAAACGGAATATAAGCACAACTTATAAGCCTGCCGAACGAGCTCTTTGCGCTTATTTTAATGCGCTTACATCAACGAGAATCAAAATTTTAACTTAAATTGGTTAATTTCTCAGTGAATAAAGCATCTTTAGCTTCTGGGCAAGGGCTTGGTGCAGTATAAACACAAAATATTTCGAATAAAACAAACTTGTATTTTCTTCATGGCTGCATTAAGGACTCAAAAATGCCCCTAGTCTAGAAAAACCTCAAAAAATTCTGTTTCATAGGAAGGGAGACGCCAAAGGCGTCATACATTACAAATGCATCAGCCTATTCTTAGTGGTTTGGGGAGTGTTTATCATAGTTATCGTTAACTGCATAATTGCAGCCTGCATTCCCAAGAACCCAGAGAGCAGGCTGGACTTAGAAAACGCTACTGAACCATGACTCACATTGATGTCAATCAAGCGGTAGCGAAATCCGACGAACACACTAAACCACCTTACATGGCAAGAATAGACGGTTAGAAAGCATTTGACTCAGGGCACACCGCAGACAGGCTGGAAGCATTAATAACCAGCTAATAGATTAGACCTACAAAGGACTTCTACACGACATACATAAGTGACGTGCGGCAGGATAATCGTTTACAAGCAAAGCGTCAAATTCCCTGATCCAAAAGGGGGTAAGACAGGGAGGTACCATTTCGCCTAAACTGTTCCTAACATGCCTGGAGTGGTTTTTAAAAAGCGTGACTTAGAAAACACTGGATTTAGTATAAACGGAGACTACTGGAAGCATTCGATATTTGCAGACGACATAATGTTCCTAAGGGAGACTGTAGAACATCTGCCAGAAATGCGTGAGGAACTAGATTCAGAAAGTATGGCCGTAGGGTTGAAAATAAGTATCAAGAACATCACAAAACTTTATTACAGCGGGTAGACACATTGGTCGGCTGTGGGATTTAAGGAAGTGTGAGGTTGGAAGGATTAAAGCTTACATTCGGTGGACGACGCCTGAGGATGTCGTCCACCGAATGTGGACGACATCCTCCGAACGACACATCGAAAGCAGCGTCTGCCGTGTATTGGTGGGTTGCAGCGGCGTTGTCCAGTCCAAAAGCCACTGTACTTCGGGCGGGGAGACAGTTTAGCCAAAGCGTTTGGAGGCCGTGACAATCCCACAACATGTGGTGTACAGTGGGCGTGGGTCCTGTGGAGCGGGAGGTGGTGGCAACAGCGGCCACAATTTGCTGATCCTGGACGGTAAGCTGGTGATATCTTGGCACATAGGGACACCATTTTGCAAGAACATCATCGGTGAGCGCGGCACCAGCCCGTGCCTTGTGCAAGAGCACTAGTACGCCACGGGGCAATCCAACGGGAAGCGGAGCGCGGTATCGTGGAATTAAATTCTGAAGCGACTGCTTAGACGCGTGCCTGGCTGCAGCCTTGGCTTCTGTGGAGTCGGGGTCGTATTGGGCGAATGGGAGGGGTAACGCCGGGTTCGAGCGGAGTTTAACGTGCTCGCTCGCGCACACGCTAGCGGTCTTGGTGCCGATCCCGCCTTGCTGTCGCGGTGCCCAGTCTACCCGAGCCACTATATTGCGTGTGTCCTGGAGTCTGCAACAGATGGTCTTTATAAGATCACAGGTGGTTCTCACGCATTGGGTCTGGCCAATTCGCATAAATAAATAACTATATAAATATGAATACATCTAATATAATGACGAATATACATGCCGAAAGCTCACTCTCCAGAAAACAAGAATAATAATACCTCGGAAAAATGGACGACTACCTCGATACGGTGGAAAGTGCTTACCCCAACAACAAGATAGGAATCCAGCGCAGAATAGGCATGGGTTGGGGTGCAGTCGGCATGCATTTCAAATAATGAGAAGTAAGGTACCTCTATTACTCAATAGAGAAACGTGCAAAGAATTCATACATCCGGTGACAAGGTATGTAGCGGAATATTCTGATGCTTCATTGTCACGAAAGGTATTCATAGTATATGCATTATTTCGCACGTGATCGCACAGCTCGCGAGGAGTTCGAGCGACTAGCGACACTTCGAAACCGCCGGCTCCATCGATGTCGAACTGAAATTTCGGGGAAGTAGTAGTTTGTAATTTCTCCATTGTGTCTGCCGAACGCAGGCGTACGAAGATGTAGTATATACAAAGGCGTATTATATTTTCCTGCTCGACTAAGCTGCGCCAGTGCAGAAACTGCTGGTACAGCTTACGCTGCAAAGGAATCAAATTGCAGCGTAAGGTGTACCACCATGTTTTGCACTGGCTAAGCTTAGTCGGCAAGGTAAATATACTACCTCTAAAGCCGAGAAGGCAACAAATGCTGCGAGGAAAGCCAACCGAGCAAGAATGGAAAACGGAAGAATGAGCGGGAACACAAAATTGCGGTGATAGCGCCTCTAATTATCATCCGAAGTAAAAGCCAAAGCGCCTGCTTCTTCGGAGCAAGAAATAAGCAGTCTGAGGTGCCCCGACGCATTAACTTCACTCGATGCAGCGCCTACATTTTTGAAAACTAGTTGGTTACCGGTGGACAATCCCCAAGAAGTTCTTTTTGCCGCTGTTATTGGAAGCGTTATGGTATGGAAGTAGTGCGTTGTCACACCATGTCTTGATCACGCACCAAATTGTCGCCTGACGATGTTGTGACCTGCTTCTTACGACACAATTACAGATTGATGACGCCAGAGTGCACCAGTTAAATTTTCTACTGAAGCCTGGATACGATCATATTACAGGCCTATATTTGGGTCATATGACATCACAAAGTAGTTACTTTGATATTATAGTCCAATAGTAAGACATCGCTTCCGAAATGTAAGCAATAAAAATAGCTTTTCGCCTTAAGTATCCGCATGTACCAAAGAGTGCACCCGCTAGCAAGCATACAGTGCACAGGCTACCGTTACTATCAAACAAACTAAATAAAATAAAGCCGCAGTGAAAAGAACAGCCCTGACTAAATACAAGTTAGTTTACTTCACCAGGAAACTTTTGTTTTGTTCTTCTAGAAAAGTGAGCCTTTTGCCCTGGCGTTATGTTTTCTCGTACGCTGGACCAATATAGTGGTCTTCCATTGTTTACTCTTTGCAGGATACGGAATGACCGAGACGTCCGGAGGCATATGCATTTCCCCTCCGCAATTAGTAGACTTCCGCAATACTGGAAAACCAATGGCGTTTACACAAATGAAGGTGCCTATTTTCTTGTTCTTGCAATCACATGTATTGACATAGCGCAGCTGATCGGCCCCTAGCTGGTCCTGGATTTTGAGGCTTTGCGACGTTTTGCAAGGGTATGGTAGAATTTGCCAGCTTTTTTTAGCCTAATAGCCATTCTTGCCACGCAAGGGCTTCAGCTTAGCTAGGACGAGTAATCACGCAGTCGTACCGGGGTTCAACAACACATTCTTTGAGCAGCGGGTATCGCTACGTCTGGCATACCACCGCGGTACACTATCTTTATACCACCTGTTTCGCAGGGACATCCGGGCTCGACGGGCGCCGGTGAAGCTCAACGGCGTCATTCAGGCTAGCGAAGCGACCGCGAAGCTATGCACAACTTTGCCAGGGGTTGCTAGAAAACGCGAGGTGACGTCATCGCTCGGCTAGGTTTTGCGGTGTGGCGGACGGATAACACTTGGCCTAAGCACCTCCGCTATTAAAACCAGTACCGTTTCACTCTGCGAATGTACAGGTCCAGCAGAGCTGAGAAACAGGACTGAGGTAAGGTACGAGCTGTCACCAGGCAGAAAGACACATTAATTATTTGCAGTTTTATGCGCATTTCTTTATTTCCTTTGTACGTCGACATGGCTGTAACGCTATCTATGTACGACACAGCAGTGGGGAGCGTAGCGAGTGCGCCGCACAGGTGGTGTGTGGCGAGTTTGCGCCGCAGCTGTGAGGCGCGCGCTACGACTCACCACTGGTGTGTGGCAAGGGTGTGCAATAGCTACGAGGAAAGCGACAACGCACGGGCGGTCACTAGACAGAATTCAGCGCAGCTATTTTTAGCTCCCACAACGTTACCGGGTTTTTTGGTCCACCGGCCTTGGTCTACGCATGCATTATTCAGACCACATCACATTACTTCCTTAAATACGACTCGAGGGGATATATACACAAGGGAACGGTTAGCGAGAGAAAAATCCTTTTATTGTGACGAGTTTGTAATGTGAAAGATAAGTAGACCGTTGTTTCTACAATTGTTGATGGGCAGAAAATGGCGGCGACGGGGACGGTTATTAAAGTCCGTTGTATTCCGTATAAAGAAGTACATAGAAAAAGTTACCCTTTTAATACGTGGTCGGGAGGCTTATAGCGGATGACTGGGGCCGTGACTTTAGCGTGCTGGTGGAATAATGTAGGGATGGCGGAGCAGGCTGAAAAAAACTTCTATGAAGGGAGAGGGTAAAAATACGGCGGCGGAAGTCAATGTTTAAAATAGCCGAATCTTTTCTTCAGGTATGATGCATTGGTATTATACAAATCAGAGGAGTGAATGAACCTTATAGCATGGTTTTGAACTGCCTCGGGTGAGTGTATTAGGTGCCCGTAGTGCAGGCTCCAGATACGAGACACATATCCCAATTTATACCGATAACAGTCTTGTACGCCCTCAGCTTCACATTCTTTCGGGCGTGCTGAATGTGACCATTCGGAAAACCCATCGACTTGTTTGTAGATGATACAATGTTAGTAATGTACTGGCGCCAGTTAATGCCATTAAATAGGGCGACACTAAGATACGTATATGACTGCATGTGTTCGAGGGTCGAAGTTAATAATTACTCAGGGCAATAGAAAGAAGTTGTTCTGGTCGTAGAATGAGACTCTTTTTCATTTGTTAAATTACGTTTCTCAATCCAGCAGTCACACTATCCTTGCACGTGGTTGAGGTCATCTTGGATAGAGGTCTTATCATCGCGATTAGTAATTTAGCGATTCACCTACTCGATATGAATGTATAACATTCATCATCTTCCTGCAGGTCCACTGCACGGCGGAGCCCTCCCGCATTGAACTCTACCCGCCCCCTTCCTGCGCTGCCTGATTTTATTCTTTCCCTCCGAATATTCCTATTTCTTCTCTATATTGCATTTTCTGTCCGCTTAGTCTAGTCCTGTCACTCGGTATTCATTCGCGGTGCTCTCGGTTCGTATAACTACATGGTCATCCCGTCTTGCTTTTTCTATTTCCTTTATTTATTAGCCTAGTTTTGAATATGCAATCTCCTGCTCCAGTTTGCTCCTCGATACAGGGTGCTCGTTTCCTGGCCCTAAACGCTAATCCTATCATTATTCCCTCAAAGGCGGTTTTTCCATCCGAGTCCGCGTGCCGTCTAGCTTCGCTGTTTTCCCGGGCAGCTCAGCCTTTCGGAAGTTCTTTGGCTGTACCTCAGCCCATGTGCACCTATAAGTGCGAAAACCTCGTCTGCAAGCCGAGCTGCCCTGCTCACAGTGTTTACATCCTGCCGGTCCTTATGTCCCAGTATTTCATGTTCTCCGGTATTCGGCGGTGAAAGTACTGTAAACCTAAACGTTCAACCAGAGCCACTCTTTCATGTTAGCCCTCAGCTTTAAGGAGAACTCCGAGTACGGCATAGCTCTCTCGGCATCGCTGACGTTTTGCCGAAAGGCCTGAGGAGACAGCCTGTACTTGAGCAAGACCTCGACTTGACCTTCTTGTAATCCTCTACCTCCTCCTTTGCCAACTGGGAATGACGTCGGATACCTTGCCTGGCAAAAGCGCAAGCAATCTTTGTGGCCATGTGTTTTGACTAAGGTGGGCCTTTTCGCACGTACGCTCGAAATTGACCAAAAAAGACCACTGTCTTATAATTTGTACGGCGGCATAAGGTAACGCATTCGCAGCGCAAGTCGCTCAGTCAGCGCCGACTGCATGCTGCTATCACGATGAAAATGAGGTTCAGACATTTCAAGCTCTAGTGACTTCAGCTCTATTTGCTGCTTTTACTTCTTTTGCCAGGTCTCTCTCGCTCGAGCTCACGCTCTGGTTTCTCCCTCTCTCGATTTCACAGTCTTGTTTCTGCGTCTCTCGCTCATCTTCTCGCGTTTCTCGCTGGCGTTCAGCCTTTGCTTCCTGATGTTTTGTGGTCTCCCGTTCATGAATGAGCTCAGTGCATTCCGGCAGCTCGCCATCGTCAGCCCAAAAAGTGGGTATAGCCCTGATCAACTCTGGCTTTCTCACCAGGTCAAAAAAATTCAAGCGCAACTCTTTTGCAAGCTC
The DNA here is from genome assembly GCA_013339765.2 of Haemaphysalis longicornis. Classification (NCBI taxonomy): domain Eukaryota; kingdom Metazoa; phylum Arthropoda; class Arachnida; order Ixodida; family Ixodidae; genus Haemaphysalis; species Haemaphysalis longicornis. Next base: position 17,255,473 of record CM023451.1, read on the forward strand.
TGGGAATTCCGGTTTTCCAAGCGCTTTCAATTTCGTAGCTTCCCAAAGCAGTACTTTCCCACTATACCGTAATAGTCTGGCTTGAATAACCGGCGCAACGAAGACGCACACCCTTTGAAGACTGCGAAAAACTCCGCAAAAAAAGGTCCGTCGCTCACGATTGGCCACCATAAAGTCTGCGAGGTACGCAGTTGTCTTGACGTATGTGAAATGGCATCCGCACTGCTGGCAACAGTTGTTACGTTGGAGAAAGAATCCCCGTACCGAGCTCCGTCGCTAGCGTCATGCACCTTAAGCGTGGTAAATGAGCGGCGAGCGAGCGAGCTGCATTGTTGTTGATAACCAAGTGCCTAGTGCCAAACCAAACTGTATACCTGCATTTGTTTCGTTTATTGGGTGGTGCCCACCAACAGCACTAGGCCTTCTTGGGTGGTGCACACAAAAAGGACAGGGCGACACACAGATAAACAAACGGTAAAAAATGGAGACTGGTTATGAAGTGCAGGGGTCACAAACTACATAGTACCACCGCACACGCGCATGCTCGCAGGCACGCACACGCACTCACACACACGTAAGCACGCACGCATGCGCGCACCACACACACACACACACACACACACACACACACACACACACACACACACACACACACACCACACACACACACACACACACACACACACACACACACACACACACACCACACACACACACACTCAATTTATACATTTAAGGAATTAAGATTACAGTCAGGTACATTAGCACGCGCTGAGACAGGCTTGTGACAAGGTATACTACAAAGTACATTGGCATACACGCAAGTTCAGTACAATCCACCGTCGTAACTTACTGGGGAACATGGATACTGGAAATAAGTACATATAAAGCAAAATTTATATGTATGCACGGCACATACGCTCGTGAGTGCAAACGAAACATACATACACGCATGCCCACGCGGGTGCATGTGAAGGTGAACAAGTGCAGGCAAATGCGCACGTGCATGCATGCACACACACTGCGGACACACATACATAGGTACACGGGAGTATGTGTACGGCAAACGGTGCAAGTGTAGAAAATGGGAAGGGAACGGAAAACACGAACACGAGATAACTTCTATACCATACTGAATGGGCAACAGCGGCTTCAAATGCATGCATTTTTCAGGGAGCGTTTAAAAGAGTTAACATTGCCGGAAAAGACGTCCAAAGATGCACGAAAGTCATCATTATGCACCCGTTGCACACGGCACACTGGAGACAGCATCTCTGAGGTGGTCACATCAAAGCAAAGGTGGGGGCGGAGAGCTCGAATTGGTGCCCTTAGCCGAACAGAGCTCACTAATTTCGGGCTGTCGAATCTGGAGTGGATACACTTGAACAAAACACTTAAATCGCGGTTTGTGCGTCTAGATTGCAGTTCTTCGAGCTTCAGCCGCTTGATGACATCCTTGTAAGCGTATTTCTCGTGTAGGGTGTAGCGGCGAGAGAAGATGCGCATGAACCTTTTCTGAACCCTTTCCAAGCGCTAAGACGACGACGCACTCATGCAGTTCCAGACTGCCGATGCAAACTCCAGCTTTGGGAGTACAAGGGCTTTGTACAGAGCAAGGAAACACGAACCTCCTGAGAAGTCCCTTGTTGCACGAGAGATAGCGCCCAAACTCTGAAGAGATGAGCGTGCGAGGTAGTTAACATGCGGTGTGAATCGTAGTTTCGAATCCATCAGAACGCCCAAATCACGTGTTTCGCTTACTCTTCTTATCGTCAGAGAGTCGAGGTGGTATGGGAAGGTTAAAGGAGAGGTTTTTCGAGTGTATGTAATTGTACCGGTCTTCAATGGATTCAAATCTAAGTAGTTGGCGGCAGATGAACAGCTGCGATGCAGGATTACCATGACAGTCGATGGACAGGGCGATGCTCTCTTTCCAGCCCCTAGTGACAACTGATTCGTGCGATAGAAGTTGCGGAATTTATACGCAGAATCGCCACCAAACAAACAACCTTTAAAGTCGTTGGGGCACGGTACGAACAAATAACAAACATTCACGAAGATGTTTTCCCGGTGTCACCATTTGAGTTTGATCTATGTGCAGTGGCGCAGGCCTCAGATTAATCCCAGACAGAGAGAGTTGTCTTATGATGCACGGCTGTCGCCGCAAGCTAGCTCACAGAGTGAGACGGAGTCACAAAGGGACAATAACACTTTCTATACCACTCAGGGCAAAGAAACACTGCCAACAAGCTCTCAAGGAAAAAGTGAACAGTTTAATTGCACGTGTACGCTCTACACGTTATTCAAGAAGACAACTATAGAATATTCCATGCACAACAACGTTCAAGCATCATAAAAAAACTGTGCACTGGGGCAGCCTAATATCGCGTGTACACCAGAGTGCTTCGAGTTAGTCCTTACAACAAAATGGCAAATGTCCCCGACAATTACCCGGCTCGGGAAACCGTGACCCTGTAGGTGCTTTCCAAGTCGGGAGTCCAAAAGCAGACGTCGGCGCGAGGACCCGTGTGGTTTCACCGAGAACTACCCGTCAGTCCGTTAGGCTTGCAGGATTACTGCGGCGGCCTCCAAAGGGGGCGGTTCATAAGATCTTCTGTAGACACGTTGACAGAATATAGGACCACAACTCCGGTATAGAATGCAGGTTCCCTTTCTATAACATCTTCGCCCCTCCTTCTTCTACGCTCTCGCCGTAAAACGTTATTTTTATGGTGGTCGTTTTATCATTTTGTTTCTCGCCGAGCTCCTCTGGCACTCACAGTGCTCCGGCGTCGCCTTTTTTTGGTCATTGCGACCATCCCCGGCGTCGCCGGCGCTCCTGTGACCTATGCCTTGCTTCGGCGTCGCCTCATTCGGTGATAAGACTGCCGGCACGTGAGGGTTCACTCAATCTCTCGACGCCTCGTCTCTGCTTGCCTTTTTAGACACTTCCTGTCTGTTTACCTGTGGCCTATTTCCCTTACCTGCACGTCGTGTAAGTTACTGGAACATATTATTTTGAAGCACTTGCTTTTATTTCTCGAATACATAACTTTTTTTACTCCCAACCAACACGAATTTCGCAGTGGCCTGTCTACCACCACTCAATTGACCGAAGTATTCCATGACCTTGCCGTGAGCATTATTAACGGCGGCCAAACTGGCATCGTCCTACTAGACCTAATGAAAGCATTTGACCGTGTATGTCATAGCAAATTATTAGCCAAACTGGAAAATGCTATTGGTTCTGGAGAAATTTTGGAATGGATGAAAGATTATCTCACTAACAAATCACAGTTTGTTTCATTTGAGAACGTGGCGTCCAAAGCACTGCCTCTATCATCCGGGGTTCCTCAAGGTTCTGTTCTCGGACCAGTATTATTCCTCATTTACATTAATGATATCACCTCAGACATTGACTGTAATATCAAGTTATTTGCCAATGATTGTAATCTTTACAGGAAAATTACCAGTAACCATGACCACATTCAACTTAACAAATCTCTTAACCAATTAGCCGAGTGTTGTTCTAATTGGCAAATGTCTATTAACAATAAGAAGTCTATATCCATGTCTGTAACTAAACGAAAGAATTCATGTCTGTAACTAGACGAAAGAATCCAACGGTTTTCACCTACAAAATTACCGACACCCCACTAGGCAAAGTAAGTCAACACAAGCACTTAGGAATAACCATTACGTCCGAGCTCAGGTGGGATACCCACATCTCAAACATTGCTCCATCGGCCCTTCGCAAACAATTTTTCCTTAAAAGATCGTTACGACTGTCACCACCATCTACCAAACTACTAGCTTACACTACGTTTATTCGACCGATTCTTCAATATGCCAATACAGTGTGGTTCCCACATACTACAACTCATATCATGACTTTAGAAAATGTCCAACGAAAAGCTATTAGATTCTTTATTAATCAGTATAGGCGCACTGATTCACCCACCAACCCACTGTCGGCCTCTGGCCTGCATACATTGGCAATTAGGGCAAGGCAGGCGCGTCCTAATTTCTGTTCCAGTTCCTTCACAAGGCTTATAAAATCGACGTTACCAAGTATATTTCACTTTCACAGTCCCGTCGAACGCGACATCAACACAACTACATTTGAACAGAATATTTCGGTCACAAGGATACACTTAAATATTCATTTTTCCCGCGTGCCATACATGAACGGAACCAGTTAAACCCTGACATCACCAGAATCACTTCATCAGCTGAATTCGCGAAAATATCGATGAGTTATGTGAAAGCTAACACTAAATAGTTTTTCTGTTAACTCACGTTGTGGGCTGATACACGTGTTTATTATCCTCTGATTATTGTCTCACTAAACAGCATATTTCTCTCGCACCCTTGCCCCATTTCCATGTGTTCCGTTTTAGGTTTCCCTATGTTCAGTGATGAAATATTTGCGTTTTCGTTGTTTTTTTGAAGTGTCTTAGCCTCTGTAATGTTTTATCTTGGTTGCTTCTTTTGATATCTCTCGTTGAAAATGTTAGAATTGCACAATTCATGCCGGCGGTTTTGTGCAAAATAGAAAATTATGTTGTGAGTAATCATCTACACATGACGAATGTTTGTTTCGTTCCCTGTAACTACTGTGGCATATGAATGCATTGTATTTCTTGTGCCCAGCTGCAATGCTCTCAAGCTGAGAGTGGCAGTATTGGAAATAAATAAATAAAGGGGAAGACCAATTTCATGCACGGTCCGTGTGGTCCAACATTTATCAGAGCATTTCGGGTGACCAACCCGGCTATGAAGAAATGCTTTAGTTTACAGACAGACCGTCATCCGGCCCCCTAAGAAAGCTTTCGGTTTTATACTTTTTTCTGTTTAAGCTATCTGCAGTTCAGCTATTGCTTTTTGCACGTGTCTCTTAAACACTGAAAAAACCTCATCCTACTGTATCTTGTGACGGTAGAGTTCTAGTAGCTAAGCTTTTGCCTTGTTTTTGATGACTTCCATGATCTTGAACAAAGCCTTGTAATTTGGAGCCAAACTTACTTTGTTCTTATTAAACGTAACAATCCCTTGCATGCAAAGACGTCAGCCCGTTAATTTCTTTGGAACATTTGTTGAAGAAAAGGCTCAGGTAGAAAAATGCTAAAATAACAAGAATTTACAGGCAGATTTCTGCACGAAAGTCTCCTAGAACATATTTTATAACTGAACACAACTACGCATATGGGTATGGCTGATTTCTATAGCGTGTATCTTGGCAAGCGCAAAAGTCATTTTACTTGTACAAATTAAAAACTAGATGCCCACTGGGTAATAGACATTGCTACAATTTATTCTCGGTAGATTCTAAACAAAAATTGATTCCTTCAATGTAACTCCTTTAGACAACGAATCTGTGACAAATCTGCGACATATCTACGACGAATCTGCGACGAGCCTTCAAGCTGCAAATTTTTTCCTATAGAAAGCAGTTGCGTTCAACATGAATACACCGGAAATATTTATTTTGGCATCTCATTTTCCCTGTAAAGCACTATTTCATTACATGGTAAGATGTCCTTCGGGCCACTGACAACGTATTCGTGATCAAGAGCCACTTTCGCTTTTTTTCAGGTTGTCGACCCAGAGACTCGCCAAACACTCGGGCCATGTGAGGTAGGCGAGATATGCGTCAAGGGTGCTTTTGTATTCAAGGGATACCATGGAAGACCAGTCGACACTGCAGAAGCCATGCACGAGGGTTTCCTGCTCACCGGTCGGTGTCACTCCAAATGTTTCCTCATAATGTTGAATCGAATACGAAACTTTAAAAACAAACATTTTATCAGCAACCGGTTTGTAAATGTACCATCGTTGTCAAAATTTTCTAGTTAACCCCAACGGTTTCTGGTCGAAAAAGATCAAAAGCAAGGGCTGAACGTTTAGGTGTGATAAATTTGCTTAGGACAGTAAGAAAGATAGTTGTCTTCTCCGGCATTCTGACACAAAAGATTGCAACCTCGCTGAAGAAGTAAGCGTGTGCTGTGAAGTTTTCGTGGAGTGTGGAAATTTTAAGTCTCGTACAATATCTTGACAGGGACTACACTTGCAATACCAGCACTTGGAGAGCAAAAATGTTTAGAGATACGAGCGCCTGGGATTTCAGCTTGCGCTGCATATTTTATAGAACTCATGGTGTATTTTGTTTCTAGAGTAAACTTCCAGAGGACACGTACGCTTCTGTATATTTAGATGCCTGCCAAACAGCTTCATGTTCATTTATGATCTTTTCTGTTTTTCGTTCCTCCCATCATTCCAATTTCTTAGCGGATTGGCCTATTGCCCTTGTTAAGCGCGTGTTTATGCTTAGCCTATGGAAGCACTAACTTTAAACCCCCACGAAGTGCCTAGTAACATTCAACCAATTAAATGTCAAGCTCCGAGTACCGCTTGAAGATGTAAGACTTCTAAGTGTACCAGAATGCACCCCTGTCAGTTCCCGCTGTTCTTTTCTTTGGGTGCTTTACTTGTTTTCTTAGATAAGTGAAGAAGACCGTTTTGCAATGGCGCATTGTTGAACCGCCATTTATATTTTTAGTAGCCCACCGTTTATGCCTAACGCCGTTGTGAGAACGTATGGCTCACGCACGTACCGTGTGGGCACCATCTCAACACGTGACATAACACGGTTATGTTAGGGCTAGAGTGAATTTGGCAGATTTGGTGCTGTATTAATTTTGTCGTTTTTGCTGCGATGGCACCATTTCCTGGCACTGCTAGTGATCACGGCGTGAGGGACGAACAATTCTTTGGTGTGAACAACCGGTAGCAGAACCACGCAATAGTTCTCACACGCGGTTCACCGTATTGAGCGATCATACCAGGCCGTTATCCTTCACTCGAAGGTTCAAAAAGAACGCTTCGAGCAATTAGCGTTATTATCGATAAAACAATTGTAATAACTGACTGTAAACAGCATAACATTGTATAAAATGTGATAAACAAATCTTCGATTATCGTGCGCAATTCTAGGAAGCACACGGACCCCGAAATGCAGAGAGATTACTGAGAGGATTCCCCTAAATAATCACTCTTCCTATAAAGTCTGCATGGCTTGCCTACTCTAGTGTTTGGTTGTCTCGCGGGGGTAACCCGCCGTTGCTGTTGCGTTAGTCCAGCGCTATCGCGTTAGCAAAAAAGTGTCGTTTCACAGGACAACCGAGAAAAAAAATAACAGTCAGTGGTGCATCGGTTGTAATTTAGGACCCAAATTTGCTGGCTAGAAAAGCCACCATTGCCATCTGATAACTTGCTGCTCTGATCAAACTTTTGTCGTCGCTTTCGTTTTGTTGCCATTTCCCAACGTAACTAATATTTGTGGTGTTTGCGGGATCAACACGTGCTAAAAGTAGCTTTATATAACTAAATCAAGGTACTTACGCGCGCATAGATTTAATTTGCTATATTGGGGACGTTGATTGATTGATTGATAGTAGGCTTAACGCGCCGACGCAACGCAGGTGATTAGCCGCGCCGTAGTGGTTGACTCCTGATTATTGTTGACCACCTGGAGATCTTTACAATACGCCGAAATCTCATATACACGGGAGTTCTTGCTTTTCGCCCCATTAGAAAAGCGGCCGCCACGGCCGGGAATCGAACCCGTGACCTCGCGCTCAGCAACGCTACGCCTTAGCCACTGAGCCACCGTGGCGAGTTACATAGAGGACATTACGATCATGCAATATTTCCTACAAGACATTAGGCCCGGAACAGCATCATGTGTTACACCGAGCGCACGTCACGCGGCAATCATCAGTGCAACATACCGATAGCAGGAAGGTGTTTTGTAATATATGTGTTACCAGCGGCTAATGTGTTATGTGTTACCAGCGGCTAATAACATTCGCTGCAAGAGATGTAAAAAATACCATCGGATCTGACAGCGGACCTGTAAGCCTTCTCAACCCGTCCAAAAGCCTGTGTGAAATATTGACACACCTAGCAGCGCAGAGGTAATCAAAACCGCCTTCGGTTCTTGTGTAATACCAATTTTTTCTGGAAAACTTTTTTACGACCAGAAATATTAAACCCCGAAGCTGAACTATTTTAAAATGTATGAGTATTATTCTTCATAGTTCCTATTGTGAATCGCAACAAAAGCGTAAGTTTCACCAGTCATTGAAGCTTTTGGAGACCAATGTGTTACCAAAACTCAGTCAAGGCTGAACAAGAAATATTTTTTTTCACGCAAAGACCATATTGTCTACAGTGAACTTTAGGACACATCTTTAACAAAACAATCACTTATTCCATGCCTTTCTTGAAGATGACTTTTCAGCCTGCCTTTGCACCACACACGAAAGCGCGCTTTTCGCACAGTTCTCCCTAGTGATTCGGGACAAGGGCCCAATCGCACCCTTTATAATTCTGCGCACCGGAAGTTTGTACAAAACCGCGGGCCCTTTGGACTTATGAGGGTATGATCCGGCCCCTGTGGGATGGGAGCTCCGGGGCGCTGCGGGTACTTCGGTGTCGGCATCACGTAGACGATTTTTTAAATTTATTTATTCAATACTGCAGGCTTGACAGCCCAAGCCGGAGATTTTTAGGGCGGATTTATATGAAGTTTAAGAAGTCAGCAGATATGCGAATCTTTATACATACATACATGCCTACATACACCATACATACTATTTATTTTATCTTCAAGACAAACAATACAAGCACAGCCCGCGTATTAAATTCTGCTTTTATGCAGCGTAGGGCAGCCGGTTCCAAAACAAAGATGATAATCCAGAGTATATTTTGATATCGACTCGAATAATGCCAAAAGTAGTACACTCGCACTTGATTTACATCAATAAGTGTAATTAAAACTGTGGCGTCCCTGCTGTAAAAAAAACGAATTTGCACGAAACAAGTAATGCGCCAAACAAAAACAATACGAAAAACGGCATGTACTACGAGGACAGAAAACGAGCACATATACATTACCTAGTCATGAGGTTCCATGTAAATAGCGCTGCGTTACATAGTTACCAAGCCGCAATATTTACAGCGACTAACAACTTCAGAAGGCCGACAGGTACCTGTAATTGGGAAAACTTATTCTGCAAAAGTATACGTGTAAATTTTAAAATCCCCTTTTAAAAAAACGTAGATAAGCCTCAGTTGCCTGGAAATGTAACCCCACGAAATGAACCAAGATTTTTACGAGGAAATTTTTTTAAAGCTATTTTGGGGACCCAGCAGAAATAACGCTTGACGTCTTTAAGGGACGCTTGATTTGGCGTTGTTAAAAGTTTAAAGAAGTCAAACAGATAGTGAATCTTTGAATACATACATCTCTACATAACGCATACATACTATTTATTTTATCTTCAAGACAAACAAATACAAGCACAGCCCGCGTATGAAAATTCTGCTTTTATGCAGCGTAGGGCAGCCGGTTCCAAAACAAAGATGATAAATCCAGAGTATATTTTGATATCGACTCGAAATAAGGCCAAAGTAGTACACTCGCACTTGAATTTATATCAATAAGTGTAATTAAAACTGTGCGTCCCTGCTGTAAAAAAACGAATTTGCACGAAACAAATCATGCGCCAAACAAAAACTATACGAAAAACGGCATGTACTACGAGGACAGAAAACGAGCACATATACATTACCTATTCATGAGGTTCCATGTGAAATAGCGCTGTATACATAGTTACACAAGCCACGCATATATTTGAGCCAAGCGTAACTAACACATCAATTCAGAAGGCGACAGGTACCATGTAATTAGGACACACTTATTTCTGCAAAACAGTATTAGCGCTGTAAAATTTCAAATCTTGTACAATAAACGTAGATAAGCCTACAGTTAGCCTGGAAATGATAGACCACACGAAATGAACCTAAGATTTTTCTACGAGGAAAGTTTTGTTTAGAAGCTATTTTGGGAGACCCAGACAAGAAATAACGCTTGAGCGTCTTTCATAGGGACTGCTTGAGCGTCATTCGGCAGTTTGTTGAAGCAAAATAGAACTTTTTTAATATTAAACAGTTGAATGTAGCGGAGGTTGGGATTTTTACATTCTTCATTTTAAAGACATCCGAGAAACCGTTTTTGGGAAGTTTAGGAGGAAAAAAAAGGTTAATGCACGTGGAAAACTGGGCTACGTTTTCATCAGCTTTGTTGTTTCGTTCGGGAATTCCCATGTGCCATATGCTATTATTTCGGTTACCCTGCACAATAGTTTGCACAATATGTTCAGTTTCAGTTTATATGGAGCAGCTAAAGCATTGATTCAGACAACATTATGCATTACAGATTCCCCATGGCTTTGTATATGAATTTACGCAATTTCCCGTCACGTACAGATCTCGCTTTTATATAAATACACAAACTCGTCTTATCGAGCAGCAAGGTGTTCGATATGGCGTGTATATAAAAATGTATCGTCAAGTATTGCCGCCAAGTACATTACTATTGGTAAAAAATGGACACCAGCAAATTTGCAATTTCTACATAGACAATTATATAACTACAAAGAGAAGGAGAGTTCAGCTTTTGCATGCGGGCTGTGAAGACAAATAATTTGCCTTTTATCTTTGTTATGATCGATGTAGTTATCGTCAAACGAGGTCACTATTTTTTTATATTTTCTTGGAGGAAAGCCACTCCTCGATGCGGTTTTTCCCACTAATCATCAGTGTATTGATAGACCTTGGAATGCAAGTTAACCTGTGAGATATGATTGACGTATAGGCTACAAAGTAATGATCGCAGACTAGAGCCCTGAGGCACGCTATATCGGATAATAGAAAGATTACTATCAGTATTGTATATTCTAAAAAGTTGATAGTGGTCTGCAAAGTAACCTTACAAGGAATTTGTATACATGCGACGAAATCCGATTTTTAATAATTTGCAATTATAATGCTGTAGTCAATGCTATCAAATGCTCGCTTCAGGTCTAGAAATATTCCAAGGGCAATTTTATTACTATCTAGTACTTTGTTTACACAATCTTCTAAATCCTGTAAAAAGGTTTCCCGGCATTCTGTAGACTGGAAATGTTATTAAATATCTTCATTATTTTCTGATTCGTTACTCCTGGTGGATACGGTGAACGCATGTTGCTATTATGGCAGTACACCTACGGTTGTTTTATGACACGGTGACTTAGTAATTGTCTGGCAGTGTCTGCAAAACATTCGTTGTACTCATTGGCTAGTTAGTGAGCTTGTTTTTGTTGCACGTTGATTGGAATAAACTCTTCTATGGCTTTTCTTATTGTCTCTCTCCTAATTACCATTGTTTTCGCATATCCTTTTGGCAGTTATTTAGTTTGCGTTCATAGTAATTGTTCATGGCCAGCCGTATTCTGGGAGCAAGTTTATTTCTCATTAGTCTCAATTCTTGTTTTTAAAAATACATCAGCTAGTGCAGAAATTCCTTCAGATTGCTAAATTCAATTATTTCTTGAGCTAACCATGGTTTTTATTTTTTTCTACGTTTGATTGTTACCATTTATTGGCTTGACTTCTGTATATGCTTCATATTTGTAGTTAGGTCATCATACGCCTACTATGCTCTAGAAATATTAAATTGTTCCTGCCCTCCTTAACTATTAACTTGTAAATATTTACACTGTGTACAAATGAAACATGCATAAAGTTCGCTTTATCTTGAATATTTTCATATTTCATGTGTACAGTAAGGGTCACAAAGTATTGGCCAGCGACTTTTTGTTTTGTAATACTGGCTGAAGGCTGCAGATCATATTATTGGAGTTATAATATGGTCAATGCCTGATCCAGTTAACTTGTCTCGTAGGATGACCCCTTGAGTTCTGCCTAGCTATTTTGTGCTCGACTCTATATACTAAAATGAGAGATTGGAGTTATAATATGGTCAATGGCTGATCCAGTTAACTTGTCTCGTAGGATGACCCCTTGAGTTCTGCTAGCTATTTTGTGTTCGACTCTATATACTAAAATGAGAGATTGGTAATCCCATATGCCCGTGTTGGTGCTGCGGATATATATTTATATACTGTCATTATAGCTGCTTAAACTTGCGTAAAACTATTATCTTCTTTTTCCCGGTGGCCTGTACACCGCTGTAACGAGGTAGGATGCCCGAGGTTTTTTGATAGCCGGTGGAGTTACCTATGCTCACTTAACGAGAGTACCATTTGATCACATAGCTATTATGTCTCACGTAATGGCCAATCCTCAACCGTTTCTTTTTTCCTACATAACTGGAACTGAGAAAAGTCGTCTAACTGGTATTTCTGATAGTGGTACTGTCAACACTACCCTGAGGTTATACTACGACGTCCAAAAAAGAAAGGCATTTAGTGGTGCAATAACCAGAAAGATCCCAATTCTGATGAGTGCTTCTAATATTTACATGAAGTAAATCTAACGACTGGTGTTTGTTTTATCATTATTGTAGCTTTGTCGTTGTGTAATCTAGTGATCAAAGGTTTTTTTATTCATAATACATCTTTAGAGGAGCTTGAGTGGACTACAAAATTTTTATGATAGCAATTCTTTTCTCTTTCTTCATAAGCACTTTACCATTCCGTGCACAAATTTGTACAAATTTTTACCAAGCTTTTTGCCACCAAAACAAGCATCTTAGTGTGCGCACACAGATTTTCGTTTATGTAAATAGCATCTGACCTGAGCGTAGGGCGCTTGTTGAGCCAAGTGTCCCGCATTTTTGTGTTAAAAACCTTACCAGCAGTGGTGGCGACATGTCAGGTTTTTCTTTTATGCTATTCATAGCTTCGATCTCCTCTGGGGTGGGCGTTTCAGTCCTATCTTTCTTGCCAAAAAGCTCACGACGCTCAAAGGGTTTTCGTCCACTGTTTGTCTGTCCCTCTGATGAGACTTGCTACTGGTATCATCCTGTAGGTGCAGGAACAGGTTCCATATCTGTTCATTCTAAAGTTGCTCGTCAGCAGCTTTGCAGAACTCGTTCCATTGCTGGTTGTTTGGCATGTGTCAGTGATCCGCAATTGTGGGATTCAGATTGGCGATTTGATTCTGCAGCCGTCTGTTGAGCCTTTGCTTCTTTCTGTTCGCCTCGATCAGGCGGGATATCCTGCAGCCCATGCCGTTGACATGAATGTCACAGGAGTCATGGGTCAATGAAACGGCTGATTATTTGCCGAAGCAGGTTCAAAGTTTTTAAAGGTTTTATTTCTTCATAAGTACGAGCAGGCAGGCTGGGACTAAAGGCTACAAAGCCGCCTGACAGAGCCCCAGCCTCCTTTGGTACAGTATAATGAAGCAGCAAAATCGAACAATCTGGACATTCTGATGTTTATTTATAAAAATCAAGCAACGTGTACACCACAAGACGTAAAGAACAATATGCGAAAGGTACAGTATTGTACTTCAGTGTACAAAAGAGTGAAGTAAAACAAAGTACAAGTGGACAATTTATGGTAGAACTGCGTTTTAAAGATATACAGAAATAAAAACATCCGCATTAAACAAATGTAAAAACACATTCACAGTTCTACCCATTGAAGCAAACATTCTCATTTAAGAGGTATTCTTTCGCTTGCGTTTTATATATGTTTCTGCTGAATTTAAAATTAACCTGGTCTTGCACTTTGTTGAGTATGTCGGTGAGTTCAAAGAATAAAGACTGCCTCCCGTAGTTCGATATTTCGGTGTATTTTGGCATGAGGATTTTCTTTGCGTATAAGTTGTATAAGTTTCATATAATAAATGCGGTACTGAAGAAATAGTGGACACGTTCTTAAGTCTGAACTGTGTCCCTGACAACTGGCGAATACGTGGGGAAGTCTTTTTTGTCGGACAGTCAGCCGTTTGTAACTTTTTGTTGCTCCCCACGCTAATATTCCGAAGCAAAGCCTAAAATAGAAGAGCGTATTACGAAGCTGTTGTTTCAGCCAAGGTGGTACTAAACCTCTTAATTTGTAGAGAACGCCGCTTTTTTTAAATTTTATTGCCTAAGCGTTCTATCCGAGATGATTCTTCATAAAACTATGCTGCTAAGAACTTCTGTTTTTTGACTTGGCTGATCATATTGCCCCTTAAGATGTTCCTCCTGTGGACCTCATACCTGTGACACACGGCAACGCTAGATCTCCTTTAAAACTAAACCCCTTTTACCACACCAACAGACATTTTGTGGAAACGAGTGGCGCTCCTGACACACAGCAACTCCCGATCTCCTTTACGTAGTTGCTGCAACTGACACACCAATAAAGTGGCGCTAGCAGTTCTGTGGAAAAAGCATGCACCATAACAAAAATAAAGTGCGGCTCATAGACCTTCTTTATTATTTTAGATAGGAACTATGCGTTTTATTGTTGTTTAGAACGAATAAATGGGTAATTTCACATATTTGTATTAAACATCAACGATTGAGTGCTTTTTTAGCCTATGTTCCGTGCCTAATCTGGCAACAGTAGGCAGATGTTTACAGAAATACATTACGATTGGGCTTGTTTGGTGCAATTTATTTCATTGCAGTTTTAAGAATTTATGAAAGTATTATGAAATCGCATTTCGTCTCACTAAGTTCTGGGAAGCTTATTATTTGCAAGCGCCTGCTTACGAGGCTGCGCCGCTAGCTGCTCCTTTTCGTGCGGGAAAGGAGATTGGCGAACACCCCTCACGGGAAATGCCCGTTTCGGTGAAGGAGATTCTCCTTTGTCGTGTGTCACCGAGGCGAACGCCGTTTCGGTAGCAGTCCTTCTCTGCAAAGGCCTTTAAGGCGCCCGTGTGTCAGGGGTATCAGCCCTACTCCATATCTCCTGGCGCGAGCAAGGTTTTTCATTTCTCCTGGCGCTGATACCAACGGCTAGAGATGACAGAAGAATGTGCTATCATTTACTTGAATGACTATTCTCATCTAGCTCAGGCATGGGGTGGGCGATTTTCAGAGTGCCGCCACTGTGAGGTTATCTTAACCTAGATCAGGTGTAAAATACCGCAGCTTAAGTTTTATTTGCATCTCGCTGGTCTCACCCTTTTCGGCTTTTGGTCTACTTAGGATGAAAGGAAAATTATTGATCACTTTTTCTTGTATTGCCGCGGCATTTATTTCATTAGGAAACGTTACCTAGCAATGCTAATTTAATGCCTTCGCCTTCCTCGGTCGATGCTAGTCCTCTTTTCGTTTGGGGCCACAACCTGAAGTTTTGCAACACAGGGATGGTTGCAGCAATTTACGCATATACGTCAGAGGCCAGACGCCTGTCTTTTTAACCCGTTGGGAATTGGTTTTTTTCACCTTTTCTCCAAAAAAAGATATAAACCTGTAATTGTTCTTCAATTCCAGTATATAATTTTGGAACAGAGACGGGCAAAAAAAGGGTACTATGAGCACTTGTTCGCTGACATCAGCCAAAGGTGCCCTGACGCGACATGGAAACTGATAAACAGTGTTCTTGGGCGAGATAAAGGCAGCCCGTCCCCTAAATGTGAAGTGTGGGCAGTTGTAAGCTCAATGGAACTGCGCTCACAGACTAGTAAGCATTGCTCCCTAAGATAATAGCCGTGTTTCATTTGCTGACCGTCATAGTTCTAACGATAGCCTAATTCTGATGCCAACAGATGAGAATGAAGTTTATAACACCTTTATGAACCTTTCGAACAGCAAAGCATTAGATTCTGACGACTTACAAATAAAACCAAGTAAATACGTTTTGCAATGTATTACCCATCCCCTGGCTCACATTTGTAACCTACCGCTTTCCACAGAAAATGTCCAAACTAAAATAAAACCAGCAATGGTCACCGCTATTTATAGAGGTGGTGACAGAAATTCTGCATCTAATTATAGACCCATATCAGTGCTTCATATTTTTTCTAAGCGACTGGACAAAGCTATATATGCCCGTATAACAAAATATTTTCACATGAAAAACCTTACATCCAACTCACAGTTTGGCTTCCGAAAGGGCAGGTTAAGTGAAACCGCCTTATTAGCGATTAAGGAAAGCATTTTACGTGGTATCAACTACAATATGTTCATAATTGTTTTTTTTATTGATTTCAGTAAAGCTTTTGACTGCCTGAATAAAAAGCTTTTGCTAAACAAGCTCTCGTATGGAATTCATGTTATACCATTATCATTACTCGAATCATATTTAAGCAACCGAAGCTAATCTGTTTGTACATATAACCCCATATGAACTTTTTTGCCGATAACTTCCGGCGTACCCCAGGGAAGTGTTTCGGGTCCGTTTCTATTCATCACGTATATAAACGACATGGTTAATATTGGTGAAGGGGTAAAATATGTGATATATGCGGACGACAGTACTTTACTCTTTACTGGACCCGATATACATGACCTAATCCATAGATGCAATTTAGCACTAAAGTAAATAACAACATGGTCAAAGTTAAGTAAATTAAAAATTAACACTGACAAACCAAAGCTATAATTTTCTGTGCTACGAATAAAAATGTTAGCTCGCATCAAACCATATACATCGACGACCATCCTGTAGAAATTGTTAAAACACACAGAATTCTTGGTGTCTATTTTACTTGCAATGTGAGTTGGGAAGACCATGTCTACTATCTCTGTAGAAAAGTGTCGGCTGTTCGTGGTGCTCTTCCTAGATCCCGTTTGTTACTTCCACTAAAGGTTAAACTTCAGATTTATTATGCGTTATTTTATTCCCAACTAAATTACCGCTGCTTGGTATACACCACAACAACAAAGACTAATATAACGAAACTTTTCCGTCTCCAGGAGAAAATGATTCGACTGATTGCAAATATTGAACGTTTACATATATTACAGGATGCATTTAAAATAAATACAATAATCAAAATAGAGCACAATTATGAATTTTGCCTTATACAGACGTATTGTTTTTCTTCAGCTAGCATTAGACATTTCTTAACCTCCCTTGCCGATCCACAATATCGCAGTGCAAATATACAAACACGTAGGCATGAGGTTTGGAATATACCTAATTTTGGTACCAATTATAAATTACAAATGTTGACCCATAGCCTTCCATCTGTTTTGATTAAGCATCATAATATAGCCAAATTCACATACAAAGAAGTGCGTAAATATTTTTCATAGCTATGATGATGATGACGTTGAGAATAGAAACACTGTTCTAAATAATATTGTGCTCACATATCTTGATCAAGACAGGGGTGTTTCGGCTATAAATTTTGATTGTTGCAAATGATATTCAAGATTTGAAATATTGTGTGTTGTTGTGTGCTGTCTGTTTTATTATGAAACATTGTGAACCTTTGTAACAAGGTGTAATGTGTATGTGTTGGTTGTACGCTTGTTTTTTCACTAAGTTTAATGCAAGCTTGTATTTGTGTTTTTGTTCGACCAGGCTTGTTGATGTAACTTGTACTGGTTTCCTGGGCCTTTTCAAGCTGTTTATGCAGCTTATACCCAGGCAACCTCCCAGTCTTATCTGTAAATAAAATTGAATTGAATTGAATAGCTATTACTCAATGTACAGGCCGAATATACAGTGCAATGAGGTGGGTGTGTTAGCTCCAAAAAGCCACCCCGTTTCTTAGCCAATCGTCGACGTGCGTATGTCATCGGTAAAGGAACAACAACAGCAACAGCGACTGCCCCGCATCGTCCAGGCTTTCGCGGGGCTTGCGCCACACGAGAAGCTCCCACCTTTGTCACCGTAGTCGTGTAGTGACCGGCGCGCCACATGTCCGCCACTCGCAAGACCATGACGGCGAATCTGTCAAGTCATCCCTCCACAATCCCCACATGAAGATGGCCACCGGACGAGCTGACGGAAAAGTGGAGGTCTACAGAGGCGAGGATGGGCTACAAGAGTATTTGACCAACGCAGCTGTGCCTTCTGAAGACGACGCCCAACGGGATGATGAAGATTGCTGCTGAATAACACACTGTAGGTGCTTTAATGATATCTTGTTTACAGTGCCGTACAAAACAGATTTGCATTCCTGGGCCCGGTGGCACCGTCTCTAAGGGGATCGGCTGTCAGTGTGGGGAAAAGCTAGGTGGATACCCACATCTGCGGTTGGCCGAACTTTGCACCAGTAGTGCAAGCTGCGCCATTTGTTTTTTTCTTTTATTTTTCCCAGTTCATCATATTTGCAATAGTTTTGCTATTCCTAGCTGATGTTGATTTTTTCCTTTGCGTTCTTTTGTGTTGTTGTCTTCACTGTAGTATGTATTATTATACTTTCGTGCAATCCCATCCTTCTGAAATGCCGTTGGGCTATTATTGACGATATACATGAAATTAAATCAAATGAACTGAAAGTGGGGGAGTAATGCCACGAAACACGCCTTCCAGTACGTATACACGTGGATTCTGTTACCCATGACTGCCCGCTACAGGGTTTCTTATCTGTGTTAGAAGCGGATAGCGTGTTTCTCCAATACCTTCTTTAGTTTGCCGCACAGGCTGATTTACTTGACGGATCGTAAGTGTTTCGCCCTGCTGTCACTGAACAAGAATGTTCTGCTTCGTTTACCATTGTTCAAGAAAGAATAACGTGGAGGGATAAGTCTGCGTCATACAAACGCTGCACCATTCGCTTCGCCGACGATCGCCTGTGGACGTCACTTTGTTGAATGCTTCCTCAACGCTAGAGTATTTTTTAAGGTTCTTCGAAGGAAAAGTTCGCTGAAATAAACCTTCGTTTTTGAAACTGGACTGCATTGACCTTCGTTAAATGACAATATTATTTTTTGAGGCTTCGCTCGAAAGGGGTTTAATTCTCTCTTTAAGGATGTGTATTATATTTCCATTATAGAGTTGAGCACAAAACATTGTTTTCCCTTTAAGCTGCGGATTTCCACTTCACCAACGCAGGCGATGTTGGCTACTATGACAACGAGGGCACGTTCTTCATCACTGGCCGGCTGAAGGACATGATAAAGTGCATGGATCAGCAAGTAGCGCCAACGGAGATCGAGGATGTATTGTCAGAAGACCCAGGAGTACAACAAGTCATCGTTGTTGGTGTACCGCATCCGGTTTTCGGAGAAGCCGCTCGGGCGTTCGTGGTCCTCAAGCATCGTTTCCAACCTAGTGAAGAGGAACCGTTATCGAAAGCGAAGCAGCCAGGATAGCAGAACTTGTTGCAGGTGAGCGAAGACACATTGACGCCATTGGCTTAGGTGAATCGAAAACAATATACCACTGCAACAGGTAGCACAGATTTATGAAATAAAGCTGAACTGCTGTATCCTGGTTGCCTAGCTCAACTTCAGCGAGAGTGGATAACAGTGAGGTGAGGTTTTTGGCTTACTGGCTCATGCTCTAAAACCATCGTGGAAGTCGGTTCACATATTATGCAGCGACCGACAGAATATATGTTAAAAGGTATTTCTTAGCAAAACTCAACTCTCAACATCTAGTGAACCAGAAAAAGCAGTCGGCATAAATCATCCTGCCCGTCCGAAAAGTGGCCAAAAGAAATTACGGCAATTATTCCTCGCCGCTAGCCTACGAGCGCCTCAAAATTGGGTTTTCACCGTGGTCAAATTTTACCTGCCAGTTCATGGCATGTAGTATAAACACTTGGTGAATATAGTTAGCTCTATTCCCCATACTATATCCGCGCGTCTATACTTATTGCTAGGGAACTGCAATGAGAGGTCATTGTTAGCCATATATTTGTTCATAATACGTGCTCTTATATTTCGCAGTGTAAACACTTACAAAATTTTCTGTGCTGATTTAACTTCCATTGTGTAAAGAACAATCAGTCATTCCTCACATCTGCATTGGCAATTTGGGTTTATTACCGTATTTTAGGTGCAAAATATTCGGTTTTTTATTGTTCCAAAAACGTAATTTGCTATTGATGTAATTGTTCTCGTCAGGTAGAAGAAATAGCCATCACTGTAACAATAAATACCACTTTTGAGGCCCTCCCCTACCGGGAAGAGGGTTCTATGCGAAGCTTGTCCAATCCTGTGAAACCGTAAACATATTCTTTGTGAAAGAGCTGTCACAACAAATGCCCAACCCCTGCTTGCATGATCCCTTCAGCGGCTCGCTGTTGTCGCTGCGCCTGCTTCCCAACTTTCCAAATATAGGATTAGCTCTCCGAACAAGCGCAGGTTCATTATTTGCTCCCATTGTCGTTTCTTCTGGGATGCCAGCAATCGTTTCCGAGTTGTTTCTCAACAAAACGTTTCGTGGGGATAGCAAGTGCCCAAGCTCGCCAAACCTGCTTCTAATATAGTAAATAAAGAAGCTTAGATTTGAATCAAGCAACAAAATGCTCGTTTTCAGAGCTCGTTATGTCCGTATCCACATTAGCTTCTTTTGTTTTTAGATCAAACAACACGAAGAAACAAAAAATTACGCAATCAATGCACTATATCGTTTTGACATGGACCACGCTTCTTTTGACGCGTATACTGATCCTTGGCGATGTGGTTTTATTTTAACAAAACAAGCTGTTACTATTTTTGTTACATCACAGACACTCCATTTATTTCATCCTAATGATGGCAATATTGGTTCAAAACGAAAGTGCCTGTATCAATGCAGTGCCGTTCTGGGTTTGTTGGGTTTGCTGAGAGAACAACGGGAAATAATCGACCAGATTTAGGGGAAATCCCCAAGGTGGAGCAAGTTTTCTGCGAAGGAAAGTTTGACATCCATCATAATGCAGCCGTACAGATACAACGGAAAGCTGTACAGCTTTCTCAGAAACTTTTCTGTTGAAAAAAAGTTCGTCTCGGTTCAGGATTCCATTCCCGGGACCACCACGTAACTGGTCCAGTCGCTCTTCCAACTGATCTAACCACGCGGCTAGCAGTTAGTAGCGCGAGAGCGAACTGATCAATAACTCGAAGTGGAGGACAGGTGTTAATCTGCCAGAACGTACTCCACCTTAGGGATTTCCCCTACAGCTGGTCGATTAACACCTGTACTTCACTTCGTTTTGTTGATCACTTAGCTCTTACGCTAATAACTGATAGCCTACTCGTTAATCAGTTGGTAGAGCGACAACTACTGTTAAGCAGCGGTACCGAGTTCGAATCCTGACCAGAACGAATTTTACGTAAACTGCGAAGCTTGTGAGAAAGCTGTACAGCTTCCCTTTGTAGCCGTACGGCTGCATCGAGGCGGATGCACACTTTCTTTCGCAAAATAACGAGGGCGTCTGAATTCGGGCTGCTTACTATTAAAATTGAAACTTAAAATTACAATGGGCTCATTTAAAATTAAAAAAACACGAGGTTTTTCGACGTGGGATTATTATTACAAAACGCAGTGTCTTTTAAAACCTTTAAAACGCACCACAGGATCCCTCATGTTTCCGCTTGGGTATACTAATAACGGTATAGTTCATTTCTTTTTGGCAAGTATACGCAGATTCTTACAATATACTTGAATCCGTCTCTTCGTATACTAGGACAACTATAGCTGTTTTGAACGATTTGTGTTTTTTTATCTTTCAGGCAAGCTCTCCTACCACAAGCACTTGCATGGTGGTGTCGAATTTGTCGATAGCATCCCTGAAACTGGCACGGGGAAACAACTGCGCCGCGCTGTGAGGGACGCTTACATTCGAAAGCTCGAGGCATCGAAGAAATAATTCTTCTTTCGCAATGCCTCTTTTCTCTTGAAGAACGCGCTGGTTGTTACTATTGCACAAACCATTGCCAAAAATAAACTGATATTGACGGCACGTGTACAGATTTTATCCGTGCGGTCACGCTAGGCGGCCACGCTGTATTTCAGTAGGGTGCCTCGATGCGCGCCCGCTCCGTTGAGGGTGAGGACAACCGCGTCGTCTGCTAGCGCGACCGCCATTTTCTTGCATCCGCTGGACGCGGGCGCGCGTTTGCTGCCTGACGCCCCTTGATAGTTCTGGCCACGCTAACAGTGTGGGCTTGATTTGGCTTTACTTTCAATATTCGTTCCTTTTCTAGGGTAGATGAACAGAAGAGTAAGGTTTTGGTGAAGGATTCTCTATTTTGAGATGAATATCGAAAACATGGTGAATGCCTTGCCTTTTTAAATGCAGAGCATTTCAGTAACTCACGATGTCACCCGCGTTGGCGTCCGTAGTCCGCGTCCGCATCGCTCCCCCTACACTATATAATATACTTGCCGGCGCCAAGTTTCGATCCTACGACTCTGCGGGCGGAACGCAAGGTGCACGGTACTCTACCAACTGAGCCACAAAGCCGACACAGAACGGAAGGTTACGAACGGGCCATGATATCCTTGGACTCATTCAACCGTCGGCCAGAGGTGCGCCCTCTCCCCCGGCGTCCTCCTCGCCTTCTCTCCGCTCGCAACGCCCTCTCTCGCCGCGTTCGGTTCGGGCGCACAACAGGTGGCGACGTGCGCAACACCCTCTCTCGCCGCGTTAGGTTCGCGCGCAAGAACAGGTGGGGCGCTCGCATCGCGCTCTCTCTCGCCGCGGTCGGTTTCGC
The DNA here is from genome assembly GCA_013339765.2 of Haemaphysalis longicornis. Classification (NCBI taxonomy): domain Eukaryota; kingdom Metazoa; phylum Arthropoda; class Arachnida; order Ixodida; family Ixodidae; genus Haemaphysalis; species Haemaphysalis longicornis. The sequence goes on from CM023451.1 coordinate 17,277,869, forward strand.
GCTTAAACCACATATGTCGTTTAAGCGCGCTGCGGTCGCTAACATCTGTGGCTAACAGGGGCATTGGACATCGCTAACAGGGGCATTGGATTGGATTCGATTGGATTGGCTTGGATTGGCTTGGATTTGGATTCGATTGGATTAAAGTGGATTGTGTTGGATTGTGTTGCCCCCGCACGGGGCACCTTGAGCAATCTTGGTGACGGTACTTGGCGATATCGCGGACCCCGAGCCCCAAACATAAGCTGGATCCAACCGTGGCGATGTGTTTATAAGTGGAGGGTTAGAAACCCACGAAACGGTGGCCGTCGGAGCCCAGGTCAAGCTTCGGCGGATGGGCTCCCTGTCTCTCTCCCAGGCAGGGAGCTCGGGACCTCTTTGACTACCAGGGTAAGGTCAAAAGAGAAAAGTACCCCCCGTCTCCCTGCTTTCCAATGTATCATATGGCATTATTCAAACCCCCCCCCCCAGACGTGATCGGCCCCCGAAAAGGGGCCGCACCGAAGTTTCCTTTCCACCCCTACCAACTATCAACGTTCCCAAACACGACAACTATCCCCGTTTTTTGGTCCATGAATCAATAGACAAATCCAAAACCGTCTTCTCCTCCCAATCTGTATTCCTCGTCTCCAAGTTCCTTGAAGGAATCATTGGGAAATCTTTCGAGGCAAAAAAACTACGAACAGGCGAAGTGTTGGTTGAAGTCAAGACGCAGCAGCAAGGCCACAAATCTCCTGACCCAAACCCGCATGGCAGATCTGGACATCACTGTCACACCCACAACCCACCCGCAGGCCTTAACAGCTCGCAGGGGGTGATATCTCAGACAGATCTGCTAAGTGAAACAGAGACCGACCTTCTGGAAGGCCTGAAGGATGAGGGCGTAACAGCTGTCAGGAGAATCACCATCCGTCGCGACAATGTAGAAATACCAACAAAGCACGTAATCTTAACATTCAGCAGTTCAAAACTTCCTGAACACAATCAATGCTGGTTTCATTAGGTGTGGTGTACGTCCGTACATACCTAACCCGCGCCGCTGCTACAAGTGCCAGCGGTTCGGGCACGCTACGACTTCTTGCCGCGGCAAACAGACCTGCGCAAAATGCGCCACACACGACCACCCCACTGAAACGTGCGACTCCACCCCCTTCACCTGCGCAAAACTGTCAGGGGCCGCATGCGGCATGGTCCCGCAGCTGTGAGAAGTTTCAACAGGATAAGAAAGATAATCCACGTGAAAGTAACCGAGAACATCTCCTTCCCTGAGGCGCGAAAGAGGTTCCGCCTCTTTCTCCTCCGGGGAGGTACGCCGACGCAGCTCACCGGGGGGCGGAGCGGCGTCTTGTTTCGGCGGGGACCCAGTACCGCGAGTCGGACTTGGTCCCACCTCCGCACCGCTCGCTGGGCCAGCAGCGGCTTTGGTGGCATCCACGTCCGGTGGGAGTGATGCTGCACCCTCTGTTTCGTCCTCTCCACCTGCCCAAGCTCACGCGAGGGCCCGGAGGAGATGGAGACGGAGGGAACCACAGCAGTTCCCACCTCCGCCGCACCGCCCTGTGCCAACCCGGGGCGCTCCTGACGCCCTCGGGCGGTCCGCGGCCAAAACGAAGAGCACCGCAAAGGGTGCCAAGTCCGGGGGGTCCGGTACGCCGGGTACCCCTTCCAAATCAGATGATGAGGTGGATGTGGGACCCTTCCTGTAGAGGAGGTAAAGAAAACCTGTCCAAGAGTCCAAGCCCCGAAAGACCCTACATAAATAGTCACACTCCAGTAGCTCTAGTACATCATAATGGGAAGAGAAAATATCGTTCAATGGAAACTGCAGAGGCCTTCCTAAATAATCTTGACGAAGTGTATGAGATTCTGCATGCCAATCAGCCAAGTTTAATATGTGTCCAGGAAACACATCTGAATTCCAAACACACAAACTTCTTGAATAGTTACCTGGTATACAGGAAAGACAGGGGTGGCTGCACACACTCTTCTGGCGGTGTGGCCATAATCGCCCGCAAATCCTTAGCATGCCACCCTGTCACCTTGAACACCGTCCTTGAGGCTGTAGCAATACGCTTAATAATATTTAATAGGTTGATAACGGTATGCTCCATATACATTCCTCCTGATGTTGCACTTACGAGCTCCGCCTTCGAGGCGCTGGTTGACCAGCTGCCCGAACCATACATCCTTAGAGGCGACCTTAATGGTCACAACTCTCTTTGGGGCTCTTCCAGAACGGATGGCCGAGGCCGCCTGATAGAGAAATTTCTTACATCATCTGGAGCATGCCTTTTCACAATAAACAGCCTACATACCATAACATAGGTCACAACACATACTCCACATCTTGACCTGGCTATTGGTTCTGCAATTCTCCTTCCATGTCTTGAGTGGGGTGTGGGCACGGACCCATATGGTAGTGACCATTTCCCCACTTTATTAACGTATATAGGTACAGGCCCGAGCAGTCAATCTTCCCATAAAAGGTTTAATGAAGCAAGAGTTAACTGGAATACATTTACAGAGACATCCCAACTACACCACACATCCATAGGACACCTACACGTTGAAGAAGCTACCCAACTGCTCACGGCGCACATCCTCGAGCCGCCGAAAAGTCCATTCCCCACGCCTCTGGTGCCCTGCGCAACCAGCGGAGGCCGTGGTGGAATGAGGAATGTAGGCGGGCGCGAGAGGCCCAGAACAAGGCGTGGGGTGTCCTTCGTCGGTACCCCACGTCGGGTAACCTCATTTTGTTCAAACGGGCCAAGGCGTTAGGAAAACGCGTGCGCCGTGAGGCAAAACGAGAGAGTTGGCGTTCCTTTATAACATCCATAAACTCCTACACAGACACACGGAAAGTATGGACGAGAATACGCAAACTGAAAGGACAACAAACACACAGCCTGCCTCTGGTCAGCACAACAGGGGACACACTCGAAGACCAGGCTGACACACTCGCACAACACTTCCAACACGTGTCCAGTTCAGTACACTACACAAACACTTTCATGAAACACAAACAAACGGCCGAAAAGAAGCCTATACTAGATAACAATAGGTCAACATCTTCTTATAACTCAGAGTTTTCACTGCATGAGCTGAGGGCTGCTCTGAGCACGTGTAAACCCTCAGCTCCAGGCCCAGACAACATCACATATACAATGATACAATACCTGCACGCAGACACTCTTCTAACACTCTTACACCTGTATATCAAGATATGGCTTTCGGGGCACATTCCAAACTCTTGGAAGGAGGCTATAGTTGTAGCTTTCCTGAAGGAGGGAAAGGACCCGCCGTCCCCCTCAAGTTACCGTCCTATTGCCCTGACGAGCTGCCTGTGCAAGCTTCTGGAGAAGATGATAAATCGCAGGCTCGTGCACTTCCTTGAGTACAACGGTCTTCTCGACAGCTGCCAGGCCGGCTTCAGGGCGGGGCGATCTACGAACGATCAACTCGTATCTCTTGAATCGTATATAAAGGATGCCTTCGTTCATAAACAGTATTGTGTAACTGTGTTTTACGACCTCGAGAAGGCCTACGACACCGATTGGCGGTACGGGATCCTCAGTGACCAAAAGTCATTCGGTGTCTCAGGTAACATGTTAAACACTCTTGTCAGTTACCTGTAAGAAAGAACGTTTCGAGTGAGAGTCGGTGGTGCACTCCTCAAGGGTTCACGTGCAAGAAAATGGCGTGCCACAAGGTGGGGTGTTAAGCTGCACTCATCTCTTCAATAGTAAAAATGAACTCTCTTGGTAAGGCACTGCCACCCACAATCTCTTATTCCATGTATGTAGATGACGTCCAGATATCCTATAAATGATGTAATATGTCAATCTGCGAACGTCAAGTCCAGCTTGCTGTCAAGAAACTTGCCGGCTGGGCAGACAAGAATGGTTTTAAATTGAATCCTGCAAAAAGTTCCTGCGTTGTGTTCTCCAGGAAGCGTGGGGTCCATCCAGACCCAGACATTCATCTTAATGGCGTGTCGCTTCCTGTGAACAAGGAGCACAAGTTCTTAGGTGTGGTGTTTGATCACAAACTCACATTCATTCCCACATCAAGGAACTTAAAAATAAATGTCTCAAAACAATGAATATACTTAAGGTTCTCTCCACACCAATCCTATGGTTCCGACAAAGAACTCTTGCTTCGCTTGTATACTGCTTTGGTTGGGTCTCGTTTGGACTATGGCAGTGTGGTGTATGGGTCGGCGACTAAGACAGCCTTGCGAATTCTTGACCCAGTGCTACACTTGGGCCTTCGTCTTTCGTCGGGTGCTTTTCGCACTAGCCCTGCTGAGAGTCTTTATGTTGAGTGTAATAAGTGGAGCCTTGTGAACCAACGAACATACATGGACGTGCTTTATGCTTTTAAAATTTCATCGCTGAATAATCATCCTTTTTATCCTGTCTTTAACGATACATCAACCTCTCTGCTCTTTGTAAAGCGCCCATCCGTTCCTCTGCCCTTTTCACTTAGAGTGAAAGAGCGAGCCTCGGATCTCAGTGCTTCGTTTTTAGATGTGTACAGGTCATCCTTTTCAAACAGTTTACCGCCTTGGCAAGTTCGCCCTGTGTCGTGCGACCTTTCTTTTATTACACTTGACAAAAATCGGGTACCACGAGCTGCAATACTGCAGCACTTTCTGTCTTTGCAGTTTAAATACACATGTGCAGAATTTTATAGTGACGCTTCTAAAACCTCCACTATGGTGTCGTGCGCTGCTCATGGTCCAAATTTCAATGCAGCCAGAACCATGAGCGTGCACACAACAATTTTTTCAGCAGAAGCGTATGGAATTTTACTTGATTGTGCGACACATACTTGAAAATCAAATTCCAAAGTCTATCATCTACACAAACTCCTTGAGTGTTGTTCGCGCACTGTCATCGCATACACCCCCCAAAAACCACATAGTTAATCTGTATTTAACACTATCATGTCTGTGTATGCAAAGAAGCATCAGCTGTTCCTCTGCTGGGTTCCAGAACACGCTGGGATCGCTGGGAATGAGTTGGCAGACGAGAGGGCTGCTGCTGCTGCACTCAGGAACACTGTAGACATAACAACCGTACCCTACACAGACCTCAAGCCACACATAAGACAACACCTGCGCAGAACATGGCAAACCACTGGGACGAACAGACAGACAACAAACTACATGTACATAAAGCCACACTTGGGACGGTACACAGCTGACTCACCGCAACAGACACACGGAAGTCGCCTTGGGTAGGCTGCGGATAGGGCACACCCATGCGACGCACTCGTATCTGCATGACGGATCTTCTAGACCCAGTGCAGCAGGTGCGGAGAGGGCCCTATCCGTAGTGCACATACTAATCACATGCAAGGCACTTCACACAACACGACACAAACACTCAGAGAAACTCTACCACAACATATTCCCCTACATCCATTGTTTTTTCTAGGTGACGATGCCATTGTTTCTATGAAAGTGTGTTTGAGTATTTGTCAGAGGTCAAGTTTTTAAACCTCATTTCCTATCACGCATCATGAAATTGGCCCTATACACCAGCCATGCTCATTGTCGTTTCGTGATTTCACTTTGTTTTACTGACTTTACTTAGTGTTTAAGGTTTTTACCCCTCATATATGACTATTGTTTTGGCGCTCTTTGCCCCAGTTGGCCTTGCGCCATAAACATCCAACCATCATCATCATCATGGATTGTGTTGCGTCATAGCCGCGCCACATGTTGCGTCATAGCCGCTCCACGTTGCGTCATAGCCGCGGCAGGGGGGCTCACGGCACGTTTCCACCATCGACTTCATCGACAATGTCTAACGCTGGAAGACAACAATTACAACAACAACAACCAATACGTAATCCATACGACTTGCAGGCGCGCCCCCCCGCCGCAGAAATGCTCTGCATTGATCGTGCCCCTCGCGAGGGGGATGTTTACTTTTTCTAACGCAGTAGCTCTTGCTCATGATGCGTCTTCTCTCATGATGTTGAGGGGACATTTTACGATGGGCGACACGGCGGCAACTTCTCGCCGTCGTTGTCATACCGGCGCCGTGATATTGCCGTTGTTGGGTTTACATATAAACATACCCGAAAGTAGGCGAAGTACAACAAAAAAAAGGGAACTGCTACATATTCAAGTTCGAATGTTCGGCACGCTTACAGCCACTGAATCTTGCGGTAATTACATAGTATTGCCTGGCGCCAAACTGCGGCATGCATGTACTGTGCAATCTAAACATGATTGATCGATGAGGTTTAACGTGCCTACGCTACATAGGTGATGAGTCGCGCCGTAGTGGAGGCCTCCGGATTAGTTTTGACAACCTAGGAATCTTTAACATGTGTCGAAATCTCGAACACGCGGGCGTTTTGTATTTTCGGCTCCATCAGAAAAGCGGCCGCCACTGTCGAGAATCGAGCCAGCGTCCTTGGGCTGCAATCTAAACATAAAGGCTTACACGGAAGTAGGAATAATGATTTAATACCTTGAAGCACAAATACACAATGTACAAAATGATTAAGAACATACTCCACTGCTGTTACATAATACATTATGTACAAAATGATACAAAAACACTTCAATTCAGTTATAAATCAGGTAATGATAATTACGCTCGAATGATTTCGAACTTGCTTTTGAGGTTTTGAATTTTGTTCTTAGCATGTGTGTGGTGTTCTTGAAGTAGGGTGTGTGTTCTTTCCAGGTCTGCCAACTGCTTTTTCAACTCAGCACAATGTCTTTGTGTATCACTGTATTTTTTTGTGAGAGTTTCATTTGCCGAGTTTGGAATTACGACATTCAAAGCTTCGACACCTGGGCTGTTGAGTTGGAGGTTTGCCGATGACGTCTCTTGTGATACCATGTGAGTTGACTCGTAAAACATTTCCGCTGTCTCTGATGGTGCGTGAGGTTCTTCAGCGGTGTTGTCCACCTTTTCATTTTTGGATGTGGGCTCAGGCTGCGTTCTGTCTCTGGGTGGCTTTCGCTGATTTGGAGCAACTAAAAGCAGAAAGATATGCAAAAGCAACGATCGAATTAAGCAGTAAGTTCAGGGAAAGCGCGGTAATCAAGGGAATAGGAAATCAAGACAAAGAGCAAAGCGGAAACACTGCATGGCAAGCGTCTCAGCATTCACACTTGAAATAATTAACCAGGTCGAGGGATTGTGCGATTTCCAGTGGAAATGTATTAAGTGGATGCGTAAGGTTAAGGTTGTTGCGTGGGCTGTACATACTTTCATGCATGCAAAGCATTTTAAAGTCAAAACAAGTGAAGCATGCCAGACCGACGCCTCAAATGCCACTGGAATGTTTCCCAGCGGCCACCGCCGATTTGTTAGGTAGTGTACGCACTTATACGAAAACACGCAGTGAATCAAATGGTAAATGCCTACCTCTGATTGGAAAAGGCGTTGGCACAGGACTTGGCTTCAATTTCTTCCATCCATCTGCCCGGTGTTGTTCAAAACGAATCCTTCAAACTGAGCCTGCCCGGTAAGTTGTCAATATAGGTGCCCTTTTATCCGGAGAAATAAGAATAAATGACGTAAAATCAAGCAAATCGAACAAACTGGCATCCACACGTATCGGCTCACATCCGCACAGGATTCACAAAGTAGAGGTGTAAATAACACATTTCTTTTCACCTCCATGGGCTACTTTTGTGAGATGATAAGCGAGAATATATGTCCTAAATATCATAATTTTTGCGCACAACACGATGTATAACAGACCTCAAGTTGAGACGACCAGGAGAAACACGAGCATAACGCCTCGCATGCAGTTTTACTCTTCGGAATATATCATTCTAACTGCCAAAAAATGGGCTGTTGCTAAAGTAAGCGTGATGCGTCTGGATGAGATGACGCTTCTGGACTGAGAAAGGTAGCACACCTTCTTGAAACGAGTGCCTTATTTCGTGATACAAAGTTAAATGACTGAAGATGTAAAGCACCACACGTTTCATATCGGCCCCCCGCTTTAAGAGGCCACGTCTGTTTGCATCAATCAAATATAAAAAGGCCGCAAAAGCATGATGAAACCTCCAACATAAACACATAAAACCGTACTTCTTGTATGTAGAAACAGCCACACAGACAAGCTGACAATAGTCAATACCCCCAAATGGATTTGGCATTGCTGAGAAGCCCGGTACTTACACTGCATATGCAGGAGTAGTTCGTCGACTGCCACCTTTCCCGCTTCATCTTCACCGTCCACAGAAGCCGCCTTTTGGGTCTGTAGGAAACTTATACATCCTCCAGCCATTTTAGCGCTGTTAAAACACTGGGAAACGAAGCACCCAGGCGTTCTGCAAAGAGACTTTGTGAAGAGCGCCGCCTTCCCAGCGCCTAGCGCGGGAGTCGGCGGGGGCGGGATGCAAGAAAATGGCGGCGGCGCCTCCCGAGAACCGGTCTTGGCGGCGGCGACCCCTTCCAAGAGTGGCGCCACCCTCAGCGGAGCCAGCACGCATAGAGGCACCCTAAGTTCACTCGACGGGCCTGACAGGAGCGGGCACAGACACAACTATGCTTTGCCGAATATTAAGAAAGCGTACAGTTGGCAGTTCCTTACACAAACGTCACCTTAGTAGTGTCACGTAGGATAGGACACAACGGTAAAGAAAAGACTTTTATTTAGGGCGAACTTGGCCCGAACAAGAAGAGAGGAAACGAGAAAAGATCCTTGCGTCTCGTTCGATCTCCGAGAACGACTGCCTGCGTTCCTGGGGGGGGGGGGGGGTTGTGGTTCGCGACGGGAAAATGAAAGGAAATTCACTGGGGATATTTTGAGCTCGGCAGGGAGCTCACCTGCATACAACCTAGTGCAGGGGAAGGGAAGTAGAGGGGGAGTGATAGGATAAAGTAGAAAGAGAGAGAGAGAGAAAGGTATAAAGAGAGCTGTCAGTCCTAGAACGCTGTCAGTCCGGGCACACCAGTCAATCACTGCACTCCGGGCTACAGCCGCTGCGTGAGGCCGGTCGTCTTCAGGAAGTGAAGCAGATAAGTGAACACTTCCCGTTGGGTTGCCGCAGGTCCCTTCGGGAACAGAAGGTCCTCCATGTCGGCGCTAGGAAGGCCTCGACGCTGGAGCGCTCGGTGGAGCTCTGCTCTCGGGCCTGCGTGGTGGGGGCAGAAGCAGAGTAGGTGCTCGAGCGTCTCCAGTTCGGAACAGTCCGCACATGTAGGGGAGTCCTTGCGGCCGTGTCGGTGCAGACGCTCCGCCACATTGCAGCAGTTCAGCCGCATGCGGAGAAGCAGGCAGCGGGCGTCCCTGCTGATGCGTGCGGGCAACGGTCTGGGCGCCAGCCGCTCACGACCCGAGGGTCGGGGTGCATCGTCTGCACCATGTGGTCCAGGGCAGTGCGGGCCTCAGTCGAACGCAGTGACGTCTTCGGAGACTGGGGTGCCCCTCCTGGTGGGCCTCCCTGGCGCGGGCGTCGGCGTCTTCGTTGCCCCGGATGCCACTGTGGCCCGGCAGCCAGTGGAGCCGCAGGTCGCAGCCTCGGGAGGCCACAGTGCGCAGCTTGATTGCAAGGGAGGCGCTCCGGGTAGCCGCTGCTGTTGGTGGGTTGATCGGCCCGCGTGCAGCCGCAGCAGGGCAGTCCTGGAGTCCGTGATGATGACCGCCCCGGGGTGGTTATGGGGCCCCTTTCGAGGAGGTGGTCGGCGGCCAGGTGCAGCGCTGCCAGCTCCGCCCGTGTGGAGGAAGTGGGGAAGGGCAGGCGGCAGCTCGCTGGCTTCCAGCTCAGGCACCACGCACGCAGCCGCCCCTCGCACGTGCTGTGCGTTGACGGAGCCGTTCGTGAAGAGATGCAGGTAGCTGCTCAGCTTGTCCTGCAGCAGGACGCCGCCTCTTGGCGGATGGCCTGGGGTGGTGTGTCCGCTTGTTGCGGACCCCGCGGAGGGGTCGTGGTGATCTGCAGGGCCTCCCGGTGTCTGGTTGTGGCGGCTCCAAACAGGGTCGGTTCGGAACCTCGATGCCTCCTCGAAGATAGTGAGCAGCGCCTCCCATGTGCAGTTGGGCCGGCTACGGAACCTCTGCAGGAGCGGAGCCCCGTCAACGTACGGCCAGCAGACGCTGGATGTGCCGCAGCCCCGTCTGCAGGCCCCGCATCTCGATGGGCCAGGTGCCCGCCTCGGTGTAAGTTCCCGCAACCGGCGGACGTGGAGGGGAGGCCCAGGCAAGAGGCGGATGGCGCGGCGTTGGTCGATCTCCAGCTCCTGCCAGCGTCGTGGTCCCAGGTAGGCTAGTTGAAGCGCGTACAGCACAGCTGCGGAGGCCATGCCGTGGAACACGCGCTGCGCCACTTGGTGTGAGCAACCATTGCCTCGTGACAGAAGCTGCCGCACCCCTTGGAGCACCTGTGCGCTGCGTGCCCGGAGGGCCTTGACAGCGGGCAGCCATGTGAGCCGGCAGTCAATGAGCAGCCCCAGGTACTTCACGGTCAGCCGCCAGGGAAGAGGTCGCCCGTTGAGTGTGATGGGTGGTGTTGCCTGTCGAGCCCTCCATCCTCCCGGGTGCAGCATAAGGGCCTGCGCTTTGGCCTCCGAGAGCTGCAGGCCACGGCTCTCGAGGAAGACCGCAACTGCGCCCAGAGCCTCCTGGAGGCACGCCTTGACTATATGGCAGTCTTTGGTGGGGCCATGGGTCCAGAGTGCCACGTCGTCAGCATATACCGCAAGCCTGGAGGGATGCAGTCGGGGAGAGGAGCCAGCACCAAGTTGAAAAGAAACGGGCTCAGCACGCTTCCCTGGGGCACCCCGGAGCGGACGTCTCGAGGACTGCTGGTCGCCCGGCCTACCTTCACCCGCAGGTTCCGGTCACGCAGGAACGCCCGGATGTTCCTGGCGTGATCTCCGGCGTGATCTCCCCCTCGCAGTGCACGTGCGCTCGGGCCTCCATTGGCGAACACAGACAAGCTTGCACTCCCGGCGCCGAGTTTGCGCTGCCGGTTGCAGCCGGTGCAGCGCGGCCCACTTTACTACATCTCTGAAAGCATGCGGCATTACTCCCCTCCTCAAAGAGGCACTGTCTCGATGCCTTTCAAATCATAGACTGAGCATCCTATATCATATAGACCAGACGTGAGGGAGCACGTGACAGAAATAAACAAAAACGCTACGCTAACGAAAAGAAAAGAATATAAAAGTTTAGTCTTAGAACTAACACACAAATGCCTTATTATACGCTCAAAATAGTCATGGCCACGTTCAGTCTTTGTTTGACCTTATTAACAAAACTAAAACAAACAACTGGATAACACTATTGACCGAGCCGTATTACCGCGCAAAGTACGGCTTTATCCGTACCACATTAACTATATCAGCTCGTGGCTGGCGTCGGGTCTGCACAGCTCCATCTGGGATGACCTCGTAGTTCACGTCGGTGATACGTCGTAGCACGGTCCGAAGTAGCGGTGGAGCAACTTCTCGGACACGCCCGGGTGGCGGATCGGAGTCTACACCCAAACATGACCTCCCAGGATGTACTTCGCCTCTCTTCGACGTAAGTTGTAACGTGCTGCATCAGTCGTCTGCTGTCTCTGAATGTCAAATCGAGCCAGCTGGCGGGCTTCTTCAGCGCGCTGGCTGAAAATCTCGGCTTCTAGAATTACTTCGTCTTCGATTACCCAAGGCAACATCGCGTCTAGCATCGTTCGGGCCTCACGGCCATAGATGAGACGGAAAGGGGTGACCCGGGTTGTCTCTTGAATAGCGGTATTATAGGCGAATGTGATGTACGGTAGTACTTCATCTCATGCCTTTTGCTGGACATCTACGTAGATGGAGAGCATGTCGGCTATTGTCTTATTCAGTCTTTCAGTTAACCCGTTGGTCTGAGGGTGGGAAGCAGTAGTCTTGCGATGTGAGGTGCCGCTCAGTGTGAGGGTGTCTTGCATAAGTTGCGCCGTAAAGGCTGTTCCCCTGTCCGTGATGGCAACAGATGGGGCGCCGTGTCGTAGCACAATTTTATGTAGAAAGAAACTCGCAACTTTGGAGGCTGTGCTCTAGGTAACGCTTTTGTCTCCGCGTAACGTGTCAGGTAATGGGTTGCCACCACAATCCGCCTATTGCCCGATTACGAGAGAGGGAAAGGTCCTAGGAGGTCTAAGCCGACTTGCTCGAATGGTATCGTTGCGGGTGTTATCGGGTTCAGAAAACCGGCTGGCTTGAAGGGTGGCGTCTTGCGGCGTTGAAACTCCCTACATGTTCTGACGTAGCGTTTCACGCTAGAAGCTAGTTTAGGCCAGTAATAACTCTGGTGAACTCTAACGAGGGTTTGTACAAATCCCAAGTGGCCAGACGTGGGTTCATCATGGCACGCAAAAAGAATTTCGTCCCGAAGATCCAGTGGCACGACGAGGAGGTACAGCTACCCTCTAGCCTCCGTGTTCTTCTTGTAGAGGACACCACTCCGAAGACAGTACGAAGGTAACCCTTGCGCAAGGCTACGTGGTACAACAGAACTTCGTCCCTCCAAATGGTCGATAATCATTCTAAGGTCTGGATCAGCTCGTTGCCTTGTCGCCATATCTGATGAACTCATGGAACCGAGGAAGGCAGTGTCCTCTTCAGCGTGTTCACTGGTTGTTTCGACAGGGGCACGGGACAGGCTGTCAGCGTCGTTGTGTTGCCGGCCTGACTTGTGAACAATCCGTAAGTCGAATTCCTGTAGCCGTAGACTCCAACGCGCAAGACGGCCCGATGGGTCCCTCAGGTTGGTTAACCAACAAAGGGAGTGATGATCAGTGATCACTTTAAACTGTCTGCCATACAGATAAGGGCGGAATTTGGTAATGGCCGACACTACCGCCAGGCACTCCGTTTTGGTCGTCGAGTAATTCGACTCGGAACGTGAAAGGGTGGGGCTGGCGTAGGCGATCACTCTTTCGGCACCTTCTTGCCGCTGGACAAGAACGGGCCCTAGTCCGATGTTGCTGGCATCCGTATGGAGTTCTGTTTCCGCATTCTCGTCGAAATGCGGGAGCACAGGAGGTGACTGCAAGCGCTGGCGCAACTCGTAGAAGGCTTTCTGTGGATTTTTGTGCCAGAAAATCTGGATGTCTTCCTTGGTCAGCCACGTAAGGGGCTCAGTAATCCTGGAAAAGCCTTCAATACATTGACGGTACTAGGCGCAGAGCCCAAGGAAGCGCCTTACACCTTTTTTATTCCGAGGGGCGGAAAAACAGGCAACGGAGGCCGTCTTTTCAGGATCAGGTCGAACTCCCTCCGTACTGACGACGTGTCCCGGAAACTTAAGCTCTGTGAAACCAAAGTGACACTTTTCGGGTTTCAGTTACAGACCAGCTGAGCGCACTGCCTTCTGTGCTTGTCTGAGCCTGCTGAGGTGCTCTACCAATGTGGTCGAAACACATCAACGTCGTCTAAGTACACAAGGCAAGTTTGCCACTTCAAGCCGCTAAGTACGGAGTCCATTATTCTTTGGAATGTGGGCGGGGCGGAACAGAGGCCGAACGGAAGTACCGTAACTTCATAAAGACCGTCCGGCGTGACAAATGCTGTTTTCTCGCGGTCTCTCTCGTCAGACTCTATCTGCCAGTAGCCGTTTAGCAAGTCGATGGATGAAAAGTACTTAGCCCCCCGAAGCCTGTCCAGAGAGTCATCTATGCGTGGCTACGGGTAAACGTCCTTTTTTGTCACACTATTCAGTTTTCTATAATCAACACAGAAGCGTAGAGTTCCATCTTTTTTCTTTACCAGGACAACAGGCGAGGACTAAGGGCTGTTTGATAACTGGATGACGTCTTCGTCGAGCATAGTTTTCACTTGGGTTTGAATAGCTTCTCCCTCCTTACTTGACACGCGGTACGGCTGTTGCCGTATGGGTAGCGTGTTTTCATCGGTTATGATGCGGTGCTTCGTAATTTTGGTCCGTCGTACTTTAGATGATCAAGCAAAGCATTCCTTAAATTTCTGCAGGAGTTCTCGAAGCTGGTTCTCTTGTGTTTTTGACAGTTGTGAACTGATGTCTACATTTGCGGTCGAATCGGGTTTTCTGTCTTTCAGAACACTGACGTCTCCAAGCGTGAAACATTCGACGACCTCTGTAATTTTCTCGACGTAAGCTATGGAAGTACACCGAAATAGATGACGGTGCTCATTGCTAAAGTTTGTGACGAGTACTTGCGTTCGTCCATCACGCAACTGGACAATGCCTCTCGCCACACACACTACAAGCGTGAACAGGAGAGACAGGTTGGCGTCCGCCACTGCTTCGCCAAAGGGAATCCCCTCACACGAAACTTCGACCAGCACGCTTCATCGCGGAGGTATGGTGACGACGTCGCCTGTGATAGGTAGCACTGGCATACGATCACAATCACTTTCTGCAGTGGCTAACTCCGTTGCGAAAGCAATCCGGCGATTCCGAAATTCGACGACGGCCCCAAGTTCGCGAAGAAATTCCATACCAAGGATCACATCTCGAGAGCACTCACGGAGAACAAGGAAGCTTGCGATGAAAGTTGACCCCTGAATTTTAACCCGAGCAGTGCACATACCAATCGGCATGACAATGTGCCCTCCAGCTGTACGAATTTGTGCTCCTGTCCACGACGTCATCACCTTGTTCAAACGTGTCGCCATTTTCCCGCTGATAATAGAATAGTGGGCTCCGGTATCTAGTAAACCGTCCATGCTCCGACTGTCAATATGAATAAAACATCCAGGGACTTGTTTCTCACACCATCATTCGCCGTCATCGTTGCGTCACGTGCAGACACTGTTAACGGTGGAAGTTCTCGATGATCGTTTTCGCACTCAGCGACCTCGCGTCCAAAGGCCGCTGCATCTAGTTTTCCCGACCAGGGCTCGGTGAGCTTACGCTGTCATAGCCGGAGCGGTTCGCACGAGGCCGGCGCGGCGATGGTGACCGGGAGGGGCGATGGTCTGATTGTACCGATGTACGCTGGCGTGCATCGACAATAAACCGTAAGCGCAATAGGGGTCAGCAGGGACGCGGTGGAGAGATAAGCTGCGAATACCCAGAATATAGGGGTCTAATCAGAACAATTTTAAAACTACTTTTCTATAATCCCGTGGTTGTCTCCGCTGCAAGCTCGTTTGGCAAACGACGGAGAGCTCTATGCGGCAAAGTTAAAATCGTCCTAAAACAGGTAAGCATGTCCTCACAGACAAAAGTGATGTATGAGCGTTTGGCGTGGCTCTAAAGTTCAGCAGCAGCGCCGAACTCACAATCGGCAACAAAGAGAAAGCGTTTAACCCATTGTCGACATTAAAAACGCTTAACCTAGAAAACAGCAGGACAGAAGAAGAAACTTATTCAGCCACTGATCATGAGCCGCATATTGCAGAGCCTACCCTACCACAAATTTACCCGCACCGAAGAAATCGGAAACACCACCATCGGCGCATCATATAAGGCAGTCATCAAACTCGCAATTTTGACACTGAGACGAGCTGACAATAGGTGGACCACGAGGGGAACAAAATGAACAACAAGAGACGGATCTAGAAGAATGGGAAGTCCATTAACTCAATTGACGGGTGAAACAACAACTTTCGGGGACAAAGAATGGACTGGGGCAGCGCAGGACAAGAGCGGTGAAGGTCAATAGGAGTACCTTCGCCCTTCAGTCGACCAAAATATGTTGTTGTTGTTGTTGATGATGATGATGAATAGGCCCTCAAATTTCGTCTTCATAATGCTTTTGAAAAAATCAAAGAAACCACCCTCCTAACCCCAAGAAACAGGTTGGGAAAACAGAATCGCGATGGGAAATTGTTTGGAAGACAGGCTCTGTTATGTTAGGGCCCCTCACTTATTATTTAAAACCACTCGGCAAATAGATATCTTTCGCTGGGGTTAACTTGTTTTCACGCCGGCCGAGCTGAATTGGGTGCGAGGGGTGTAAGGAGAAACCGCGGAGGCTTCTTTGTATATGCCGCGCTTTGGTATTCAACCAACGTGCGGGCCCGGAGACGACGCATACAAACGCGTCGGTCACCCCATAATAGCTGAAAGCAATGCAAGCTTTGGAAGGAGGGACAGTTAAAAGGACTGGGGTATTGGACGGATTGAGAGAGGGAGCGTAGCGAGCTGCGCTTGATGTGCGCCTTCCCCGACCGCTTGTATGCGATGATGAGCGGTGAAAGGTGTAAATATGTAAGGTAAGTAAAGCCAGAGTCCTGTAAAGCGTACATATTCGTACATTTTGAGTTAGCTTGGAGTAGACCGTCGTCGGCTATGTGCCATCGGCCAATGAGCCAGCGAGTCCTCGTTTCTGCGATCGTCTCATCGGATCATCGCATCGATCATCGAGCAAAGGTGACCGATCCACCTTTGAATATAAGCTGGTGCCGTGACCAGAATTGGTCGACATGGCTTCCGGAGGACGATTGGAAGACTACCCCAAGGCTGGGGCAACGTCATTTTGAGAGGGCCCAGGGAGCAGACGCTGCAAGATGCAGCGGCGACACCAAGCTGGAGTACGGGGTGACATCTTGGTGGGACAATCCGGGGTGCAGAAGCTCCAGGCTGGAGCGGTGTGGACGACATTTATAACGGGAGAGAGCTGCATTCTCTACGGTAGCACCCGGCGTCAGCGACCGTTCGAAAGTCCGAGCTGAAGTTCGGAAGTTTGGGCGACATCTTGGCGAGAGGCCCCAGGGAAAAGACGCTCCACACCTGCGAGGCGACACCGCAACGGGAGAGAGTTCAATCATCTGAGGCAGCACCCGCATTTGGCGATGACGGGCGCTGAAACGCCGGATTGAACGAGAGCGTCGAGAGCGCCGCAGCGACGTCGCCTCGAACAGCGTGCGGACAACGGCGGGGAAGTGAGTCCCCTTTGCCCTTCTCCTTTGCGCGACCACTGCTGTCCGAGTCTATTGAGTGGGAGGCGCGATGCGCGTGATTCAGGATAGTTTTTGGGTGAATTGAGGTAGCGTCAAGCCTCCACCATGGCGGGTGTCCATTCGGCCGAGGAGATAGAGGAGCGAATAGCTGCAACCGTTGCGGCGATCGAGAAGGTCGAGCTCAAGATTGCGCAGGCGACAAGCGATCTAGATGAGCGGCTAGCGAGGGAGAAGGAGCAGGACGATCTTGCGGTGAATCCTCCGGTAGTGGCCTGTGAGACGAGATAGCGTCCCGTTGAGGTTGGTGCCTATGTAGACAAACCTCTAAAGTAGTGTAGGCTGCGCAGTACTAGAGAGCGCGTGCGATCACGATCCCGAGTCGCGCACGCAGATGCTGCGGGCGACACTTCAGTGCACTTAGTAGAGCGAGAACCCGAGGTGGGCGCGCGTAGGAGAAGTGTTGTGATGCCGTTCGTCGAGCTTCAATCGGAATCACGTGACCCGAGTGGCGAGTGTTCGGAATCGGTTGGCGGTGCAGTGCCAGAGAGCACGATCGAGTTGATGACGGGCGTATGGGAGCCCGGCTAACGAGGAAGCGGCGGCGCTGCGGGGCAGGTGGTTGAGGATGAGGCGAATGTATGCGCGTCAGGGGAGCTGGGGGCACAGTTCGCGGCGTCGCGAGACTCTCGTTTTAGCGCTCCTGATCCTCCGAGTGCCAAAGGGCTGCAGTTGAGAGTGCGTCGAATGAGTGGACCTAGTCGCATGCGAAGCGCAGTACCGCGGCGTGCAGACGCGCGTAGGAAAGCCTTCGATAAGTTTGGTGATGGAAAGGGGAAGTGGCCCTTCCGGCCTAGAGCACCAAGAATACCTCGCTTCGACTTGGGGCAGGACCGACGGCGAGTTTCTGACAGGAGGGAATACTGGGAAGT
The DNA here is from genome assembly GCA_013339765.2 of Haemaphysalis longicornis. NCBI lineage: Eukaryota > Metazoa > Arthropoda > Arachnida > Ixodida > Ixodidae > Haemaphysalis > Haemaphysalis longicornis. The sequence continues at coordinate 17,295,642 of CM023451.1, forward strand.
GCGGCGTCTGCTGAAATGTGAGCTTTCTGCCTTCGGTATACAAAGGTCCCCAGCTTTCAGGTGCCTGCCTCTCATTTTCTTTGCCTCGGCTTAAAACGTCACCGTTTGAATGGATGCCCCATTGGGGTTTTGTTGCGCTCATTGGGACAGCGGTGTTTGCGTCGAGGTGTACGATAGAGAGGAGCATGTGTGGTGGTTGTGCGTGAGACAGTGCACTGAAAGCCTAGTCCGGGTGACGACGTGAACTTTTAGTACGCTGCAAGCGCAGAGCAAGAGAACCACAGCAGGTATGAACAATCTTTGTTCCACATTTGGAAAGAACATTCATCCGCGAGTGCGCGAAGATACGATTCGAACTTTCTTAGACGTGTAGTTATTGCTACAGAAGTAGCCGTATTTCTTACTTTTGGGCGGGTTTGAGTGTCTTTTTCTCTTGGTAAAGTGACAGAATGATTTTGCACGCGCTTGTCGTGGTAATGTGGTTTGTATTATTACTTTGTTTGCTTTTTTGGTGTTTGCACTAGTGTGCTGGGCATAAAGCGAGGTCGCATTTATGTGTTCAGTTCTTGGAAGATTTCGCCTTTTTGGAGGCTAGAGGAGAGTTTTTTTGTGTTTTCTTCTTTGGTATAATAAAACTTTGGGACATTGGAAGTTTACACTCTGTGTGGTTCAGTTTCGTTTAGTGTTTGAGCTTGCGAAAGGCACACCGCCTTTCGTGAGGGTAATGAGTTGGTTGTCGTATTTCCTTTTCTGTGTTGCAAGTGTCTTTTGGGACATTTAAGACTTTTCGTTTTGTTTCTGCGTGATGTTTAAGCTACAGTACGTCTCCAAATGTTGCATGCTGTGTTTTATGTAACGAGTGTTCTGAGCGACTTTCTTCGTTGTTTTATATTGGGTTCTTGTGATCCACAGCAAGAGTTTATGTTGTACGTACAGCTAGTGTACGGACAACATTCTTGGTGGGGAGGTGTTAAGTTCGGACGCCTCACTCATTAATTTAAACCGCCCGTCAACTAGATATCTTCTTCTGGGGTTAGCTTGTTTACATGTGTGGTGTTTGTTTTCACGCCGGCCGAGCTGAATTGGGCGCGAGGGTCGTAAAGAGAAACCGCGAAGGCTTCTTTGCATTCACCGGCCTTTGGTATTCACCCGATGAGCGGGCCCGGAGACGACGCATACAAACGCGTCGGTCACTCCATAATACTGAAAGCGATGCAGGCTTTGGAAGGAGGGATGGAAAAAAGGACGGGGGAATTGGACGGCTTGAGAGGAGAGGGAGCGCTGCGAGCCCCGCTCGATGTGGGCCTGGCCTGACCGCTTGTATGCGATCATGAGCCGTTAAAGGTGTAAATACGTAATGTAAATAAAGTGTACATATTGCGCATTCTGAGGTTGCTTTGAGAGAGAGAGGGAAACAAAATTTATTTGTCCAACATGGTTTTGATGCAAAGGAGGCCAAGCCTCTTCACCCCTCAGACGGCGGCCAGAAGTCCTTGGGCTCCGGCGGCGTCTTCGGCCATTTGGACAACCCAGATCTGTACAACCGGATCGGAGCTGCGCAGAACGGTCTCCCACTGCTCCTCGGTCTTAATTATAGCAAAGCACCTAACGAATTCTTTTTCTGGGGACATTCCCAGATATTATGGCGCAGGTCTGCCTTGCCCGTACATAGCTTACATTCGCTCGTGTAGAGCCCCGGGTAACAATAGCTGTACATGACCGGATTGGGGAATGTATTTGTCTGTAAGAGGCGCCATGCTACAGATTTCCATTTGTTGAGAGTACAGTGAGGGGGAGGATACTGAACCCGTTCCAATCTGTAATGATTAATTATGTCTCTGTACGATACCGTGTGGTCGCTCCCCATCCCAGCGCACGAGAAGTGCTCAGATGTTTCTTCGACGTGATCGGCTCCGTTAGCCAAACCTCGAGCCGCGTCGTGAGCGTTCTCGTTACCGGGAAGAGAAGAGTGTGCCGGCGTCCACACAATTTCGACCTTTATTATTCGGAGTCTGCCGGATCGGTGACATGGCTTTCAACGCGCTTTCGTTTCTTTTCAGAAGGGAGCCAGTTAACGTTAAAAGGTGGATCGGTCGTCATTGCTCGATGATCGATGCGATAATGCGGTGAGACGATCGCTCAAACGATGACTCGCTGGCTCGTTGGCCGAAGGCACATAGCCGACGATGGTCTACTCCAAGCAACCTCTCTCCGGTCTTTGAGAATTCTGGTCGGCTTCAAAGACCAGAGAGAGGTTGCTTGGAGTAGACCGTCGTCGGCTATGTGCCGTCGGCCAACGAGCCAGCGAGTCATCGTTTGAGCGATCGTCTCATCGCATCATCGCATCGATCATCGAGCAACGACGACCGATCCACCTTTTAACGTTAACTGGCTCCCTTCTGAAAAAAAACGATAGCGCGTTGGAAGTCATGTCACCGATCCGGCAGACTCCGAATAATAAATCTCCTCTATAGAAACCACGGATCCAAACCTACACGAGCATAGGCGATATGGCAGGATAAAGTTGATTTTGGGAAAGTTCCGACATTATGAGACCACAATACATACAGACTCCGGCACCTACGAAAGTATTACGAGGCAGCAATTCTTGTAGTTGACTACTTAGGCCTTCCACGTACATGGACAAATTCGACGTACAGGAACCAAAAAAACGGAAGTTGGAGATATCTTCTTTGCAATCCGACAAGCGGAAGTGTTGAATATAAGCTTAGACATAATTACAGGCTCTCAATTGGTATTGGAGTGTTTTCTGCATGCAGAGTATACGTAAACGCTTCGGTAACATACCCCCTTCAACAATTAAAAAATTATCGTCTCCTTGACACGCGGACACAAGAGGCCGGAAGAGAACGACGCATCGACAAACAGGCTCGCGAACCCACTTACCGTGCTCCTTTCGGCTACGACTACCGCACTCCCCTCCAAGAAGAACGCCAAGAACGTCGCCTCAGCCTGTGCCTAGGAATACAATATCTCCCCATTGCTTCAAAAGGGTCTCAATGCCCGAAGAATCGCAAACTCTGTGGAGGATAAACAAACAAAAGTATCTACAAATCTATGTGGGTTCAAAGTCTGCTGAAATCAGGGAAACATCCATGCTCTTCCACGCAACCTTGCCTTGTGTCAAGGGTACGCTCAACAGAGAATCAACTCAAAGATTACTTATTCCAGTTCGTCCGTGATGTTGGAGGCAGCTTTTACCAGCTCGTTACGTCAAAATTCGGCGCGAACTGATGAGAGGGCAAGGGAAGGAGGTGCTGTATACGCGCCCTAGACTTAAGGTTCCACCCTTAAGCTCCCTAACATCGCGTTACCCCCTTTTCCTCAAGTCCAATCATTTCTTCTGAAGCACAGGCCTTCTCTCTCTCTCTCTCTCTCTCTCTCTCTCTCTCTCTCTCTCTCTCTCTCTCTCTCTCTCTCTCTCTCTCTCTCTCTCTCTCTCCCTTCTCTCTCTTCTCTCTCTCTCTCTCTCTCTGTCTGTCTCTCTTCTCTCTCTCTCTCTCTTCCCACAAAGCGAAAAGATTTTGTCCAGCATACACATCTGATCATAAACACTTTGAGACACTGACATTGGCCCCTTCTCACTCAGACTGACCAACATCCCCCAGCCGCAACCTTTGACGCTCACATCTTAAGCCACAGAAGCGCAGAGGGCCTTTGTCTATACCGGCACACGGAATTAAAAACCCTCGCTCTAGTGTTTCTTCGCTGACCTTCAGTGTTTGTGAAGCACAGATCGCAAATACAGAAACTGCGTTCGAAAACACTCCTGGGAGTTGAAGCAATGTTTTTGACTCTTACATCTTAAGGCAAAATCGTAGATGTCACCTGAACCTTTTTCCTTGACCTTCCTTCGTTTAGCTTTTCTCGCAAAATTTAAATAATTATGGTTTTTCTGCTTTCTATTGGGATAAACCAAATTCTGTCTCTATGCTGTTTTAATGCCTTCTTTTGCTTTTTTTCTATGATTTTCGCCAATCGAAGCGAATCCTTGCAGGGAAGCACATTGGTTCTAGCCACGGCCGCCTTTATTCATAGTGAATTGCCCAAGCTCGCCGATTCCACCTAGCTAATTTGTTTTTGCTTATTTGGACTTTTATTTCTTTTCCACACCACTGCATTGACTTGCGCCTCTTTTGATGACAATTTACCAATGTACTTGGTCTCCTGGTCGGCTATATACGCCCTTGATCGACCTGTGTCGTTGTTATTTCGTATTTTTTCACTACAAGGCTGTATATGTCTCGCCTAGCTTCCCCCCCCCCCTTCAGTTTTTATTCAGGTGTAGCTGATTTACTCCAGGCTGCTTCTACGCTCCTCCTGCCCCCGCCGACCCCTTTTGACAACTGCTATAGCCCTCGCCACCACCGCTGCCTCTTCCATAAGTTGCCATACGGCTGATAACGGCGCTAGCGCCTTTAACTGATGATTGCGGATAATACAGAATGGTGAATGGGCGTCAAAACTGACAAAGCCGCGGCCGCCGAACATTTCGTAACCATCGTGAGTTGGAGGTATAATTTAAACCCTAAACATAGTAGGGTTTAAATTATATTTGCAACTTAGGAGTACTAGGCGATAAGAGCAAGTGGCTTGTCATCCGCTCACTGCCAAAAACTGGTAGTGATCGGTTTCAATGACGCGATGCGCTTCAATGACACAATGTCAATCTGTTTACAGCCGCACGTTATTTCAGTAAATGTCCTTTGCGATACCGGCGGGCCTTCCCTCTGTTTTTTTGAGCGCCCATGACGCTTAACTTACCAGACCCCAATCCCGTTAGCGCCGTTGGGAAGGCCGAATAGAACTGCAAATGCTCACGCAATTTTTACTCTTTTGTTGGAAAGCTTTGGTAGTAGTATCAAGGGTGTGTCTGCCAGCCTTGTTAATGCAGTTAGCTTTATCGTTAACTTACAAGTTGGTTACTTAGTCTTGTGCTCTTTACGAGATTCGGATTAACAGTGGTACACAGAGTGGAGGAGTGAGGCAGAAAACAGGTACAGAGTGAGGATAAAGAAAGAACAATTTGGTGTTTTTGATCAATTCCCTGTTCATGAAATCGAGTAGGACCCATACAAAACCTGAACAAATCATTAGGCAGCGCAAAGAATGAGTTGGCTCAAAACATTAGCAAGTACTTTAAGGACGGGAACAAAATAAGACAGTGATTTTTTGTGAGGTTTCTTTGCAGAGGAAGGGTTGAGAAGCACGTTACTAATTAGATGTTTCTCTCAATATTCTTGCAACTAATAGATCACTTAATATGTACTTCCGTGTTGTGCAGAAAGACATTTTACTGAATTTGAAATTATCTCCTTTACCCCCTTCCTTGCTGAAGTCCCATCGAGCTGCTCATTGCGCTCCTTTCGTGCAGGTAACCACACAATCCGGTGTTAAATGAACACGCATGTTCGGGAATGCTTCGTGACTGCAAAACATCGGGAGGGCATGCTTTTTTCAACAAGACACAGCAATATTCGGTAACTTCCAGGTTACAAGATGTGCAGAAACATCACGTTTATGTGGTTGCAGAAAGTGCATAAAAACCCTTCTTTGCACCTCGCCCACTGAACAATTTCTCACGTGCTAAGTCACCCTGAGTTTTCAATTTCTAGCATTGCAACTAAAAGTGCTCTCTCTGTTTGGTAAATTATTCATCCCCCATCGGGATCTGAATATTCTTAAGCCAGCACTTTCTCCAGCAGCGGGCCAGGAACAACAACCAAACTACCGGCTCAGTCAACTGAGTACTGCCGGTTAGCAAAGCGTCTGCCGAAAGTTCCCACGGATGCGCTATTTTGGACATGGGTTAAGTGGAAAAGAAGAGAACTCAACACATTCGAGCCAAACGTATCCACACTGGGAGACCCTCAGATCTCCATCGCAGGATCTGCGAACACAATAACGCTCCCTTCGTGCGCGACTCCGTGAGATGAGACGCAATCTGCGCAATTAAAAAACGCTCATTTTAGGAGATGGCGTAGTACAGCATTTAAAAGGCAATGATTAAACACAGCGTGCTCACGTAGTGGCATTGCCGTTATGGGAACAAAGTACAGGTTTCCGCTGCTGTCTGACATTACTTGCCTTTCATAGGCTTTAATGAGAAAAGTAGGATATGCACCAAGTTTTCTTATGTGCTGCGTTGCAAGTACAGCGTTGCAAAGAATCTCCAGAACAGTGTATACTATCATAAACCTTGGTCTACCCCTACACTCCTCCTTGCGTCTGGCGCTTACCGAGCGAGCGAGGTCAAAATTTTGTGTCAAGTGTTTCCAGTCGTGCCTGCAAAATCAGTGCAGGCGTAGTGCCCTAACGAAGGCTTTGAAGACTCTGTACCGGGCCCGTCACGCGTTGTCTTGTTGGCCCATAATAATTTCATAATGGCCTGTCAATTAATTTGCTGTGCCTTTTGTGAATATTAAGGCAAGCTTATAAACCTGAGTGCAGTTCCAGGGGGCCCACATAACCATTTTGTCTAATCTGGTTGCGCTGTGGGGTTCGCTATTTGACTGCTTTGGCAGGCCACTTGGGACAAGGCACCTCTCTAATGTGCAACGATAAACTATTTTGCAGCTCTTTTGCATAAAAAGATTAGCCCCCATGCACTGCTTTTAAGTTCTACAACTGGCAGTGATTTTACTGTTTACAAGGGCAGGCAGTAAAACACTAGTGATTTTAAAGCCAGAGAGTTTAGGACAAAAAATAAAAAAGCGCGAAATAATGCGCGAATATTCTTGCAGACAGCAGCTGTTAAATATTTTACAGAAGCTCTAAAAGCACCGGTACTAAGCATAGTGAGGTGGTTCCTCCGCACAACTGCGTAACAACCGGTGATGTCGTTTACCAAAAGGCTGCACACACACGAAAATGGCTTATGGGCGTCGATGGAAAAAGTTATGGTGAGCTATCAGCGCCTATGGGACCATGTGGTCATCCCATAAAAGGGCATAACTTACACTGCAGCCGGCTATTGAAGTTTTAATGCATCCGACGCTAAATACTGTCAACCATACAATTCTCTTTAGACGGTTATAGAGCATCCTAGTGCGTCTAGTCTATATAGTCACCGCTATTCAGCTTACGTTAGCCAGCAAATGAAATACGTATGGCTTTAGTTCTGTAGACCAGCCGCAACAACGCTATTTCGGCTGGGTTTAGAGCGTTGTTTAGCTTTAAGTCTACAGACTTGAAACCATTCAGCTGTCTTTTGCGAATTATTCGAAAGAATTTGCCGTAAACCTAAAGAGAGAACGCCATAAAAGCTCTTTTCAGTGGCGATAGGCATTTGTTTACCTTTAAGATTATAGACTTGAAACCATTAGGCTGTCTTGTGCCTGCTGTTGCAAAAAAGTGTCCTAAAGATAGAGAGACAGCCATAAAAGCTCTTTTGAATGGCTAAGGGCCGTTGTTTAGCTTTACCTCTTCAGACTTGAAACCATTCAGCTGTCTCTTGCCAGCTATTGGAAAAGAAGTGTCCTAAAGCTAAGAGAGACAGCCACGAAAGCTCCTTTCGCTGGCTATAGGCTGTTGTGTGGCTTTACGTCTACAGACGTGCAACGCTTACGCTGTTTTTTGCTAGATAATGAAAAGAATATGTCCTATAGCTAAACATACACAGCCATAAATGCTCCTGTGGCTGGCTAGAGGTCGTTGTTTAGCTTTAAGTCCTCAGAGTTGGAACCATTCTGCTGTCTTTTGCCAGGTATTGTTGAGAATTCGCCCTAAAGCTAAAGAGAGACTGGCATAAAAGCTTCTGCAGGTGGGTACAGAGCAATATATAACTGTAAACCTTTAAACGTGTGACACGCAACATTTACCCCGCCTTCGAAAACTCTTTGGCGAAGAATATGCAGACCCGCATCTATAAACGCTTCCTTAGCTAACTACGTAGTGACCTAAGGCTCTGAGCCTATAGCCGTTTATACCTTAAGTTATAGGCGATAAAGGTATATTTCCAGCAACCAATAAATCCCATAACTCTATTTTAAAAGGGACTTATGAGGCGAAATTCATATACTCATAATTTCTCTAGCTACATCTATGACACCGATTCAATAACGCTGATGATGTTGATCTGCGGGTAAATGAAAGGGTTGCTTCAATAACGTTGGTGACTGATTATACCAACAATATCGGAAAAGTAAAATTAAAGGCAGTCACTTATTAATGCTCAAATTTAGCTTCCAACTTTGTATACTGCGTGTCAGCAAAGCCTGCAAATGCACGTTGAGCGAAGGACGTAACCCGTCGCTGCCGGGTTCAGGCAAAAAAGCCGCCTTCCCTGTATAACTGCCCTATCTGAATCCAAGTAGATTGGAAATAACTTTCGCTGCCCGCGGCACGTGCGGACACAGCCAGAAATGTGGTTGCAGCTGCGAACACCCGCATTGCTTCTCCCGCGGAGCATAATTTGAGATTACTCACGGAGTAAGGGGGTGAAACCTGGAAAAAGTGGACCCACGCCGTACGGAGGAAGAATATAAGGGGCATTCGGAGAAGTGATAAAAAGGCAGAGGGGACACCGCTGGTTCCTGTTTATTTTTGGTTGCTTGTTTGGACCATTGGTTTTGGTGATAGGTACGCCAGGAATGCTTTCGTGGAATTCAAGAAGACGGCGTCCCGCGCGTCGTTAGTATTCGTGTGCGCAGCGATAATGGTGACAATTTTCTCTGAATACTGAGAACAGATATAGTTTTGGGATGAAGAAAACAAAATTTAAGCCATCTTTTATTTACCAAATAATAATAATTTCAGAGAACAAATTGAACAACGTTGAAATATGGGCATTTATCTACGCACTAATTACTAGCGCGCTGGACCGGCTTATACCAGCACGTACTCAGCTTATACCAGCATGTACCATCACCCAAGACGCCATCCACCCCCGATACATCTGAACATCGGCCAACAACCCCTACCAACCGTAAAGGAGAGAAAAATTGTAGGTTTACACATACACACCAACGGAAAAGGAGACGCTGAAGTAGCTAACGTAATAAGACAACGGAACCAGGTCCTCCAAGTCAGCAGGAGAATTGCAAATAGACATAGTGGCCTCAAAGAAGCCTATATACTGCAACTTCATGACGCAGTCATCACGTCACGTATCAGATACGCCATACCGTATTGTTCGCTAACCAAGAAACGCCACGAGAAGCCTAATGCGCTTCTAAAAAACCACGAAGCTCGCCATTGGAGTCCTGATGAGCACCTCCAACACGCAAATCGAGAACAGCGGACTCTACGTGATATGCGAAAACATCGTTGCAGCGCACCAGCAAGACCAGCTGGCTAGACTAAGATGCACCATGCCAGAACAAGACCTTTTACGAATACTCAAATTTGCTGCCAACCATCCCCCAGAAGAAGAGAAACCAATCAGCCCAGAAGACCACAACCGAATTATCGTAGCACCAATCACAAGGAAAATGAACAGCACAAAGGACGACACACAACGAAAAATTACAGCAGCATACTTAACGAAGAAAATAAGGCGCACATAAAATAAACTACACATCTACACAGACACTAGGAACCATAAGAACCAATGGGAATGCACCGTCGTCGAATTCGCAGTAAAGGAAGCCACGGCCACCTGTCCCTGCACACAGAGCACTAAGGCAGAAATCTATGCCATTGGCCAAGCAATAAAAAAATGCGCACACCTCACCGAACCTCTAAACATATACAGTGATTCCCAGCAAGCATGTTCACGCATCCTATACAATCGAATACCCCCCACCTCAAGCACGCTTTATGAAAGATAAAAGGGACGATTAGACTTTACTGGGTACCTGGTCATGTCGGGATGCAGGGTAATGAAAGAACAAACCGACTCGTCCGCGAAACCTCACTCCGGGCTCCCTACAACCGCATCCAGCCCCAGAGAGATCGCATCCCACCAAAACCCATTACAATGAAAGATCTACGACACAACCCGGAAGCTTACCCTAAACCACACAAACACCAAACCAAAGAAGAATAGGTCTTAGTGAGGCAGGCGCAAACAGGTAATTTCCTAACCCCAGCACGAATGGCCCTTTACCAAGGAAGACTACTACCACAGTGCTCGAAATGCCCTGGGAGTGCTGGACCAGCGTCACCTATTCGGCAAATGCAACGAGGGACAAGGCGAAGAAACCATTGTAGGACTCTCGTCCCTGAACACCGAACCGCCCTCACCGCTTTTAATCAAGCAAAACCTGCAGCGCCACTGCAAGGACGTCAACAAGCCCCCGACAAGGACTCAACCTAGTCCAAATGACGCCACCTAGAAAGCCCCGAAAGGCAACCTAGAGGTTCCCTGAACAGAGGGGACTTATACTGGCAAAAGATATATAGTAATAACGCTTTCATTCATTGATTCAGTCAGTCAGCCACATTTCTTGTGCTTGCCCGTGTGCGCGTGCGTGGCACGTGTTGCCTGGTGCTGTAAATTCCCAATCCGACGGCCATGTTTTCGTGTAGACGCTCTGATGCGAAACAAATGGGCCGCTTATAGCAGTGGTATATTTCGGAGTTTAAGGTGGCTGTGTTACGATTAACTCCACATCAAGTACTGCGAAAATGAATACCTGTGATACCGCGAGAGGAACTTCATCGTCGCAAAACTCCAGGGTGAGGGATCTTATGAACTGAAGATTGCGACAAACGCAGGAGCCTTTTTGGTCATCAAGAATACCTTTTCAAACTAACCTGCACCACAAGGGCATTGCAGCGTACTTGGAAGTGACGCTTTGTTCTCGGTGATCTGACAAAGATAAATATTTTATCGCGAACTGTGAAAACTACCAAAGAATTACCTCAGTGGACTTCGAAAACATTTTTTTAATATTGCATTGTGTGCGACCGTAATCATTGTTTCATTGAGTGCATTTCCATTTTACCCGTCCTACTTGCAGCTGTGTGCGTTAAGGATTGCGTTTACTAAACCACTTATGAGTGCACGTTTTTATGTGAACTACCCACCGCCTGGTTGTATTTTTGTCTAGGCGGGCTTCCGCGATGATTTTTCCGCGTACTGCGGCTGTAGAGGGAGTAGCGTAAGCGTTAGCTAGAGTGTTGGAATGGCTGTGCCGAGTGCTTCGATCGGCGTATGTGAACAACCATTTACTGGCGGCGAACTGACATAGGTAGCAGCCCTTCATTTAATAAATTGGATAAATAAACCACTTCTTTTTACTTTTCTCGAATTTCCAGGTTTAAGCCTTTTGTGAACTGGAACTGGCGAAGTGCTACCAATCACCCCCTTGTACTTCCTCTTTATCGCTGTAGTGTTCACAAAGAATTTATTACTGAATACAGCCATGCAAACAACCGACGAAGTACCACAGGGGAAGTTCTAGGCACACGCAAGACTACATGCCGGCATGGCAGCGTGCTGGTAATTTCTCAGTGGCTGCTGCTGCGCTGTGTTTCCAGTAGGGGTTGCTGTGATTCTGGTCTGGCTGCAGCCCATGGAAAAATATGGTATGGTAGACTATTCAAAATCCCTTTTATGGTTTTTATGCGATATTTTTATTTTATGGTTTTTATGCGATGAGTATCATGCGATATTTTTGTATGGTTCAGTTCCTGCGCTAAACATGGGCTACTTGTACCGCACGATTCAAATATGGGGACGTCACACCGCTTGTTGGTGGCGGCATAGAAAACAAACACTAGCAGCAACAGCGTGAAGAAACAACAACAAACTCGACGTAATTAAAGCTACAAAGAGCAAATAACCACCGGTCAAATATATTCAAGGAAATAACCCTTTCCACATGCGACTTGTAGACAGTTGCTACAAAGTGATTTTGTTTAAGTGAGACACAAAGCGAACTTTGGGGAAAAACTGTCTTTTCCGGATGCTCTTCTAGACAGCACAAGGCCGGTCTTGCCTCTCTTCTGCTTCAGGTGCCATGGCCGATACAAATTCAATATACCGTTCTAAGATACTGGCAAGATTCGGGGTAAGACCAATTTTACAAAAAACAAATAAACGCTGAAATTTTTCATCTGTTTTGTTCAGCTGGGCAGGCTGCGATACTCTACGTTGTCTTTATTTCTTTGCACAAGGGTGAACTATGCATGTCCCTGTAAAATCTTCAAAGGCGCTTTCTTAGTAGCCGTATTTTGGTGTCTTCCTTATGTATCGCACATCCGATTGGTGGAACAAATTTGTAGAACAGTGCGTTTTGTTTAGAAATACGTTCTGTTTAAAATGACAATCCAGCTACGGCAAAGCAGCGGTGGAAGTGTATGTCCTAATTTTGTTTAGTGTTTATGATGTTAATTGTGCTAAACATTAAGGAATAGTGCTTACGTGGGTGATCGCTAAATATATGTTTCCGCACACCAAGCCTTCGGTGAATAGAGCCTAGAATAGGCCTATCCTAGGTAGGTAGGCCTATTGGGTGGCATCACTGATTCATATGATGGGGTGCCTGTTGACTTCATAAGGAGTCTTCCATATAAAGTGCCGCCAACCCTAGTACTAATCCTTCTCTCTTTTCTATAGTTACATAAAATCTTGCATAGAAAAAAGCGTGTAGGCTCTGCAACTGCCTATTTTGTAATAACTAGTTGAAATCGTTTCTCGAAAAGTGCTTTTGTCAAATTGGTGAGCAAGTGTGTTCTTAATTTGCCTTTGCATGATTCTAAAAATCACATGATACGTAGTACGAATTCACCGTCTCTTCTGGAGGCGGTCATGTACAGAGAAATACAATTAACGGACAATACTTTCACCAGCGAACTTAAACAGAGTTTTCAATTCAGTGCTCTTCTACTGTGTCCGCTGTGGCGCTACTGATTTTCGCGCTAGTTAGATGTAGGATTTGCGAAGTAGCGGCTGGCCGATTCCGCACCGTTGGTTTAGTAATCTATTTGTTACCCCCCCGCTTTCAGAATGTCAACATTGGCTGATTGTCAATGAATAGGTTTTATTTGTTGTAACTGTGTAAGAGCATTGCAGCCGCCACCTGATTCTTTGACACTGTAATTGGCCGCTCCCCTCGACTGCCAAATCACTGTCCCGACAGCTCATTTGTGTGAATTACCCTTTTAACAATGACCTGTACTCCAGCCCCGAGATGTTGCTACGCTTATGTCCAATATGTTGTGCGAGGGTTCATTATCATTGGAACATGTTTATGGTAGCGCACTTACGCACGGGCACTAGAAAAGCGACGACAAACCACAGTGCTCTCGTTGCCGTTTTCTTCGATCCCAGCGGTTGCTGTATTTGTTATTGACTAGTGGATGACTCAAGAAGTGGTTCATAAACTTGCATAGCGAAGATGATGTAGGCGTTGTGCTGCGAAGAACCATTGCTCATTAATAATCCCATAGATGACGGATACTTTACCCCCTGTTCTTTTCTAGCCAAAGGTTTTCTGTATGGTGTACGCTCTTGATTGATTATAAGGTTTAACGCGCCCACGCTACACAGGCGATGAGGCGCGCCGTACTGGAGGGCTCCGGATTTATTTCGACCACATGGCGATGGTTAACAAGCGCCGAAATTTCGAACCCACGCGCGGTTTCGCTTTTCGCTTCCATCAGAAAAGCGGCCGCCATGGCTGCTAATCATACCCACATCCTCGCACGATACCCTAATCACTGAGCCACCGCGACCTGTCAATGTAGGCTACTGCTTTGCAAACATTATAAATGTGAATTGCGTAGTGGGCATTCTACTACAAGATTTAAGTTATTTTCAACGCTTTCCGTTTAACACATTTAGACAGAAATTTGCAGTAGTAGACGTTTACTGGAATTTCTTTGCTATGCACAAATCACTTCATCAGTATTTATTCAGAAGTGACATCGTTGCTGCGCCTTCTGAGCATTTTAAAGGTAAGTATATTAATTAGGCGAAAAAATACACTGATGCCGGCAATATTGATTCGTAACAGCTGAAAAGACCCCTGTTGTCCTACCCAAGAACCCTACCTTCCTTCTCAGCAGGCGGTCTAGACATCTGTAGAGATTTTCTTAGAACGCCGTCCTATGCGTCGTACATTATCATATAACATTTAGAATTAAGGGAGCTGCAAAAAACATTACTAAAAATAACAAACAGGCACTTGCCACTATTACAGACTAGGAGGCCCAAGATCCATTAGTAAACTATGAGGTTTTAAAGCACAGCGGTTTCAAACCTACAGTAACTACTTAACCACTGACCTTCGCAGTTTTTAACAAGCTACAACAAAGTCCTATGAAAAGCTTGCATACTCCTATATGCTATTCCTATAGGGCTATTGCTTTACTGATGGAGCGTTTTTTTAGTATACCTCCTTGAAAATATCTCTCCTTGGAAAAGTAACCAACAGCTATAAACATGTTTTTGGGATCAATGGTGTTTACTTCCAATGAACCACGCAACTGTCTTATACCGTCTTAAAACAACTTTACAATTCATTGCTAAAGAAAGTTGCTGGAAGCGCGAAAGTTTTCTAACATCGAAACGGCTTACAAAGCCGACCCAAACCTTAGCTAAAAGTTCCTCCAACCTTCGCAGAAAGTGTGTGCCCAACGGATCTTCATACATTGAAAGACTCAAACCACACACAAAGAACAAACTCAAGCACCGATTTTTCGCATAATACGTAAACGCATCTACGAACGATCTAAATTTCTACCGATACGTGGTTTACCATTGTACACTTCTTCATGATCGACGCGCGTATTGTCTTATCTATAACCGTTCCTCTTCTAGTTATTCACATAAACGTTTTGACACAATCCAAGCCCGGTTTCACGCACACGCTGTGTTTCTAGGGATCTTGTGAGAGGTTTTCGATCAGCCAACCAATCGATGAAGAAATACATTTTTTTACTGAAAGGACGCCGTAGGTCCGGCTAAGAAAGCTTTATCTTTAGAATTCTAAACATTGACAATACAAAGAAATACTTTTGTGGATCAATAAGGGTGCCATTATATTATTCGAAACGAGAATCGCTTACAAAATGGCGTCCAAAGGAGCAGCAGTTTTATACCACACTAAATATTTGACATTGTGGAGCAAGACCCAGCAGCATGATTCTTAGAAAAAAGCTCACTTATTTAACCTAGATGCTGCCAGGGGCACTATCAAGATACAACAACGAATATGTCGCTGCGTCTACACACGCCCAATACTGCAAGTGTTTTGTCATGAGTGCAATACTCCGCCAATCTGGCTTCCACTATAGAGCCCGCAGCTGTCGTTGGTTTTTTTTTCTGTGATACGTTACGCGCTCTTTTTGCGGTTTTCTCTGAGCCTATCGCCAGCAAAAATGTTGACCTCTATTATGCAGATTAAGAACCCCGTAAAAAGTTAAACACGTGTGCAGCACAGCCTGCAGGTGTTTTTCTGCTTTTTGTTCAGTCCCTGTGTCAGAGAAGAAAAAACGAACAAGTGGCTTTATATGACACCGTTTCATTTGAGCGAAAGCATCCTTGGCGTTACTACAAAAAAGTACCTTTTTAAGCAGGTGTGACTCCGGGCTATGCAAGAGATACACATACCCTGATGTGTGCTCCAACAAGTGCATTTCCCATAAGTGCTCCTTTGGTCTAAATTGCTATTGTTCGAAAATTGTGTATCAGCGAAATATTCTAAACCATGTCCGTTAAAATTGAAAACTTCATCGTGAAGTCGTGCATCGATGATACCGTAATTCCAGACACCGACTTCACAACCTTCCTTACGGATGCGTGTCGGAAATACGAAGACAACATTGCATTGGTAAGCTCAAAATCTCATTTATATGACCTGGATACATACGTTATGTGCAGGTCCCAGATCTGGCTATAGAGTTTCTGGAACCGACGAACCGACGAGCCTCGACGAAGTGACATCACAGACAGCTGTGGATGCGCGCGACTGCATGCCGACACGCGGGTCTAGCACCTACCCGACACGGCACTCACGCTTAAAAACACATAGTCGTTTGCGGGGCGGGTGAGATAAGCTAAATTAGTGAATTCTCCTAACCCATTTTTCAGACAAACGTGCAAAAAACTGTTTCGCATCAGCGTAGACATTTCGTTACACCAAGGGCAGCCGTCGCAAACCGTTGGTTACACAGCGGACGTGAACCAATGAACTTCAATATAGCGGCAAGGCGTAATTGGAAAACTTCTTTCAATCCGGGATTTGTTACATAGAGGTTCGTTTACTTCAGCTTTAGCTGTTTTTTTAGTAGGCCTTCAATATAGATTAAATTTCAGCAAGGCAAATATTGGGTCTAGTTGGTTGTTTATCTGTTACTGACAGGTTATTGTACAGGCTGTATATGTTATTGCTACTGACATCCGTAGACATACTGCTGAATCCTGCTCTCTCTTCTGATTCGGAGTCTGAGACACAGTTAAACAGTCCATTACTCAAGAAAATTTTGAAACAGCAAATGAAGACAACCAAGGCTCTGTAGGTTTCATGCCCTTACTGATGGCAGGTTCGTTGTTGTGGGGTGAGGTTCAGCGTGGCCATCAAACAGCCCGATGCGACTGGCCCGGTGTCATATGTGGTACAGGATTGTGTTTGCACGTTACACAAATAGCAAGATGCCTACGACGCGGCAGGAAAAGAGGTAGCTCCACGTTCGTCCGCTAGGATAAAGTTCGGGTCCTTTCCAAATATAATTGATATAATTGGCTAGGAAGTATCCTCAGTCGTAAATTAAAAACTAACGTGTTTTGTTTAGTGCACTCCGTGGGGGACGTGCTCCTTTGCAGGTCATCATTCTACACACAGTGGAAGCGCACTAAATTTTTGGTAAAACTACATTACTAAGATGTTTCTATCGGCCTCCCAATGCTCCTCTGGATTACGTAGACTCATTATATGAACATTTGCTGCAAAATATAAATTCGCCTTCAAACACCCTTATAACAGACCATTTTAACCATCCTGGAGTTAAGCGGTGCAGCCTTTCTCATGACGGCAAAGATTTCAAAAATACTGAAGCATTACTAGTAACTGCATTTCCGTTTTCCTATAAAAGTTCGTTTGCGATGTTACAAGAATTTCCAGCAGAGCTCCCTGTGGCCTTGTCTTTGCATGTAGCACGGTTCAAGATTGCTTCGTCAGTGTTAAATATGGGATATCTGATAATCAGTTGCTTCTTCTTCAGTGTCATATTTCGGGCTTCCGATGCATGGTAATTCTTCTGCCACTATTGTAAGGGACTAGAAGAATGCGGGTGAATTATTTGTAGTATGGAATCTTTATTCGCTTTCTTTAATGAGACAAATGAAGTAATGAGGTGTGATCCAAGTTTAAGGACATGGTGATTCATTCTGAAAGTACCTCTGTGCCTTGAAAGAAAAAGGGCATCAACACGGAGTAGCCGTGGATGAATCGTAATCTGATACACATGAAATGCAAGATAAAACTCTCGAAAACGTGACGACCGGAAACAACTTCGAAGTTGTGGGGATCCGGGCACCCGGGCCATTGGGCGATCGCTAGGTTTGTGCCATTGGGCGACGCTTTTCCCATCTCTCCCTGTTATGCCAGCTCGTCTCGGAGCCACTGTGTACAGATGAGCCGTCTTCTCAACTCCTGCCTGAGGTGAAGGCTGCAGCGACCGTTGCGACGATAAAACACTGTCACGCAGCGGGCGCGCCGCCTTGGTGGTGGAGCTAGCCTCACCTCATTGGCCCGTTTGAACGATTCCAGAACCTCGTTCTCGCCGGGACGCCAACGCGCGCCCGGCGCGGGGGTCCGTTCGGGGAGACGCTTCCAGGACGCCGAAGGCGTTCGCCGAAGGTATGTGACGCTTTCTTTACCAGCCGGCTGCAACTCTGTTGCGCCGGCGAAAGCCCACCAGCCCTTCCGGCTGCGGCCCGTGCCTAAGGCTGCTCCTGTTGCCCCTACGCTTGCTTATATTAAGGCCGTACCTACCACTCGACGAACACGCTGTGCGGTACGCGCCTTTGAGCGAATGGGCCCCGTCGCCCTCGCTGCTGCAAGCCGATCTGGCCAGCACAGCGATGCGCGCGCGCACAACGTGCGCGCACACCGGAGTTTGCCCTGACCGAAGAGCCTACTGGCTTTGCGCCAACGACGCGCACACTTGTGCGTGGCGCCCCATCGCCTCTTTCACCTCAAGGGAAGTGCGTACTTGTATGGTAAATTATGTAACCGGGACGTTAAAGTAAGATAAACGTCTTCCCTCCGTACCTTGGGCATATTCATTTGTCGCCCCTTTCGTCACCTGCCCAACAGAGGCGGTGTTGATTTGGCGCGACGGCGTTTCAGTATCGTGAGCGTGCTCAACTAGCTCGAACCCACGGTGGTTTCTCGCAGTGTACATGAATGCCTGCCTTGTGCAATGGTAGGGTTATTCATATTGTGAAGTAGAGAGACCACAAACTGGCCGGGCCGCAGCCGGAAGGGCTGGAGGGCTTTCGCCAGCGCAACAGAGTTGCAGCCGGCTGGTAAAGAAACTGTCACATACCTTCGGCCAACGCCTTCGGCGTCATGGAAGCGCCTCCCCGAACGGACCCCCGCGCCGGGCGCACGTTCGCGTGTCGGCGAGAGCGGGGTTCGGGAATTGTTCAAACGGCCCAATGAGGTGAGGTTAGCTCCGACACAAAGGCGGAGCGCCCGCTGCGTGACAGTGTTTTATCGCCGCAACGGTCGCTGCAGCCTTCACCTCAGGCAGGAGTTTGAGAAGACGGCTCGGCTGTACAGTGTGGCGCCGAGACGAGCCGGCATTTCGGGGAGAGAGGGGAAAAGCGCCGCGCAATGGCACAAACCTAGCGATCGCGCAATGGCCCGGGCGCCAGGATCCCCACAAAGTCTAGTCCGCAATGTTAAAGATAAAGTCTCTGCTGAAAGAGACCAGCTCCTTTCTTGCACAGTGACTTCTTTCATGTAGGAACAACCAATGACATTCTGCCAGTATTGGTCTAAAGACAAAAGTGGCTTCACAGATATTAGACCATTTGCAGTGAGCATTGACTATCCTTTAACCATTCCCAATGACTTCAACGCGTCCTTAATTCAGTTTTTGCTATGAATGCATCACACGCATATTTGTAACCTTACACGCTTCGTAACCCGATGCCTAAAATAAATATAAGCAAAAGCGGCATTCATAGTCTTTTGCGTAATCTAGACATAGAAAGTGAGCAGCTCCGGACAAAATTTGTAATGTTTTTCTCAACAAATACGCAATCTGGGTAGAAGAATACAGTGAAACCAAGTTGATACGTTTTCCACCTAAGAAATTGTCGCAAAGGTTTTGAACCCGACGATGATTATTCCATAAACTGTAAGCACGAAATAGAGTAAGCTGGCTATAAACAATGGGCTATGAGTTCCTTGCGTTAACCAGTCTTGCGTACCAGACCCTCATCTATCTCTCGGACCTCTTGTTGGGGAAAAAACCTTTTCAGTCAATTACTTTTGTTCAGATGAAAATCTCATCCCACTGGAAACGTTGCTAGGAACGCTATCCTGGCGGGAGGGAGGGACGGAGCGGACGAATTGATGATGATGATGATGGTTGGATGTTTATGGCGCAAGGCCAACTGGGGCAAAGAGCGCCAAAACAAGTCATATATGAGGGGTGAAACCTTAAAAAACTAAGTAAAGTCAGAAAAAACAAAAGTAAAATCACAAAACGACAATGAGCATGGCTGGTGTATAGGGCCAGATTTCATGATGCGTGATAGGAAATGAGGTTAAAAAACTTGACGTCTGACAAATACTCAAACACGCGTTTCACGGAAACAATGGCATCGTCACCTAGGAAAAACGATGGATGTAGGGGAATATGTTGTCTGTAGAGTTCTCTGAAGTGTTTGTGTCGTGTTGTGTGAAGTGCCTTGCATGTGATTAGTATGTGCACTACGGATAGGGCCTCTCCGCACATGCTGCACTGGGGTCTAGAAGATCCCGTCAGCAGATACGAGTGCGTTGCATGGGTGTGCCCTATCCGCAGCCTACCCAAGGCGACTTCTGTGTGTCTGTTGCGTGTGTCAGTGGTGTATGGTCCCAAGCGTGGTTTTATAACGTGTAACTTGTTATCTGTCTGTTCACTCCAGTGTGGTTTTCCATGTTCTACGCAAGTGTTGTCTTATGTGTGGCTTGAGGTCTGTATATGGTACGATTGTTATGTCTACAGTGTTCCCTGAGTGCAGCAGCAGCGGCCCTCTCGTCTGCCAACTCGTTTCCAGCAATCCCAGCGTGTCTGGGGACCCAGCAGAGGAGCAGCTGATGCTTCTGCGCATACACAGACATGATAGTGTTAAATACAAGATTAACTATGTGGTTTTTCGGGGGTGTATGCGATGACAGTGCGCGAACAACACTCAAGGAATCTGTGTAGATGATAGACTTTGGAATTTGATTTTCAAGTATGTGTCGTACAATCAGTAAAATTCCATATGCTTCTGCTGAAAAAATTGTCGTGTGGACGCTCATGGTTCTGGCTGCACTGAAATTCGGACCATGAGCACCGCAGGAGACCATAGTGGAGGTTTTAGACGCGTCACAGTAAAATTCTGCAAGTGGGTAGTTTAAACTGCAGAGACAGAAAGTGCTGCAGTATTGCAGCTCGCGGTACCCGATTTTTGTCAAGTTTCATAAAAGAAAAGGTCGGAGGACACAGGACGAACTTTCCAAGGAGGTAAAATGTCTGAAAAGGATGATCTGTACACATCTAGAAACGAAGCGATTTACAAAAAGCACAGATGTGGATGTGTCGTTAAAGACAGGATAAAAGGGATGGTTATTCAGCGATGAAATTTTAAAAGCATAAAGTAAGTCCATGTACATCCGTTGGTTCTCAAAGCTCCACTTATTACACTCGGCATACAGACTCTCGACAGGGCTAGTGCGAAAAGCACCCGACGCAAGTCGTAGCCCCAAGTGTAGCACTGGGTCAAGCATTGCAACGCTGTTTTACTCGCCGACCCATATACCACACTGCCATAGTCTAAACGAGACCCAACCAAAGCAGTATAGAGCCGTAGTAGGAGTTCTTTGTCGGAACCATACGATTGGTGGGAAAGAACCTTAAGTATATTCGTTGTTTTTAGACATTTATGTTTAAGTTCCTTGATGTGTGGAATGAATGTGAGTTTCTGGTCAAACACAACACCTAAGAACTTGTGCTACTTGTTCACAGGAAGCAACACGCCATTAAGAGTAATGTCTGGGTCCGGATGGAGCCCGTGCTTTCTGGAGAACACAAAGCAGGAGCTTTTTGCAGGATTCAATTTAAACCCATTCTTGTCTGCCCAGCCGGCAAGCTTCTTGACGCCGAGCTGGACTTCACGTTCGCATATTGACATATCACATGATTTAAAAGATATTTGCACGTCGTCTACATACATGGAATAAGAGATTGTTGGTGGCAGTGCCTTTCCAAGAGAGTTCATCTTTACTATAAAGAGAGGTGCAACTCAACACGCCACCTTGCGGCACGCCATTTTCTTGGACGTGAGGCTTTGAAAGTGCACAACCAACTCTTACTCTGAACGTTCTCTCCGACAAATAACTTACAAAGGTGTTCAACATGTTACCCGAAACACTGAATGACCTGAGGTCACTAAGAATCCCATAACGCCAAGCGGTGTCGTAGGCCTTCTCGAGATCGAAAAAGACAGTTAAACAGTACTGCTTATGGACGAAGGCATCCTTCATGTATGAGTCAAGTGCAAACCGTTTGATCGTTTGTCGATCGCCCCACCCTAAAGCCTGCCTGGCAGCTCTCGAGAAGACCACTGTACTCGTGGAAGTACACGAGCCTGGGATTGATCATCTTCTCGAAGAGCTTGCACAGGCAGCTCGTCAGGGATATTGGACGGTAACTTGAGGGGGACGACGGTCCTTTCCCTCCTTCAAGAAAGCCACTACAATGGCCTCCCTCCAAGAGTGTGAAATGTGCCCCGAAAGCCATATTTATTATATAGATGTAGAGGTGCTTCAAGTGTGTCTCCGTGTAGGTGTTGTATCATTGTGTATGTAATGTTGTCTGGGCCTGGAGCTGAAGGTTTACACGTGCGCAGAGCAGCCCTAAGCTCATGTAGTGAAAACAGGGAGTTGTAAGAAGTCTGTGATTTGTTGTTGTCTTGTAGGGACTTCTTTCACAAGAGGCTTTATGTTTCAGGAAAGTGTTCGTGTAGTGTGCTGAACTGGACACGTGTTGGAAGTGTTCTGCGAGTGTGTCAGCCTGGTCTTCAAGTGTGTCCCCTGTTGTACTGAACCAGGGGCAGGCTGTGTGTCTGTTGTCCTTTGAGTTTGTGTATACGTGTCCATACCTTGCGTGTGTCTGTGTATGAGTTTATAGTTGTTATGAATGACCGCCAACTATCTCTTTTTGCCTCACGGCGCACACGTTTTCCGAATGCCTTGGCCCGTTTGAACAAGAGGAGGTTTCCCGACGTAGGGTACCGACGGAGGATGCCCCACGCCTTGTTCTGGGCCTCTCGCGCCCGCCTACAGTCCTCATTCCACCACGGCCTCCGCTGGTTGCGCGGGGCACCAGAGGCGTGGGGAATGGACTTCTCGGCGGCGTCGAGGATGTGCGCCGTGAGGAGTTGGGGAACTTCATCTACGTGTAGGTGTCCTATGGATGTGTGGTGTAGTTTGGATGTCTCTGTAAATATATTCCAGTTAGCTCTTGCTTCCTTAAACCTTTATGGGAAGATGGACTGCTCGGGCCTGTACCTATATACGTAATGAAGTGGGGAAATGGTCACTACCATATGGGTCTGTGCCCACACCCCACTCAAGACATGGAAAGAGAATTGCAGAGCCAATAGCCAGGTCAAGATGTGAGTATGTGTTGTGACCTATGTTATGGTATGTAGGCTGTTTATTGTTGAAAAGGCATGCTTCCAGAGGATGTAAGAAACCTCTCTATCAGGCGACCCCGGGCATCCGTACGAGAAGAGCCCAAAGAGAATTGTGAGCATTAAGGTCGCCTGTTAGAATGTACGGTTCGGGCAGCTGGTCAACCAGCGCCTCGAAGTGAGAGCTCAAAAGTGTAACATCAGGAGGAATGTATATGGAGCATACCGTTATCAACCCATTAAATATTATTACGCGTATTGCTACAGCCTCAAGGATAGTGTTTAAAGTGGCAGGGTGGTATGCTAAGGATTTCCGGACGACTATGGCCACACCGCCAGAAGAGTGTGTGCAGCCATCCCTGTCTTTCCTGTATACCAGGTAACTATTCAAGAAATTTGTGTGTTTAGAATTCAAATGTGTTTCCTGAACACACATTACACTTGGCTGATTGGTATGCAGAATCTCATACACGCCGTCAAGATTATTCAGAACGCCTCTGCAGTTCCATTGAACAATATTTTCTCTTCCCATTATTTAGTGTGAGAGCTACTGGAGTGTGTATGTTTATGTGTCGTCTTTCGGGGCTGTGACTCTTGGATTGGGCTTTTTGGGCGCCTATCTGTAGGCTTGGACGTCGGAGGCCGCTCCTTGCGCTGCGTTGCAGGCAAGAACGGCACGACGTCCTTCTCGTCGTCCGATGTCCTGGGTGTGCCCGTGGAACCGGGCCCCCTGGACTGGGCCCCCCTTCGGGGGCCCTTCGTTTGAGCCGCCACCGCCGCGGGTGTCGGGGCACCAGAAGTGGCACGGGCGGTGCGGTGGCGGTGGGAGCCGGTGCGGGGCCCGTGGTGTCCATGGCACCCTCCAACGCACTGGAGGACGGGGAGGCGGAGACGGGAGCGGCACCGGTCCCGACGGAAGAGGTTGCCACCACAACAGCTGCTGGCTGAGCGAGCGGAGTGGGTGGCCCGGGCTGGGCTGTCTGAGGCACCCCCAGGGGGGGGGGGGCGCGGGGGGGGACCAAGTCGGACTCGCGGTACTGGGTCCCCGCCGAGACCAGACGCCGCTCCGCCCCCCGGCGAGCCGCGTGGGCGTACCTGCCCAGGGGAAAGAGGCGAACCTCTTTCGCGCCTCTGGGAAGGTGATGTTCTCGTTTACTTTCAAGGCAATGATCTGTTTTTTTTTGTTTGGATTTTTCGCAGCTCCTGGAATAGGCAGCGTGCGGTCCCTGGCAGTTCGCACAGGTGAAGCTCTCGGATTCACATTGTCGGTTAGGTGATCGTGTGCTGCACATTTTGCGCACGTCGGTTTACCACGGGAAGAGGTTGTGCCGTGCCCAAACCGCTGACACTTGAAGCAGCGGCGTGGGTTTGGCACGTAGGGTCGGGCCGGACATCTCATGAGCCTGCGTTGACCGACTCAGGAAGTGTTGAGCGGTCGAAATGTCAAGATTATGTGTTTAGTAGCTAATATTTGGTCGTTTCGTCGGCGTATCGTGATTCGCCGCACTGCAGTCACGCCCTGATCGCGAAGGCCGTCGAGCAGATCTGCTTCAGTCTCATTTATTAGATCTCTATCAGAGATGACGCCCTGGCAGCTATTCAGACTGCGATGGGGCGTGATCTTGATGTCAACATCGACCATGCGCGTTTGCTTCAAGAGGTTACAGGATTGTTGTTTGTTTTGGACTTCAATTAGGACTTCTCCGGTTGTGAGCTTTTTAGCCTTGTACGATTTGCCTACAAGGCTTTCAAGAAACTTGGAAATGAGAAAGACAGACTGGGAAGTGATGGGTTTTGATTTATCTTGGGATTCCATTACCAGGAAGCGCGAGAAATTATCGGGCTTTGGAATGGAGATCGAAGACAAAGGAGGAAAGATACTTCGGTACGCCCCCCTTTTCAGGGACCGATCACGTTTGGAGGGGGGTTTGAAATGCCATATGATACATTGGAAAGCAGGGAGACTGGGGTACTTTCTTCTTTGACCTGACCCTGGTAGTCAAAGAGGTCCCGGAGCTCCCTGCCTGGTAGACAGGCAGGGAGCCCATCGGCCGGAGCTTGACTAAGGCTCCGACGGCCACCGTTAGAGGTTTCTACCCTTCACCTTAAAAACACATCACCACGGTAGGGCACACCTTATGTTGGGGGGCTCGTGGTCCGCGGTATAGCCAGTACCGTCACCAAGATTACTCAAGGTGCCCCGTGCGGGGGAGCGGACGAATTGTTAACAATACCGAAATACTATTGAGATTTGAGAAATTGTTTGGTTGATTGTAACCGATTTGAAGCTTTGGACAGCGTATCTAAACTCGGTACCGTCTTCTTTAGCGGTTCCCATATCGCGGCCATCACATCACTAGCAGCTGTGCTCCGCTAATGCGGCGCTGCCATCAGCGGCGTTCGCTGACCCTGCAAAGTACGGGGATCAAAACGGGCAAGAAAAAAACATTAGTTCCGCTGTCACGAATTCACCGCGTATCTGAATCGTTCCCCGCAACTGTCAGAAGGACAATGGTCTTCTCTCACCCCTGTAACGTTGCTCGCTCTCCTTCCCACTCCTCCCACAACTCGCCTCTTCCGCTTCTTAATTCTCTAACGATGAATGCACAGCAGAACGGCTCAATTCAATTTATCCACATTCGCCGCTCTCGCGCACGATATGCTAAAATTTTGTTTCTATATCACAATTGCTTGGGCCGTCATGTTTAAGTTTGGCGTTCTGATGTAGAATTTTCGCGACTTGGACGTTGACCCCTTTATGTTGGAGATGTCAAGGCAACGCTATTTTCATTGAACGAAAGCTGCTACTCCCAGTTATGCACTTAATGTTTACCTAAAATAGCCCTAATATTTTCTTATGCTGACAATGGTGGCATGTGTGGGCCGTGCTGACAGTTTTGGGAGTTTGGAGAGGCTTTCCGAAGGCAGTTTACGTCAAGTAATGCATTCCTTCAGCTTTTCGTTTGACGTTTCAATGTCGTGACTGAGAGACATATACATTTTGAAGTTTGGATACCCCAGCAACGACTACCCCGTTAAACAGGGTACATTTTGGTGTCACGTGCGCTTACAGCACCGTTTTTATTCGTGACCGTTTTATACTGCGATGCAGTGGTCAGCAAGACGTTTTCTTCCAATGTCGAGCTTTAGCGTATATAAACAGCGGCTTTGTTAAGTGGACATGTAGTTAACGTTGCAAACGTTTGTCACTGCGTGCTCTTTCAAAACCGTCAGGCTCAATGCGGTACCCTCTGAGCTGGAGTGCCACCCGAGCCATTCCACGGTGCAATGAAGGCCAGAGACAGGCTACTCAAATATACCGACGTCACGAGATATTACCGGCTCTATAGCTAGCACCCCCCCCCCTCGGTTCTGGACTTACAACAGCTCAAGAGTAAGCCTGAAGACTACTACAGACATATTGTTACGGGGCATTAATTAAATTCCCTACAAATAGGACGGCATTCATGTACTGTGCTAGCCGGGATCATCATCAAGAACAGACATGAAGAGGACGCTGACGGTGAAGCGCGTTCATTCCCTGGCTTGCGCGGTGCTCTCTTCCATCGTCGTTTGTTATAACTAGCATCTGAATGAGTATCGTAAATACACCATTGTAAACACAGCTTTACCTCGTATGATTTGGTGGAGAGTGCTGCATCGGCCCCGTCCTGCTCTACCTCACCCCTTCCTTGGCACGAGTGAGTCGTGGACACGGCTGACTCGGAGGTGCTGATCACGGATCTCCGAAGCGGGCGTCATCTCCAAGGCCCCAAAATGGCACCGCCTACTGAAGCAACGAGCGCCGCTACGCCACTGGTCATCGTGAGCCAGCCTCGAGATCCTGGTTTCTTCTACGGTACCGGTGATGTCGACGTGGAGGACTGGATCAGCCTCTACGAGCGTGTGAGTGCCCACAACCGCTGGGATCCCACTCTCATGCTGGCGAACCTCGGGCACCTGAGAGGTTCCGGCGCAGACGTGGCATGACATCAACGCAGCCAGACTTACTAGCTGGGATAGCTGCAAGGCGGATATGATTACAATTTTCGGCAAGCCTGCTGGGCGCAAGCTCGCTGCGAAAAAAGAGCTTGCGCCGCGAGCGCAGGCGTCGACCGAGCCGTACGTCAGCTATATCCTAGACGTACTGGCCCTTTGCCACAAAGTTGATGCTGAGATGCCCGAGCACGATAAAGTCGACCACATTTTGAAACGCATAGCTGACGATGCCTTTAATCTGCTCATGTGCAAGAACTGCTCTACCGTAAACTCAATTCTGAGTGAGTGCAAGGGTTTCGAGCTGGCCAAAAGCCGTCGAGTTACACAAGAATTCAATCGCCTTCTAAATACCGCCGCCACTTCTTCGTGTCAGGGACCGTTTGCTCCTTCAGGCCAACCACCCTCGGAGACAACTGCGGACGCAGTGACGCGCATTGTCCGCCGCGAGATCGAGGCGATGACACCGTTCACCGGCCACCACTCCACGTCTGATGGCAATCTTCCGGCGATCTCGGTGATACAAGCGGTTGTGCTCGACGAAATTGCGAGTATGGGCCTGCACCCAGTCTGCCACGTGAGCTACTCAGCCCATCATCAAGTTCCCTCCAAGTCGCGTTCATGCAGTCACAATGATCACATCCCCTGCCCTCCGAATTTCCGCGCCCAACGTCTTCCCTCGTATTACAGAAACCCGGCGGAGTGAAGGACGCCCGATGACAGGCCTATATGTTTTAATTGCAGGCGTGTCGGCCACGTTGCACGGTATTGCCGCAGTCGCTGGTTCCCTTCCGCTCAAACGTCCTGGAACGACGATACTATTGACCATGCTCCGCGTCGTTTTCCACCTTCCTACCAGCAGCGCACTGCCGACAACCGCGCCGCATCCACTCTGCGATTTGGCCGCTACCCTTCTCCCCAGCGCCGACAGTCTCGCTCCCCGCAGCCCTGCCGCTCTTCTTCGCCGAACAACTACGTACGTGCCACATTGGAAAACTAGTGAATGCAGCTCCCGGAGGTGATGCTGCATTCCCTAGCTCGCCTGAAAATCCTCTTTTGACGCTACCTACCACAGACAATTTACTTGACCTGAATGTTGACGGCGTGCCTGTTCGTGCTCTAATTGATACCGGGGCGCATATATCGGTAATGAGTGCAAATCTCCGTCGCCGCCTACGTAAAGTTATGACGCCTGCTGTGTCGCATGTTCAAGTCGCTGACGGTGGTACGCCGGCCATTGCTGGCATGTGCAGCTCTCGTGTTAGTATCGTCGGCCACAACACCACTGTAGTTTTCTTTATTTTGGACAAATGCCCTCACGACATTATCCTTGTCCGCGATTTCTTGTGTGAACATACCGCGCTCATCCATTGTTCAGCGGGACTTCTGCATCTGGAGTTACCGGCTTTTGTTAGCGACGCACCCCCTCTGCGCTTATTCTCTTGCGAATACATTCGCCTGCCGAGTCTAGCAGCGACCTATGTTCCCCTCGCTACTTCCACGGCGGTTCCTGATGGAGACTACCTTGCCGCTCCCATCGTAGACGTTCTCCTGAGGCGCGGTGTTGCCCTCCCACACAGTGTTCTTACCATCAAGCACAACAGCGTCAACTTGCCTCTCATCAACTTTGGCTTTCACACTCAAGTCCTTCCCGAAGGAATCACCATCGCCACCCTTGCTCCTTTCTGTGCACCGGACGTTCCTGCTTTTGCTTCGAACCATCCGTCAATTCCCCATGAAGCCTCCGATCCGCTCTTTACCACTCCAGATAAATTCTGATAAAGTCTTCTGACATCATTTGCCGACGTCTTTGACTTGAGCGACAAACCTTTGGGGCAAAGTTCTACGGTCACCCATCGGATCGATACAGGTGATGCGCTACCCATCCATCGGCGTCCGTACCGTGTGTCCCACACTGAACGAGGCATCATCCCGAAAGAGGTTGACAAAATGATCACCAAGGACATTATCGAACCTTCGTGCAGTCCCTGGGCTTCCCCGGTAGTTTTGGTAAAGAATAAAGATGGCACTTGGCGATTCTGTGTAGACTACCGCCACCCTGAACAAAGTAGCCAAGAAGGACGTCTACCCTCTTCCCAGGATCGACGACGCCTTAGATTGTCTACACGGTGCCAAGTACTTTTCGTCCATTGACATACTGGCAGATTGCAGTCGATGAGATGGACCGAGAAAAGACCGCCTTTGTCACCCCCGATGGCTTATATCAGTTCAAGGTTATGCCTTTCGGTCTCTGCAACGCGCCAGCTACCTTCGAACGCATGATGGACTCTCTCCTGCGGGAATTCAAATGGTTCACATGCCTGTGCTACCACGATGACGTCATTATTTTTTCTCCATCGTTCGGGGCTCATCTCCATCACCTGTCCGAAATACTTGCTATTTTCCGTCAAGCGAACATACAACTCAACTCCGCGAAATACCGATTCGCCAGGCGCGAACTAATTATCTTGGGCCACCTTGTCGACGCAAATGGAGTGCAGCCTGACCCCGACAAAATCAAGGCGGTTAGAGATTTTCCGGTGCCCCGGTCATCGAAAGACGTTTGAAGTTTTGTGGGCCTGTGCTCCTATTTCTGTCGCTTCATCCGAGGCCTTCGCTGATATCGCCCGCCCTCCCACCGACCTTCTCAAAAAGAATTCCGTCTTTTCGTGGGGGAATTGAGCAAGCTCAGGCTTTCAAGACCCTGATCTCTCTCCTAACACCTTCGCCCATTTTAGCTCACTTCGATGTGGCCGCTCCCACGGAAGTACGGACTGACGCTAGTGGTCACGGCATTGAGCCGTCTTAGCTCAACGCCAAACCGGCCACGACTGCGTTATTGCCTACGCCGGCCGCCTGCTGACACCAGCTGAATGAAATTATTCTATTACTGAAGGGGAATGCCTTGCCCTAGTGTGGGCTGTCGCCAAATTTCGTCCATACCGCGGACGATACTTCCTTTCCTGATTAGTCGACGACATCCTCCGCTCATGCGCAACCGTTCACAAGGTTACTACCGCCTACCACCCTCAAACCAACGGCCTCACAGAGCGCCTTAACCGGACTTTAAGAGATATGCTCTCAATGTACGTTTCTGACGACCATGGTGATTGGGACATTGTCTTGCCTTACATAACGTTTGACCTAGAATTCGTCGTCGCCTTGATACTGCCGGATTCTCTCCCTCCTACCTACTATTCGGCCGAGAGCCGACGTTACCACTGGACACACTATTTCAACACCCTCTGCCACCTTCCGTATATGCGCAAGACGCCATCGCTCGCGCTGACTTTGCCCGCAACATTGCTCGCGTCAGGCTCGCTTCGTCACAGCGCTCTCAAAAGGATCGCTGCTACTGCCGCCACAGCACCCGCCAGTTTGCACCTGGATCTCTGGTGCTGCTCTGGTGTCCTGCACGCCATGTAGGGCGTTCGGAAGAGCTTCTAGCCAGGTACTACGGCCGCTACCGCGTCGTACGCCAAGTGACTGAGGTCAATTACGAAATCACCCCGCTGGTTCAGTCAGACTCATCCCGGTCTCCACAAACAGACGTCGTCCACGTCGGCGCGTCTTAAGCCATACCGCTCTCAACCTACAGCTTTACCCTGACAAGCACCGAGACGGCGCTCCTACCACCGGGGGGGTTGTGTTACGGGGCAATAATTAAATTCCCCACAAATAGGACGGCATTCATGTACTCTGCTGGCCGGGATCATCATCCAGAACAGAGATGAAGACGACGCTGACGGTGAAGGGCGTTCGTTCCCCTGGCTTGCGCGGTGCTCTCTTTCATCGCGGTTTGTTATAACTAGCATCTGAATGAAAATCGTAAATAAACCATTGTAAACACAGCCTTACCTCGTATCAATATTTACACCCGCCTGCACCGATTTCACCGAGCACAACCTCCATTTCCGTAGTGTACCCTCTTCACAGTCCTACCCACCCAATCCCACGTAATCTGGGCCTGCCCAAAACGTCATATAACCGAATTACCCCAGCTGAGAAGTTGAGAGAAGCACTGGTATCGCACGACATAACGTACAAACCACCTAGATTGCACGGGCCGGCTCGGTCATAGCTTGGCCAAAAAAACTGCCACCGACTTCTTAGACTGACGCCAAGCTCACATTAGTAAAGTTTATTTTCTGTCTCCGTATCTCTCTATATATATCTCCAGAATCAGATAGTGCTTCTTTATAAAACACTGCGCTAAATTGACATTGGCGAAGTCAAAGGCCGGGCGGAACACAAGGTCAACACGTACGAAAGCGCAACTATCAACTGGGGCTTTATTTTCATACCCCATTTAGAACATTGGAAATATAAACCTAGAAGGACAAAGATTCAAAACCAACACACAAAACTCGATCTGTGTTCAATTTTTGATAGTTGTTATCCTTACCCCTTTTTCTCGCCGTCTCACTGAGAGCTGGCCGCACGCACCCACCGCCCCCTCTGTCTCGCTCGCTGTCACAAGGGGAGCGTTTTCCCGCATAAGTTGAATTTCCCTGTTTATTAGCCGGGGTTTGTCTTGCTCCATTGGCCGGCGTGCGCCTGCATTCCTCCAGGCCGACCGCACGTGTGCGCGCGCCTCGTAGTTCTGCCTTCGTCATCGTCGTCGTCGTAAATGCGAATGCATTTCTTAGTCGGGGGTTGTCGTGCTCCGTCGGCGTGCGCCCGCAGGTGTTATCTCTGAGCGCTCCTCCTCGCCCCTAGCAACAGCTGTGGCCGCCTAGCCCTCGCTCGAGACGCCGTTGCCGCGCAGCTGGACGCGGCTATAGAAAGTGTGCGCGTACGCTCCAAACCCTCTGACCCCATAGTCTTGGTTGGCGACTTCAACGTTGACGTGCGCAAGAAGAGTGGCGAATGGCTGGTCGAGTACATGCAGACCAGGCATGCTATGCATTGTCTCTCTGCCGGCTTCGACACGTGCCGCACTACCATTCGCGGGAGTTGCATTGATCTGGTCTTTACGCGAAACTGTGACGCGCGTATGCTTCTCAAAGACCCTTTGACCGTGCACTTTAGCGATCACAAGGCAGTCATTGTGGCCGTCAGGTACAACGATAACACAAACAGGTGCTGATGAATAAATGATTACATTGACACCCTCGTCCTTAATTACGCCATTACTCGCAACACACTCATCGGTGCACCCAATGCATTCGCATTTCTGCACGATTCCCTTCGGGGAGGTGCGGGGGAATTTTTTTTAGAAGCACCGGTGGCTGTCTGACGCATGCGCCATGGCTCCCTGATGCCATATTGAAGGCGTCTATAACCTTTCTGGTCGTTCTGCTGTAGGATCATGCCAATACTGCTGTTTCTTGGAACTGTGGTTCATTTTTGCATTTTCTGCAGTCATCAGCCAAATGCCCAGGCACTTGTAGCTTCGTGCTTGCGTTCTGTGCTCTCGCAGCCGCTCATTGAAGCACCTTCCGGTTTGTCCTATATAGGAGCTCCCACAATCCAACAAAATTTTTCAAACCACTTGAGACTCCCACCTAACAAAGGGGTTTCTCTATTTTACCTCACAGATTTGTCGTGCAGCGTACAACTTGCTCACCCGCTTGTACAGTACCTTCAGCTTGTGTGGGGCGGAAAAAACAACTTTCACGTCTTATCTTCGGCGACCTTTTTCAACCCGTGTGACACGCTGTGAATGTATGAAATTACGGCCAGTGGGCTTCTGTCTTCTATTTTATCGCATGATGCCCAACGCCGAGTTTTATTGTTTGTGGCGTTCATCTGCCATGCCTAGGACGAATGGTTCTGGAAAACCACTTTGTTTGAGCCGTTTGGGGGTTCTGAATGTTTGTCTTTGTATCTTTATGTTTCCAATGTTTTCAGAGAGCGTCAAAAATAAAGGTCAGTTGATAGTCGCGCTTTCGTATGTGTGCATCTTGTATTCCGCCGTCCTTCCTATTCACCAATGTCCATTTACCGCACTGTTTTATAAGAAGTTATGTAACATCTAGATCAGAAGCAAGCTCTCATTGGGAGCTAGTGTGCAGGAAAGCGCAAGGCTTGTCAGTTGCTTGGCTGAAAAAACGTCGCCTTCTGATCCCCAAACACAATTCACCAATCACGTATAAAGTTTAGAGCGGGCAGCAAAGTAACGCAGCGACTGTCAACAGAGTCGCACAGAACAGTTGAGGACTTGATTTGGCTCTACTGCCCGCCACCAATTCTTACCATTGCTTTTTCTATGCGCATATAGCTCAATAAGCAATCAAACGAATTAGTGTAAATACGCCGGCTCATGGCGTGATATTCGCGCCAAATATTTCCATTAGTTCCAGTTTCCTCTACATATCCAAGCGGAGAGACGTTCCTGCACCAGATGGAGCATGAAGCAACAAGAAAAGAAGAATACTAGTTTTCTTGCAGATATCAAAACCGTAGCAGATACCATACGTTGTAGGTTATGTTCCCTTTCTCATGTCTTACATCTACGGAAACCAGCCTGGCAGACGCCACCAATATTCACATCTTGCGCTGAGCTCTGGGTTCGCTGTATTTGATCTGTGTTTGATCTCACACTGTACACTGTATTCCATGATCTCAGGCTGGCTCAGAAGTGGCAGTGAGGCCTTCCTAGTTGAAGCCATGTCGCGATACAAGCGCCGTGGTTACAATGGCATGTTTAATTTGTTATTTTGTTTTCCAAAAATTCTGTATACTTCTAGCTTGCCTGGTTGTAGGTTTCGGTCGTGGTGGTCGAAAGAATTGCCAAGAATATTGTAACTGTAGACGAAGAACAACTGAAAGGAGACCAGTGACGCGGTTGGTCTAAACGTAGGTATATGGCTACAAGCAATCGGATATGCGATGACGATGATGATGACTGGTGTGGGTGGTGGTGCAGTGGTAGTGGTGTGCGCGGTGGTGGTGAATGGAGCTGGGCAGTAGTGGCCCCACACATCAGTAGGAAGATTTAGCACCTTTTCTTACCCGCACACTTCGCGTTTTCTCCAACTAAGTACCGGTCGTGTACCACACAACGAAACGGCTGGCTAGCCGAAAGTTTCTCTAGTTGGCACCGCGTCCGTACCTTCCACCGGCATGGCCCTCTAGCACGTTTCTTTTGGGATGATGAGCACCTTGAGGGGAGTTCGGGTCCTTGCAGACGTACGCGCTGATGCGCAACTCGCAGCACGTCTCCAAATTCTCTGTGCTTAGTCTCCTATCTAGCATTCCCAGTTTATAGTTGATAACTGCCCTTTCAGGTTGCCTGCTAAATTTTAAGCGCAATTCAAAGCGGTCGCTGAGAGTCGCTGCAGGACGGGTTCGAGTTCTTCCGAATTTTATAATTTATATATTGCCTTTCACCGTGGGAAAGGTTTGCCGAGATATTTCCGATTTTATTTATACAGTTACCCCGCAATGCTCTTCTGCTATGCTTGCGTGGACGATTTTTTTGTAGCAAGTACGTCCCTAGACGAGCATGTTTACCACATCTGTATTATCATCGAATGTTTCGCCGCCAACTGCAGCATTATCGTCAATGCCAGGAAGAGCAATTTCGGTGCTCCCACCCTCGAGTTTCAGGGACGTCGCTGGATTCAACAAGCATTCGGCTCCTCCTTAGCATGATCCAGGCTGATTCTCGACTTCTCAGTACCAACCGCCATAAACAAGCTTCACCAGTTCCTTGGTTCGGGAGCATCTCTTCCCCCGTTTTATCAGAAACTTCCCCAGACTGCTCGAGATTCTCGATCGCCTGCTCCGTGAAGCTTTCTACCGCCAAATTTCACTGGACCACAAGCACCATCAAACATGCGCTGGCCGGCAACGCTCTCCTTGCGTGTCTGAATACAGTATGTCCTATTGCGCTGATAAAGGACATCTCGAGGTTTGCTGGGAGAGATGTCGTTCAACTGCACATAAATGCCGCTGGCATCACTTGACCCTTTTTTCGAAAGACCTAACCCCAGAACAAAGCCGGAACACTGTATTCCGCGATAGGTGTTGGCATTCTACCTGGAAGAGTTTCATTTTCGGCATCTCCTGAAGGTTTGTCAATTAGCAATCGCCACAACCACAAACCACTGACGTACGTCATCAGTCCGACCGACGCACTTTACGCGCTTCTAAGCATACCCACCGCCTTCAATAGTTACATCACGTGTTCATCTGAACTCGTTTTCTGCACCCAGCTACGCTTACCAACCGACCTTCTAAACGTGTACCGTGTAAGACACGACCCGCTATGGACTTCCTGAAGTCTCTGCGATAGATCCTCGCCGACCTTAGTCCGCAAGCCTATGCGTGAGCAAAAACCACAAACAGCTTCGGTTCCCCCTGACCTCGAACAGCAAAAAACATGTCTGTAATGTACGTTCCCGTGCGCTGCCCTTTGCAGTCACCAACGTCATCGACATGAAGGGCTGATGATGATGATGATGATGATGATTAGTGGCTTTCCCTTTGAATCGGGGCGTCGGTTGTCAGCAACCGACTTGCCTGTTTTATTACGTTTACTTGCCCTACTACCAGCTAACCTATAGATTTGCTTCCTCCCTCCCATCTCTCCCTCTTTTCTGTTTTAAACTCATCGCCCCCACCCCCCTTTTGTCTCCCATCGCTGTTCTAAATTCTCGTCCGCATGATTACTCTGCCTGCGTACCCATCCCTTCCCTACTTTTCCTCCACCACCACTCCAGTCGCCTCTTCGTCACCTCTATGGCCTTGAAGTTGAGGTTCCCCCTCGCCCCAAATCCCAAAGCCTCCGCCAGCGTCGTTTCCCCCTCACCCCGCGGTGGCCGTATCTCTGTGCAGCTCCTGACAATATGGTCTATAGTTTCCCGATCACTGCCGCAGCATGCACACGTTTCATCCTTCTGCCTGTAGCTACCCGTGTATGCCCGGGTTCTCAGGCACCCTGCCCGTGCCTCGAAGAGCAACGCACTGCCTCTGGTAATGCCATAGAATCCCTCCTTCTTAATTTCCCGTTTCTCTGCCCTATAAGTCTCCAGGGTTTTTTTCGCTTCCATTCTCTCTGCCCACTTCGTCGTCTCTGCTGCCTTTACCTGCTTTTTAACTGTTGTGTAAACCCCGCTTTCCCCTCCCGACTTTCCGTACCGCTTGGTCAGCTGTCTGGTTCTCCGTCTCTACCGCGTGTCCACGCTCCTCAAATACAGGTACTTAAACACCCTCGCGGTCCATTTTTCGTCCTCCATGTCACGAAGTCGCTCCTCAAACTTTATCTTGCTCTGCGCCTCCCTCGCCTCGAAAGACGACCAGCCCATATCCCCTAGTACCGCTGCATTTGTAGTTTTACTGTGGGCCCCTAGGGCCAATCTGCCTACCGCCCTCTGATTTACTTCCAGGCCCGCTTGGGTCTCTGACTTCATGCACAGAACCGAATTAGCGAAAGTTAATCCTGGTACCATGACCCCTTTCCATACTCCCTTACCACCTCGTATTTGCTGTATCCCCAGAGGGCTCTATGCTTCATTATAGCCGCGTTCCGTCTTCC
Source organism: Haemaphysalis longicornis (assembly GCA_013339765.2). Taxonomy (NCBI): domain Eukaryota; kingdom Metazoa; phylum Arthropoda; class Arachnida; order Ixodida; family Ixodidae; genus Haemaphysalis; species Haemaphysalis longicornis. The sequence goes on from CM023451.1 coordinate 17,331,932, forward strand.
TTTCGTCTTAAGGTGAGCCTCATGCACCTGCGTGTAATCTTCGCTGTTCTTCAGCCATACTCCTAAATATTTATACTCTTTCACCAATGGTATTTATACTTGCTGCACTGATAGTGTTTTGTGCTCCTTGCCGTCATTAAAGACCATGATCCCCGATTTTTCTCTGCTAAAGGATAGCCCTAGGTGCGTCGCTTCTTCACCGCATATATCCATCAAGCCCTGCATACTTATCCGGTTTCTGCCATCAACAATATGTCGTCTGCATACATTAGTCCCGGAACCCGTTGTTCCACCACCTTCCCGTTTTCCATGTAGGATAAGTCGAACCCCATCGTGGTAACTTCTAGCTTCCTTTCTAACCCCGTCATGTAGATCATGAACAGCAGCGGAGAGAGAGGACATCCTTGTTTCAGACCCTTGTAGGTGTATACAGGCTCTCACGACACCACAGCGCTAACACGCCTGAATCCGGCATACGTCACCACCGCCAAATGCAACCCTTTTTTCTTCCGCAACATGGCTGCACGGCAGCTCTACAGTAATATACGCTGGGCACATGTTAATCAGAGCGTCGCACTAGGTCCTCTCTTGGAAGAAGCCCTGTGGCGGCATTCCACACTGCTAGAGGCAGCAGGGTGGCGTAGGAAAACGAGAGTACTTACCGGCGGGAAGGCGCGACTACAGCGCATTCGGAATAAACCTCCGTGACAGCGCTGCCTGGTGAATGCTTCAACGCATTCATTCCTTGAGCTCTCCTAAAAGTTTCCTATCGCCGTCGCGCAGTCACTGCTACAAGCAACGAATGCCTTTATTTAGGATGCACAGGCACGCGCGGCTGATACGATGACACATACTGCGTTTTACAAAAGGAAGTTGCCCAATTTTTTGTCGGGTGAAACGGCTTACCGCCTCTCTCCCTTTTACCCGCGGGAATATTTTACCCGCGGGAATATTGTGACATTTTGATTTTATGTGCGTGACGTGAGTCATTAAAAAGTTGTCATGAAGTTGCTAGCCCCTTTTTTGTTCCTAGCGGAGTTTACACCTCATGAAACTCACACTTCAACCTGGCGTGCCCAAGGTGAAGCGGATTTCAACCAAACGCGACGTGAGAATTCCGAAAGGTCCTCCCCCGATTGTACTGAAGATGATGGAGGAAACTATTAATTTCTCGGTGTTATGGCAACTCTGGTACAGCGAGCCGAGCGGTGTTCTTAGGTGGGTCCCTTGCTGGCCTTGAAGTTGCTTTTCGGAAGTTTCCTACTCTGGCGAGTAGATTTTTGTGTTTGGTGTCAGGTAACAATACGGATTTTCTATTCCCACAAACGGAGCCGAAGTGATGAATGCCGGTAGTTTTGTCTCGCCTACTTGAGAGAGAACGAGAGACTCAGACTAGCTCAAGGTGCGAGCTCCTGTGCTGCTGCGACGTTTTGTGAGAGTTTTGTTTTAAGAACTTACTATACGTATTCACCTTTCATAATCTCGGGAACGAAGGTGCACTCGAACGCCTACGGTGGCGGCTCCGTGTTTTCTTTCGCGGCCTTTACTTCACTTGTTTCATCGTTTACACGAGGGAAGCCGCTGAGTCGTCGTTGTCTATGGCGGGTGCAGCCTCGAGTTACCAACGTTTGTTTTTTTTGGGGCGCTTGGCGCTTCCTCCTAGAATGAGCCCTCCCGCGTGCCCTTTTGTTCAGCCTCATGTTCGGCATTTTGGAGTTTTCAAGCCTTGGCAGCAACGATAATTTGTTTCTAAACGGATGTAATCAAGACGCTAGCGGACGGATTGCTTTATCCATTGTACTTGACCATTTTTTTGTGTTCTTTTAAGGACGAGAAGCGCTCTCTTGTGTCGCACGTCGTGATGAACGAAACAAACGTGGTTTTCCGTCCCTCAGAGCAGCTTAAGTACTCCAACGAACTTCAGGATCTCACGTTATTCCGAATTGAGGCTATTGATTTCGTGACGTACAAAAATGAGCCGCGTGTGACCTCGCCTCGTTTAGTCGGCGTAACACGTGAGCTTCAATTTATCTTTCTTCTGACCCCACGTGTCTACCGATTGACAGCGAGCAGTTCTCCAACCTCTACGTATTACTCATTGCGTTGATAATGAGATGAAGGTACGGATAGGTGTGGCTCGTCGTCTCAAAGCGGCTCGAACATCTTTGGCATCCACATGCCCTGCTGTTAAGAGTTGAGACATGCAGCATCGGCAGTACTACTGCCCAGCTCGATGGGCGTGAGCCGCAGTGGGTGTCGGAATCCTCATCATCATCATCACCACCAGCCTATCAAATCCCCCTGCAGAGCAAAGGCCTCTCCCAATAATCTCCAACTACCCCGGTCCTGCACTAACTGCGACCAATTAATCCCTGCAAGCTTCTTGATCTCATCTGCTGCTCAGTTTCTGCCACCCCCCGCTACGCTTGCCTTCTCTAGGGATCCCCTCTGTTAGCTTTAATGACAACGGTTATCTTGCCTTGGCATTACATGCCCTGCCCACATCCAGTTCTTTTTAATTTCTACTAATATGTCCCTAATATGTGTTTGTTTTCTAACCCACTCCGCTCTCTTCTTGTCCCTTAATGTTACACCTATTATATCCCGTTCCATTTCCAGCCGAATCGTTTAAATTTAAGTTGCACCCTCTTAGTGAGCCGCCAAGTTTCTTCCCCGTAGTTGAGTACCAGTAAGATGCAGCTGTCATACATTTTTTTCTTCAGGGACAATGGTAGGCAGCGCTTCATTCTCTGAGAATATCTGCCGTATGCAGTGCACCCCCTTCTTATCCTTCTAATTATCTCTGCCTCAGGGTTCGCATCCGGGGTCACAACTTCGCCTAAGTAGATATATTCGCTTACTACTTCCACTGCCTCGCAACCTATCTTAAGCCGCTGTGCTGTCACGAGGTGATTGGTCAATACTTTGGTTTTCTGCATAATTATTTTCTGGCCCACGGTTCTACTCTTTTTGCCCAATGCGAAAAGTACGCTTTGCAATTCGTCTCTCCAGTTACATAGCAAGGCAACGTCATCAGCAAATCTCATGTTACTCAGGCATTCTTTATTATCCCTTACTCCCACCTGCTCCCAATCCAATCTTCTAAATACTTCTTATAAACATGCTGTGAATACCATTGGAGAGATTGTGTCTCTTTGTCTGACGCCCTTCCTCATTGGTATTTTACTGCTCTCTATATGGAGGATGATGGTAGCCATGGACCCATTGTAGATATGCTCCAGTATTTTTACATAATGCTCATCTACACCCTGGTTGCGTAATGCCTGAATGTCTGCTTAGGTGTCGACCGAGTGAAATGCTTTCTCTTATTCTATGAAGGCTATATATACGGGTTCAGTATACTCAGCAAACTTCTATATCACCTGATTGATCGTGTGAATATGGTCCATTGTGGGATACCGTTTACAGAACCCTGCCTGTTCTTTAGGTTGACTGAAATTGTAAGGTTGCAGAAATTCTGTTAGCGATTACCTCGGTAAGCACTTTGTTGACAACTGACAGTAAGCTGATCGGGCTGTAATTTTTCAAGTCCTTCATGTCACCTTTGTTCTGAATTAAGATGATGTTCGCGTTCTTCCAAGATCCAAGGAGACAAACTAAGGGGTTTCAACCTCCTCGGGCTGTAGTACCTCGATAATGTTGCTGTCTAGCTCTTAAAATGCGCAGCAAGATGATGACCTCTTTCATGTCGTGCGAAGCTAGAGAGGCAGCTTCCAGAAGCTGTTTTGCTGTCTTCCGCGGCCTCTCAATGGTGCCGCGAAAGAACCGTTTGTTTCCACGTAGTCTATCTATCGTGGACTTACGGTGGATCGCTGAGATACGGTGAAGACGAGCCTTGATGACCTGCAGCTGTTGTCCGGGGTGGTAGTAAACGGCGGTCACAATAAGGGTCAAATTGAGGCTTTTCAGAAAGATCAGGCGGAAGGTAACGCGTGTTGTCTCCTTCTTAGCTTGCGCTCATCTTCATCTGGTTTAACGGCACCAAAATTCAGCAAAACAAGGCCACAGAGAACACGAGGTTCATACGTTTATTCGCGCGGGTATCTTTACACCAACATGATGTTAACTATTCGCAGATTAGTCCTACGGGTCATTTAAAAATAAGTGCTACAAAGAAAATTGAAGTAAAACGCGAATTTTTTTCTAAACCAAAGAATAAAATCATATGAAATCAAATAAACACAACATGAACATAACCTACACGCATACCAAAAAAATATTCGCACCAGAATTTGCTACACTGCTCATGCCTACAACCTTTTTGGTAAGTTTACTGTGAATGCTTTAAGAATAACTTCAAACTTCTAAAAAAGCCATCTTGCATGCAGGGTTTTGTTTTGTTGTTCTGTACAACGTACGCGCGTATGGGAACCCTTCAATGTCAGTTATTTCTAGACCCAGTTTTTCATTGCAAATGAACGATACGCTCAAGCATATAAAACAAGTAAACCCAGATGTTATTGGCGGCATGATGGCCTGAAAAGTGTATCGGTAGGCCTGGGGATCTCCTGACACACATATTCTCCTTTCAGGTGGACGCTGATTCTGATTCCAAGTGCACATTCGGCCAACTCTGCAATGCTTTCGGGCGCGTGGCAGCTGGCCTAATTGAGCTTGGCATACGCCCGGGTGATAGCGTCGGCTTCCATTGTTCTAACGGCACTGAGCTTGTGGTGGCGCTGTGTGGAGCAATCGCTGCCGGTGGTACAGCCGTTTTTGCCAAGACTAACCTTACCGCAGGTGAGTTATCTTCGTTTCCTTGTGTTCATCTCAGCCACTTTCCTTTGCAGTGGTTCTGCAGTGGACGTGTTACAGTGAAGACATTTTAAAGTTAGCCAGAACAGGATATACATAGAAACAAACTTACACAATCAGATTATAGGTGTCAATCTACATAAACGTTTAATTGAAAACAGTGTAAACTGACTATTTTTATGGGATTCAAGTATTTCCGTCTGGTAATATACGAAGGTAAATCTTTAGCCGAGGTGTTTTGATTAGTGTGCAAAAAGTCCCATGGAAATTGCGGCACAAAGAACAAGCTGACTGTACAAGGCAAGCATGGTGCAATTATTTGTGAAACAGCCCTGTAAGCACGGAGGTTACAGTTATGAAATATAAAAGTCACATGGCGCCTACAAAGTTTGCAAATCCCATAATACGTGAAGTAAACTGACTAGCCAAGCATACCGGCGTGACAACCTAAAAGCGTCTCACTCTTAGTCAAAGCATCATCACCATCATCAGCAACCGACTCAGGTCCACTGTAAGACGAAGGCCTCTCCAATACCGGTGGCGCATAGAAGTAACGTTCGTTTACGTTTATAACAATCATCATTTAAGTTATTCGTATGTTTTGTTTATTGAGATACCCTAAGCGGAAAGAAGGCATTACAATGATGTATTGCTCATCGAACAAAAAATTGCGTAGATATTATATATGTGAAATGATTTCAGGGTGAAAGCCAGTACGTATATCAAGGGTGAAAAAAAGTACTGTAGAATATTGGTATGTTAGTCCGGGTTTTCGATCAAGTACACCTGATGCGGCAAAACAGTTTCATCAAGGCGCCGAAATCTGCTTACGTGCTGGGAGCGAAACCCTGGCGAGAGTAATTAGGAATTACGATTCTGCAGCACCGTAATTGTCCATTTATTTATTTTTGTATCTTTGCCATTAGGCGCGAATTACTTTATACGCCAGTTTTTCTGCTATGCTGACTCTGTCCTTCTTCCATCGCATTTCTTTCTTCGTCTTAAGGCACGCGGTTTCGCACAGGCCACAGCTTACCTAAAATCATGTTTTGCGCGTGGCTTGATTCGCATCTGTTATACTCACGTGCCATCACGTTCAGGCCTCACGCGGAAAGCACTATTGTACAACTTTTATGTTTCAAATTCCTGGTTTTGGGGACTTTTGAGCAGTCAGAATGTTTCCTCACACAGCATCCAATTCCTGTCCAGTCTTCCATGTGTTTCGTGCTACAGAGAACAACAATAAGAGCGACAAAAATGTGGTTCTGCGCCAATAAATGTCTGATTTCGACTATATTTTCTATTCTATAAAAACAAAAAATTTAAGGAGATAGCATAGCTGCCATAGCACTGTGGTGCTACTCAGCCAGCACGAGTTCAAATGCCAGTGGACCATGCACGTGTTTTTATTTATTTATTCTTTTCTGCAGCGGCGATTTTTTTTCACCGCGCAGCAGCATCCACAGCACATTTTTGCCGAATTAGGCTTGTTAGGCTGTCGCCATATTAAAACGGAAAGGTGCACCGCTCACTATGCCGTGTGGCGAAAAGCAGTAAATGTGCAACACTTAGGCGTGCGTATGTGACAATTTCACTGAAGCATTTCCGACTTCACCTATAGAAACGTGGCCGCATATTTGTGTTCACATCTTGGTGTACCGTTTGAATTTTATAAACATTTCAGTTTTCGTTGCTAGTTGTGTGCCCTCTACTAACCTTGTTTGTTTCAATGACCCTTACAATATTTTCTGCCTTAATCTAGTATCAGGTCTCTGCCTCGGTGGCTTGAAGCGAATGGCTAACTTTGTTCACGCATTTAGTCTAAAAAGGAAAGAAAACCCAGGGTAGCCTTAGCCATCTTCTGGGTTAGGAAGGGTAGAGGCGCACCATCCTGGTATATGCCAAAGACGTCTGGCTTTCGCCTCGTATTGTAGGGCCTTGCAGCTTGAGGAATGCTGCTCGGCCATCGGTTAGGGTGACGCGTTGCGAAAGCCGCCCCACCGTCGGCGACTCGCGTGCATCGCAGCACCCTGCCATCAGTCTCAATTTTTTACATTGGTATCGATAGTTTGGATTTGGGACTGACTCTGACTCAGGCTTTCTTCTTTTTCTTCCCATAAGGTGTAAATGCCGAAGTTAAGATTACGAGATTTCTATGCCTCAGTGATGGTGTCGACGTCACAGTGAAAACGTAGTGCAGAAAAGCCAACTGCAAACACACTGCAGAAAAGCAAACATCACACAATGCGCTTCACAAAAAGGTGCATCAATCATACACCGCGTAACATAACAGCAGGATGTTCTTTCTCCACCTGACGGACCTCTCGTAACACGTAAAATCTAGCTTGGTGGTACACACGGTTATCGATGTTCATGATGCAATGCATTGTCTAAGCAGGGTTGTACTTAGGCTTTGGTACTTTGGTGGTGTGGGTTTCGACGTTGGTATTTGGATTGGCTGAGTTGAAATGGACTTGGATTTGTAGTTTGCAGTATCTATTTTAGACTTTGGAAGAGTACGTTTCGGACATTAGCTTTGACTAAGGTTCCTTGAGTGAAATCTTCGCGTTTCAACCATATTTGTCTTTGGATGAAAAGGGCTATGATTTGTTTTTGTTTTTCTTGCTGAGTTGACCATGAAATCTTTCAGTCATTCGAAAACGCCTAGGAAATATTCGAGGACAACAATACTCGTTTACTTGAACAGTTTGTGTGACCCATTATGGGCGCCGTCAGAAAACAAGATACGACCTCTTAAAAATTATTTTCGTACTATCAGAAAATAGGGCATCTTGGAGGCTGTATTGTCAGGTCCAGACGTGCGAGAAAATGGACAGTACTTGAGTCGTTTCTGATTTGAAGATGACATCGTCTTATTCAAAGCATCCGGACCTGATCTGAAAGTATGTATAATCTGTTCGCCGAATACTTGACCGCATGAATATCCATATCCACCACCACCAGCCGCTCTACGCCTACTGAAGGGACAATCCTCTCCCATAGATCTCCAGTTATTCCGGTGCTCTGCTAACTAAGACCAATGTATCCCCGCAAACTTCTTGATCTCTTCTGCCCATCTGACTTTCTGCTGCCCCTTTCCACGCTTTCCTGCACTTGGAGTAAACACACACATATGAATGTATCCGAATAAATAAAAAGGACTCGCGTTCTTTATGGCCCGTGTAATGACATAAAAACTGTAACATACTATAACTATCGTGTGCAATATCTCGTACGGACTTATCAAAAAAGTGTGGCGCCTAATTTGCTCAAATTCGGATGCACCCAGCAAAACCCCACCAGTATTAAACAGTACGTTAGATCCAGAAATAAAATGGACAGGATAACAAGATGCCTACACCGGTTGGTGATGCGCATTGCTGAAAGCTAGGGGATCACCTTAAATCGTGTAAAAATTGATATTTTAGCCCAGCAAATCTCAGCACGCAGGATTATAGCGTCAATGCATACATGCCGTAAATAACAGCGTTCAATATTTTAAAGTATCCTGCCCCTTGATGTGTTGACTCAAACTAAAGCAAAAAAAAAAAACAGGTGGCACAGACGAGAAATGCCATGAACTTACTGTAGCTAGGCTATTCGTGTTACCAAATTTCTAGCGATAGGTGGAACAGAAAATATTGCATTCCGAACAAAGAGTACAGAGTACGGTAGAGAAATTTCGGTGGATAAGACGCAGAGGGGGTGTAAATGGACTAGGATGGGCCGAGATAACAGTGTAAGAATGTCTAAGCGAGACGCATTGGTATTGCATGAAGATAAAATGGCTAATCCGGAGGCTAATAATGACGCACGCTGCTGATTTCTTTCCCCTTGGTATCTCCAGCACGAAATGGGCAAACAAAGACCTCTAAAGTAACCGCTGGTTGGTCCAATTGAGACATTGTTAATGACCGTGTGCTCCCCGTATTTCTTCTGCGGAACCTTCAAATAGTATTGTTGATTTGTTGTTGAACGCTTACAGACTTCATCTGCAAAAAAATACAAATATTTACCAGAAGAAAGTTTTGTTGTACAAGTTGGTGCTCAGACACAGGTCAGAACTGGGCTTTCACGCTTTTACAGCGCCGGTATTATCAGCTTATTCATCATGAGCCTCTTTATTGGTCGGTCAGTTTTTACCGACCAACAAGTTGCTGCGTTTCTGCAGCATTCCCCTTTCCATAGGGGCGATTTCCCGTGCAAGCCGGGTGAACTTCCCAAGCATTGTAGTCCCACACAAGCACCGAGCGCCAGGCCGGGGAGGCGCATGTACCTATTTTGCCGGCAGGTGCCCGGTGCCACGAAGGCACACGGAGCACACAGTGCCTTCCACAGCCACTGTGGACGCTCAACTTGCAACCGCCTGTGGCAGGACATGCCACCGCACTTTTTTACCCCCAGAAATGGCGCAACGCGGCATGATGGCCGAGGCCCCCGCCTCCCTTCGAAAGGGTAAAGGCGACTTCACAGTCGTGAATTCCTCTTACAAGGGTACGAACTCGACCAGGGACGCTTGTGCCCATTAAAGGAACCGGTGGGAACACGGCGGTACGCGGATTCGAGCCTGGTACCTCCCGCATACGACGCGAGTGCGGTACCTCTCAGCCATCGCTGCGGTTGACCCCTTCCACTGGGGCGTTTCCCGACGAAGTCGCGTGATTTCCAAGCACGCCATTCCCAGTACAAGGTGTGCCCGTACCAATTTTGTTACTGGTTGGTGCCCAGCTGTACCAAAATACATTCCGCTTTCTTGTAAAATAATACGGTCCGACTTGGTATTACGGTTTCCAGGATCCCCCGCATGAAAGGCGCCCGTTTCAATTTTTATTGTGGTGGGTGACCAGCAGCTGAAGACGGAGATTAGCAGCCTCCCACGTATACCACTGTGGTAGAGCGAGTCCAAGCCCTTTATCCCCGGCCGATACAGTACCGAGGGCAGCTTGAACCCTTTTTGACTGGTGGGTGCCCCACGGTGCCTCACCCCGCCCCAAGGGGTTCGAGGGCCTCCCATATAGCCTTCCAGGGCTGCTTCCACGGCTCCCACATAGCCTTCAACGATACATGAATGAATGAATGAACATGTGCATGCAGGTATGTATGTATGTATGTATGTATGTATGTATGTATGTATGTATGTATGTATGTATGTATGTATGTATGTATGTGTGGATGGATGGATGGATGGATGGATCGATGGATGGATGGATGGATGGATGGATGGATGGATGGATGGATGGATGGATGGATGGATGGATGGATGGATGGATGGATGGATGGATGGATGGGATGGATGTACGTGTACATGCATATGCATACATGCGTGCATAAGTGCATGTCTGACAAAGTCTGACAAAGTACATGTCTGACAAAGTATTGTAGGTCACGGCGACTGGGACCGTGAGCAGGCGCGCGGAACACTATGTAAGCTGCCGTTGCTGCAGTCGGCTCGTTGTGGGACTGAAAGCGAGGCGAACTTCCGCTCTTGCCTTCGTAGAGAGGCCGGCAGAAGTGCGGCGTGCAGTGCCTGCGCTGAGAATTCGCCTGCGCGTTGCACATATCGCACCAGCTGAACTACGAAAGCAAGGCCGGAAGTTCCCTTGCCTCTCTTTAGCGCTTGCAACCAGCCTACACGAGCAACCGCTGCGACCCTGTTGGGCCTCGTGCCTGCTCCGGCCATGGCCGCGTTTCCTACAAAATTTTGACCGAGACTGTATCTCTACATACAAGCATGTATGTGGGCCTGCCTGCATGCCGGCCTGTCTTTTTCTGTCTGTCAGTCTGTCTGCCTGTATGCATGCATGTATGTATGTATGTATGTATGTATGTATGTATGTATGTATGCATGCATCCATGCATGTATGTATGTATGTATGTATGTATGTATGTATGTATGTATGTATGCATACATGTATGTATGTATGTATGTATGTATGTATGTATGTATGTAACAAAGAAAAAAATGTTTTGCACTCTATTCAAGTGCTTGCCACTTTTGCAGATGAGGTCCGATACCAGTTCACAAGCACAAGCCCTGCGGTGGTTTTCTGCGACTACGACAAAATAGATAAAGTGAAAGCAGCCTGCCAAGAGATGTCTTCTGTAAAGGTACTGTACGCTGCACCCTTGAATATAATATCAATACTAGTATGGGGTTGAATATTCTTTACTGATAATGTCGATAGTCGGTGATTTCTGTCTCTGGGGTGGTAAGTGACTTTCCAGAACTCTGTCTGACGTCCAATCGTCATTTCAAGAACAAATCTACAGGGAGTTCTGCATAGACAATATTGGCGTGCTTCGCTGTTTAGTGGCGTGCAGGGATGCGATTTGCTTGGTTGTTCATGATGCGAATGCACTCCAAATCTTAGGCACACTGAACCATAGCGACTGTTGAATTTTCTAGAATATCGCTGCTTTTTATGGTTGTGACTGCACCAATGGCAAATGCAACACCGAGTGCGCCGGCAACAAAAGTTTTATACTTCCTTGTGACCACTCTACGTTCGCTCTATACACGGCGAATACATCCTAGTCATCCATTATTGTTTTCTCAAGTACGACACATCGGCGAACTTTAAAGCTTACCGTTAACCTTCTGCTGTTGTTAGGTCCCCAAGATCATAAAAAACAGAAGCAATCAATTTACACTTTTCCATAGTGCTCTGTGGGTCGCAGGCCTGCCTCCCGAACGTATGGTATATTTTGGAGGCGCTCAAAAGGTGCCCGATTGGCCGCAATACTTATCGTGGGATTATCGAAAATTTTGCTGCCATCGAAACTCCGCTTACAAGATTAGACGCTAACGAAAACTAAAACAGAATTTGAGATACACATTTTATTCTGACAGATGACCCTTCCAAAAAAAAGGTAAACCTCTGCATAACTCACTTCGTCCCTACCACACATTAGCACGGAGTGAAAACTGGCCTAGTGCGTAATAATCGCGAGGGTACCGGAATCTTGGAAGAACGAGAACATCATCCTAATCCATAAGAAAGGTGATATGAAGGACTTGATAAATTACAGGCCGAGCAGCTTATTGTCAGTCGTCTACAAGGTACTTACCAAGGTAATCACTAACAAAATCTCTGCCACCTTAGATTTTAATCAACCTAAAGAACAAGCAGGGTTCCGTAAAGGCTATTCAACAACGGGCCATATTCACACGACCAATCAGGTGAAAGAGAAGTGCGCTGAGTATACTGAACCCCTATATTTAGCATTCATAGATTATGAAAAAGCATTTGACTCGGTCGAAACCTCAGCAGTCATACAGGCATTACGGGACCAGGGTGTAGATGAGCATTATGTAAGAATACTAGAGAGGATATTTACAATGGGTCCCAGAGCCACCATCAACCTTCATGAGGAGAGCAGTAAAATACCTATTCATGAAGGGCGTCATACAAGGAGACACAATCGGCTCCAAGGTTATTCACAGCATGTTTACAAGAAGTATTCAGAAGGTTGGATTGGGACCATTTATGAGAAAGGGTTAATAGAAAATACTTCAGTAATCTCAGATTTCCTGATGACATTGCCTTGCTGAGCAACTCCGGGGACGAATTGCAAAGCATGCTTTGCACTGGACACAGTATAGAACCAGTGGGCATGAAAATATAATATGCAGAAAACTAAAGTAATGATAAATACCCTCGGGACAGTACAGCGGTTTCAGATAGGTTGAGAGGCAGTGGGAGTGGATAAGCGAATATATCTACTTAGGTCAAGTTGTGACCCCTGATTCTAATCATGAGGCACATATGTTTAGAAGGATAATAATTGGGTGGACTGCATACAGCTGATATTCTCAGATAATGAATCACTGCCTACCATTGTCTCTGAAGAAGAAAGTGGATGACAGCGGCATTTTACCGGTACTCACCTACGGGGCAGAAACTTGGGTGCTCACTAAGAGGGTTCAACTTAAATTGAGGACGACTCAGCGAGCAATGGAACGGAAGATCATAGGTGTAACATTAAGGGACAGGAAGAGAGCGGAATGGGTAAGAAAACAAATGCGTGTTAAGGACACATTAGTAGAAATTAAGAAGAAGAAATGGAGGTCGGCAGGGCAGGTAATGCGAAGGCAAGATAACCGTTGGTCATTATGAGTAAAAGAGTGGATCCCTGGAGAAGGCAAGAGTTGCAGGGTGCGGCACAAAGTTAGATGGGCAGAGGAGATCACGACGTTTGCCGGGATAAATTGGTCGCCTTTAGCACAGGAACGGAATAATATGAGAATTATGGGAGAGGCCTTTGCACTGCAGTGGGTGTAGAGAGGCTGGTGATGATGATAAAAACTCGCACCAGCACTCTTTACAGAATAACCTGGGATGTTGGCTAAATGTTTGGCATTCAGCGATGAAATTTTCCTTTCGTAGGTCTCACTGAAACAAACTGCTACGGCCAAGAATTTATTGACTATAGAGTGAAATGGCCTCATTGATATCACCCAGGTATAACCACACACACCTGCAACTTAACTGTGAACTTTAGGCTAAGTAGTTGTAGAGCCTCATAGGTGTGAAAAATTCCCATATATTTCGAGAATTCTTTACTAAAGCTTAAGCATCCGTGCAGCCGTTGGCTTCATTTTTTGTTCTTTTTTTGCATAACGTGCACATTTACACTTGTTGCCAAGTATGCATTTTTGGGCACACATAATGTTCTACGCTGCTTTTCACAATTTTTGTTGATTAGTTTGGTTTCTTTGTGTCTGTACTAGCGCGGCAGCTAGAGCTACAGTATCCATCGCATCACTAAACAAAAGCGGCAGGTTTTTTTACAGTAGAATTCAGGGCACAGGCATGCATCTTTCGAGCCTGGAGACCGTGTATCTTTACGGACTTCGAAAAGGCGTCAAGGATTTTGATAGTAGCTTCGGTAGTGTTACTTCGGACAGTAATAGGTCGCGCGGAAACGAAGCGACCTCAATCACACCATTATTCCAGATTACTCCACTTTACCCAAGCGTCGTTACGTGCAGCTGGACGTACTGCACACAGTGGGCAATAAACCTGTATTTTTTAAGATATACCCGCTTACCTAGTTGTCGCATGTCCACCCAAACATCGAACGATGCTGCCCTTAGAAGGGAAATGAAATGTCCGCTGTTCTTTAGCAACGGCTCTAAATGCGGACGGGTACGACAACAAAACGGCTTGTAACGCCAGCGTCTTCCGGGGGACCAAGCCGGTCACGTTTGAAAAGGAAACATTTCGTGCCTTCTGGGGGCACAATCATCAAAAAAGCCTCGCGCTCGCTCCTAAAAAAACCCCGTCCCAAGATTAACTCAGGCGCTTTAGCGCCCAAAATGTCAACTGAGGCTTTCGACCACTGTAATTAAGGGCCCTGAAATGCCCTGCAAGACGTATGACCTGCAAAGGGAGAAAGTGTGCGGCTTGCCGACTCTTGCTGCGTAACACATTTCCTTCTCCGTTCTTAACATGCACTTGTTACCAGACCTTCACAAATTCTATTGCATATGCTGCTTTGAACGAGCTTACCAGCAGCATATCAAATTGGTCAGTTCTCAAAACCCCAACCCAGGTCAAAGACAATAGCGATAAGCAATCTGGATCAATGGCGGTATACATTGTTCAGCTGTGCCTCGGTCACTCAACGCAGCCTTGTCCAACTGGCCGTAGGTACCGCTAGGGATGATGTCCGCCACATGACAAGTAAAGACCGTCCAAAGTTGCCTTCTTCCCTTTCCCGGTAGCTGTTGGAATAAATAAAGCTAGTTCGTCAGCATCATTACCGCTCAAGCAATGTCTTCGGAAGAGGTGGTGAGAAAATTCATGCTGGTCAAAGCTGTCACGCTCACCACGCCCCCGATCTTAAGGGTACTCCGCATTCTCCTGAAAGTTTCGAACTCGCGTCAACGACGAGTGGCGTCTTACGCAGGAATCAAGTTCTATTAGAATGAAGAAGTTGCAAACGTTCTCAGGAGTCCTTTATTAGGTGCTCGTTTTTCTCCTCATCAAATATGAATAGGCCACAGAGTCTCAAGACTCTGAAGACTCTCAAGAATTTCAAGACTCAATGCACGTGATGCAAGTTTCGCTCGGGACCAGCTTTCGACGCCGCAGTTTGTTTCACCACCTTCTATTGGGAACCCACGTCTCCCCAGAAATGCAGCAATTCTATGTCCAAACGTCTCATTGTCAATATTAAGGGGCACACAATGATCCCCAAGGGATGTAAACTTATCTTAAGCACTCTACAACGGTGCACCTTATTACTGAGGTGTACCTCTAGGGGGAATGAACCTCGAAATTTTGAATTAAAAAAAATTTTCGCGCTAACGGAGGGCTTGACAAAACAAACCTGTCGTTGCACTGGTGTGTTTACCTTTTTGAAACTTCTTTTCCCTATTGAATTATGAAAAGGCTTTGAGGCATCGCTGGTTCGTGAACGGTGGTTGCACATTGCAGTTTTGACTACCGCAGTGCTAATATGCCTGAAATGTTTAGCCGAAAAATCGTTTGCTTCAGTTCCATCGCATTTTATTCGAAGTAGCTTGTTTATAGGGGTGAAGTCATTGCTTGTCGGAAGTAAACCCTATGTAATAATCAACGTACAGCAAACTCTTCTTTTGTGCACGTTTAATTACAACACAATTGATAAATTCTACGGGCTCTCTTGTGTGGTCCGAAATGAGAGCTAGTTGACGCAGAACTGCTTACACGTGATGCATCGCATATACTCAGGAATTCAGTTTTTTGCAGGTGGATAGTTGGTCCTCCTACTTCTATCATACCTTTGTGTACATGCTAAAGGACTTAGTTTTAGAGTTCCAGAGGCCGTTGCACTAGGGGCAAGGGAAGTAGAAATTTCGCTGTGAATTTTCCTTTTCTGATTTATTAAGTGCATTTGGTCTCTCGAGGAAAGTCAGGTGCTCTAAGGCACGGACTCAATCTTGAGAAAAACTTGTCACATCGGCCCTGTCAGAGGGACCATGTGGACCAATATTCTAATATTTAGCACTTGTCTGCTCTCCTCGAGACGGGTATAGTACACAGGGGAATTATTCGACTCGTCGACCAAAATGCATCGTAGTGCACATATTTCTGCTGTTCCATCTCGTCTAACGTTTAGCGAAGTAACTGTAATTACGAGGGCTGGCATTGTTTCAGGTCTTTGTCGTTTTATACGGAGATATGGACGGCGCCATAAGCTTTCGCAACTATGTAGCACGGTTTCAACTACGCCAGGAAAGGTTTCCAAGACCCAGCTCCGATTCTGTTCTGGCAATACTCTATTCAAGTGGAACCACGGGGCTACCAAAGGGTGTAGAGCTTACGCATCGCAATCTCATCGCACAGACAATGGCAATGAGGTAAGTGGTTTATTGATAATAGACGAGGGATTGCTGTGGTGTTTAAATAACGTGATTTCTGCAGACTAAACGCAACTGTTATACACAAAAAATACACACGGACTTGGATAGTCATCCACATAGATGGTTCGTACCAAGGAACCACTTACGAACCAATTAAGAATATATCTTGATCTTAGAAAAAAAGCACGTGAATGTGTGTAAGGATGTTACAAACGGAAATTAAAACATTTATGTCAGCAAATGGTACTTGAAACATCACAGGGTTGCCAGCAGCTCTAAGGTGGGTTCATTTCAGCTCTCGCACGGGTGACCAAACAGATGATGATGATGGATGGGTTGGAGTTTAATGGCGCAAGGCCAAAGAGGGCTAAAGAGCAGCAGAGGGTGACCAGACAAATTTTGTCAGCGTGGTGGACAGCAAGACGTCAGGCCAATTTCCAGGCTTTCTAATACATCCTATCA
Organism: Haemaphysalis longicornis; assembly: GCA_013339765.2. NCBI lineage: Eukaryota > Metazoa > Arthropoda > Arachnida > Ixodida > Ixodidae > Haemaphysalis > Haemaphysalis longicornis. Next base: position 17,348,520 of record CM023451.1, read on the forward strand.
TTTCTCATCGTCACTACTACGAACGTTTGACTTCATCTTTACAAATAACGATTGTCGGTCGGCTGCTTAGAGGTGGTCCAGCCCACCTAATAACAGCTTCCTCCTCCTATTGCATGCGGTTTGCATGGGCGAGAAGCAGCAGCACTGACAGCGTACCAACCGAGCAAACATTAAAATGTTCAGCTAAGAAAAGAGGGACATAAATTTAAATCGTTCAACCCACAAGAAGTTATACGAGTGCCTTGGCAGGATGCTCAAGAAGTCGGAATCTGGATAACTGGAGGCATTCACCACCAGTACAATTTGAACTTTAATGAAGGCCTTGGGCTTTACATTCCAGCAGTTGTGGCGACGTGAACAAATTAGACAACCAGACCCTCAACAAAGCACAGGGCATACACCAAATTGTGGGTCTCCATAGTCACTACTTTAAATTTGGTTTGAATGTAGTGACATTTCAATTCAAAATTTTATTTCACCTAATGGCATGCTTTGGTAAATTAGTGTTCCTCCAAGTATTTTAACTAAAACAGAGGGTACGCTTTAGTTGTGGCAAGACTATTGTCACAGTGGATGTAGCAGCATAGGACCAGGAAGGTAATTCCCAAGCATTGTGGGGATCTGGTAGGGCTCAGCTAAAAAGAAGACGCTGGGCATGCCTGGCTCTGAGGGGCCGCTGGAAGTAGAGGAGAAGAGGTTCGTGTTACACTCGTATCTGGTTTCATGTAAGTTCCTGTTAAAAAATGGTGGTCCACATATTTTATGTTGATTCGAATAAAAAATATCTCGAATGGAACATATTGGAGGAGCTTATCTGGAACCGTTCACGTGTTTCTTTATGTTTGTGGTTTTTATCTCGAAGTTAATAAAGAGGGGGAGGTCCTGTCGGAGGATCCAGTTATGTTCCACTTATGCTCCAGCTAACATTTGGGAAGAGTGCACTTTTGTATTTTTAACACGGAGGTGTTTTATGGGCGAGGGTCCACTAAGAGTTGTTCTGACGTTATGTCCGTCACTGAAATGACATCGCCAGAAACATTTATCTTGACGCGCCTGCACCGGGATTGGAACCACGAACTTTTTTGCCGCAACGTAGGTACGAAACGCGCTCCCTACTACGCTATGAGCAGGCGCGGAAACAGGACGACCTGTTTCCTCTTCAACCCGAGGAATGCAGAAATGAAAAAAATCCTTTCAGATACTGTTTTATTTGGCTTCTTGTCTATAAAAAACAAACACCGAACACAGAAACATTACAAACACAGAAAATTATTAAGTATCAAAAATTGATAGTACCCATTTGGGTACTCTGGGTCTGGGCCTATAGAAACAATACAAAAGAAGTTACAAAAAGAACGACAGCATCAAATTTTATGGGGCTGTTACGAATCGGACAACCCCGCCGTACTTTCCCGCATTACTCCTCGGCTGTGCGGCGAAGCCACTATGTCCGCCTTTGAAAACAGGCACCATCGTGTCGGTGAATCATACTTTCACGTCTCGACAAGCCCGGGTCAGACGCTTCGCTGTCGGCGCATTTCAAAACTTCGGCGGCTGCCGGCGACGCTCGTCTCAACGCTCTTCAAGGACACAGAGGCCCCGTCGATCACAACAGAGTCCTCCTCGCTTCCCTCTCTTGGACTCAACGTGCGCCGACGCTACCGACTGTCACAAACTCTGGAAAGAGCGTTGTGTGTGTCTGTGACGTTCGTAGCGTGTTGCCGCTTGTGGCGTTTTGACCGTTACGGCTTTTGGGTATAAATAGAAGCCGCCCAAGCGCTGTAACTCATTCCTGTTAGAGCAGCGAATCCATGCTGTCACTCTGCTCGAGTACTGTATTGTACCCTCGCCCGTCGGGGCATTGTGCTTTGGCTTCCGCTCACCTCTCGCTATGAAGTAAACAGTTACGTAGGCCTATCAGCTTAGGTCCTCTTCCCGGCTGCAGTCGGCTTCCCGGTCGCAACGACTGGTTGGCAGCGGTCGGATGGCAACTTCGTAACACCTGGAGCCAGCGGTGCGAGACCCAACACCACGGACGTCAAGGCGGCTTCGGACTTGCAGAATTCACGGCGGTCAAGGGTGAGTGCGGTACTTTTCTTCACTGAGTTTTACCAGGCTTCTGAGGATAGCTGGTAGGGCGTGTGTTTTTATCGTGTGGGTTATTCGCGCAAAACACTTTTGGAGCAGTGGGAAAGCAGTACTCGAGACCGGCCATGAATTTGAAGGCGTTGAAAAAACCGGAGTTGTTGGAGCTTGCAAAAGAGTTGCGCTTGGATGTTACGGACGCGCTGAGAAAGCCAGAGCTCATACAGGCTATACTCGCTGTTGGGGCTGACGATGACGAGCTGTCTGAGTGCATTGAGACGATCAATGGCAGGGAGACCGTTAAACGTCTGGCTGCAGAGGCAGAGCTGTGCGCCAGCGTGAGGAACACGAGGAAAGAAAGCGAGAACAGGAGCGCGAGAGGCAGAAAGAGGAACGCGAGGATAGAAGGCTAGAACTGGAGCGACAGCATGAGCTGGAAATGAAGCGTCTAGACGTCGAGGCGTCTCGACCTAGGCGTGAGAGTGACAGCAGCGCGCCAAGCGTGCAGTCTGCGGCGACTGAGCTACCTACGTTGCGAATCAGTGACCTAATGCGACCCTACAAGGTAGGAGAAGACATCGGTCTTTTTTTGGTCAACTTCGAGCGTACGTGTGAGAGACAGAGGCCCAGTTTAGCCGAGACTAATGGCCGCAAAAGCTGCTTACGCTTTTGCCAGGTGAGGCATCCGACGTGATTGCCCGCTTCCCAAAGGAGGAGGCGGAGGACTACGAGAAAGTCAAGTCGAGCCTCCTGCGTAAGTACAGGCTGTCAGCAGAGGCATTTCGCCAAAAGTTCCGTGAAGCCGAGAAAGCTAGGGGCGAGTCGTACTCGGAGTTCGCCTGCAAGCTGAGGGCAAATATGGAAGAGTGGCTCAAAGAGGCAAAGGCTTTCGGAGAGAAGACAAGGTAGTTGAGTGCTTCGGTCTTGAGCAGTTTTACCGCCGTCTACCAGAAACCTGAGACTCTGGGTGCAAGATAGGCCAGGGGTAAATACTGTGGATCAGGCAGCTCAGCTAGCCGACGAGTTCGTCGCACGACGAGGTGCGCAGGGGCCGAAAGACGGCCAAAAGAGTTCAGGCCGAGGCCTGATAAGTCAGGGCCGAAAGGCAGAGCTCCCCAGGAAAACGGTGGAGCAAGGGAAGTCGTTCTCGTGGATAGAGAACACTGGCCACGATAAGGAAAAGAGAGCAGCAGACGCTCAGGAGCAGTGCAGAAAGAGAAACTTTTGAAGCGCACAGACAGGCTGCGTGTTACAACTGCGGCGAGACGGGACATTTCACCGCTACTTGCAAAAAGGGAAAACTAGTCTTTCACGTGCTAGATGAGAGTGAGGACAGCAGGCAGTTTTTGGAGCCGTACGTACGTGAGCTTGTCGTCAACGGTAAACCGTGCCGAGTTCTTCGCGACTCCGCGGCGACGGTAGACATGGTCCACCCTTCGTACGTTGAACCGGATCAGCTAACGGGACAGTGTGTTTGGGTGAAGCCAGCCGTAGGAGCACGAAACGTGCGCCTGCCAATTGCTAAGGTCAGCATCGGAGGTCCGTTTGGTGAACTTGTGACGCAGGCAGCAGTATCCCCACAACTTCTTTCGGAGTACAGGTACCTATTCTCGAACAGGTCGGATCAGCTGTTAAGCGAAAAGGGGTACAATTTCGAGAAACTGCCGAGGAAAGAACCAGCTGGGCTCGCTGCGAAGCGCTCAGTAACGATAGGTCGCCACCTCTGTGAGGAATGGCGAAACTCAGACAGAAAGCGATGATTGGGCATTTCCGGAGGCTCACGACAGAGGGCAATGTAAGTCCACTGAGAGCGGAAATGTGTCTGTGTTGGCTTCGGAGATCTCGGCAGAGTGTTCGGATGGTTCAAATTCGCGGGAGGCCTTGGGAACTGCTACCGACTTGAACGTGAACATTTCGCGAGATAGCGACGTTTCGCAGGAATGCGTAAACGATGAGCTTACCGAGAGGCCGCACGAGTACGCTGAAACGGAGGTTGTTCTTCGGACGTAGTGCGGAAACGAGCGACGTGGTGGAAAGCCTGCAGTCGAGGCAGGAAACGGTTTGCAGGGTTCAGTTGGGAGTCATGACGATCTCGCCACTGAGCAAGCCGATTCGTCCTGCCACCAGCTCAGGTAGCTGACCTCGAGCAACGGCCAGCCAATCTCGTAGAGATTCAGGTGTCAGGGCGGCTGAGCCGTCTTTTAAGACAGGGCAGGCTGGTTGTAGTGTAGTTCTGGCAGTGAGGAAGGAGAACGGGAACACGCTTCGGTCTTCGCGTGCCGAGGTTGTCGCTGAAAGCGCGAGGGACGACGAGGTAGTGACTGTTGGGAACTACAAGGTGTCTAAAGAGCTGTCGTGCCCGTTTCACTCCCAGCTGATGCTCCCGATGATAGGCCAACATCGGCTGAGCTAGTTGAGGTTCCGGTGTCGCCTGTGGCTGAGCCGAAGTCGGGAACCGACCAGCCTAGAGGAGAGAACGTAAACGCGTTCCGGCGTTTGCTTGCCGAACGCGTTCGTAAAAAGGCGAGCAACGAGGAACAGCAAAAACTTCCGCGGGTACTTGCGGCGCGTGTTTCAGTGCGGGCACGCCGAGGGGCAACGCCGTGAGCTCGCATCGCGCCAAGGGAACGCCGCCTCCAAGGAATGCGCGCCTAATGTATAAACGGTGTAAAATCCCGCTCAATCCTCCGCGCGCTCGACTGTTCTCGAAGGTAACGGCCAGTGTCCTCTCACGCGGCCGCAGTCGCTTTCAGAGAGCAGGCCACACCTAAAGTACGGTACAAAAAGGGAAAGCTCAGGGGCAATGACGAGAGCTCAAATCGCAGCTCTCAGCGCGAGAGTGGCTTGTAGACGCCTGACTTTCTCAATTTCATTGTTTTCCCTGAAGCCGGTTTCGCCCTTTACGTTCCTTTTTGTGCGGGACATTTCCAATCACGCGAAATGTCACCTTTCAAGTTTGTGCACTTGTCTAAAGTACTGCTGGGCTAAAATATAACTAGTGTAGTTAGTTATTAGCGTATTTTTCGCAACTAAAAGCCTGGTAGATCTTCAGTGTTTATTTGTCTTCGCACTTGCCGGCGATGCGGTTGTGTCTTCCTGTGTTGTTCTGTTGCTTGCCTGACCAAGCCAGAGACGTTCTTGGGGAGCCACTACTCGTCCCGTGACCGGCCCGGTGAAGCTCCAGCACGGTGTCGTACAGCCCAGGCCTAGAGTCGAGCGTCTGCCGAGCACTTCACTTCGAACGCATCCCTCCGGGCAACGGTTGAAGACCCTTATCCATCGGGATCTTGGACCCCCGGCGGAGAAGCTGTTACGAATCGTCCAGCGCCGCCGTACTTCCCGCATCACTCCTCGGCTGTGCGGCGAAGCCACTACGTGCACCTTTGAAAACAGGTACCATCGTGTCGGTGAATCATACTTTCACGTCTCGACAAGCCAGGGTCAGACGCTTCGCTTTCGGCGCATTTCTGGCGGCTGCCGGCGAGGCTAGTCTCAACGCTCTTCAAGGACACAGGGGCCCCGTCGATCGCAACGGAGTCCTCCTCTCTCCCCTCTCTCGGACTCAGCGTGCGGCGAGGCTACGGACTGTCACGAACTCAGGAAAAAGCGTTGTGTGTGTGTCTGTGACGTTCGTGGCGTGTTGCCGCTTGGTTGGCGTTTGACCGTTACGGCTTTTGGGTATAAATAGAAGCCGCTCAAGCGCTGTAACTCATTCCTGCTAGAGCAGCGAATCCATGCTGTCACTCTGCTCGAGTCCTGTATTGTAACCTCGCCGGTCGGGGCATTGTTCTTTGTCTTCGGCTCACCTCTCGCTATGAAATAAACAGTTACGTTAGCCTACGGCTTCTGGACTTCTTCACGGCTACAACCGCGGTTGGCCGCTCGCATCATACACGCTACGACTCGTATGTCGGAGGCCACGGAGCTCGGTTCGGGTGCCCCCACTCGGTCGCAACAGGCCATTTGGGTACTCTGGCTCTCCGTTTGTGTGAAACGCAAGGAAACAGAGTCGGTTCAGCAAGCATAGAAAAACATTACACTTCGGGCATGTGACTCTTGACTTCCCGCCACATACTTGGAAGCGGCACTTTATTTAAGATGCTAGGATTTTGTTTAGTATCTCTTCAAAGATGACCGAACATATACCGCAATTTGTCAAATTTAGTGATAGCAGGTCTTCCCCTTGCGGCACGACGAATTTGTACGCGCGAACTTTTAACCATGGCGAGCTGCAGTCTTTGCGACCGTGGTATCCAAATGGGTACGCGGAGACTGAAGAGGATATCCATCCCTTTAGATCCTGCTGCCGTCAAGGAGAGCCGAAGAGAAATAGTGCATCATGACGCTAATGAGCACCGACAGTTGGCGCCTCGATGCTAGCGCCTACGGGTACGGGGGACATGACGCGTGACCTGCAGAGAAGCCTGTAACGCAACGACCACGGAGTAAGATCGACGCCGAATTGCGAATGTCGCACCCCAAGAACAGTCGTCTGCTCCTTTCGCTGCAGCGGACCGTGTCTTCACCAAAACGATTCGTTGACAACCCGTTTGGTTTCGTTCGCACGGATGGTTTGCGAGCGCCTGTGGTTTTAGTCGGATTTACGCAATGCTCCAGCGCGTGCAAACCGGCGTCAAACGTTGATGCGTATAACGGTGCCATAACGACGTAATATAAATAGCGATGTGCAAGTTCATATCGATGCACAATAAGATTCAACTGCTCCTGTGAAGGCACATTTCACTTTCGTGTTTTACCGGTTCCTATGAAAGAGGGACCAACCACACAGTTTGCTTGTTTCCTGTTCCACAACCTCGTGCGCTGCAGTGAAGTGTACACTGTTTCGTGCATCAACTGGAACGATGAACCGCATATATATTTGGTGCTTCTCGACCGATTATGCACTTGCGTCTTTAAAATACACGCGCACACCACATATAAATTTAATAAACTTCCCCGACATTTATAAAACTGCGTAGCAGCAGTGCACATTTTGCCACACTTGCTCCACTATAGGGGAGTAGTTTTATATATCGTGGGTATCAAGGAGCGTCGCAATATATCTTATGGGCTATGGAAAGGCTTGTTGTAACAAGAACGCAGTCAATAAAGCAGCGTATTTTTCTGTTCACTCCAAACAACAACGCAGAAATGCTGTCATCAAAGCTGATGCTCAGATATCGCGAGCGCTCATGGCCCGTGGCGAGAAACAACATAGGCCAAACTAACGTGTTAAATTGGCTAATGTCTGAGCTCTTTGTTGCAGCCCCAGCGCCGCTTAGACGTACACTTAGAGGTATATTCCCATTTGCCGAAGCAAATAAATACGATCAAGGGAGCGAAGTTTGTGAACTCCCGCGGACAGGTCCGTGGCAACGGCACGCATCGCCCGAGCCACGGAGGAAGAAAAAGTTCGTCTAAACCGATATGGCCAACACGGTGTTAGCTTCTCTGTCAATACATGTGGTAAATACACTTTCGTATTCACGTCTTCCTTTCTATATCATCTTCGTGGATGTTGCCTGACATCAATTCCCTCCCGCCCCAAATACCGCATACTACATCCCTAAATACTGAAGAGAACAAGTTTCGTTAAAGTGAGCTATGTTATTTATTATTTTATTTTCTTAAGTACTGCTAGCTTAACAAAGGCTTTGGCCGCAACGGGTACAATAGTGAACGGTAAAAGAATACATGATAATTAACACATGGTTCATCAAGAGTTGGAAAAGCACTTGGCCTCGGTTTAAAAGCAAACATATTTAAAAACAAACCTATACAATGCGACGTGTTCTTGCTGACAGAACTCACAAAGAAAAATACAACTTACCTGATAACGTAGTAACAAGGTAATCATTAGGCAATCCAGAAAGAAAAGAGTCAATTGACGTACAACTCATAATTATTTGGTGTATCATATTCCATTATCTGATGGCTTACGGAAAATACGAGTCCCTGAAGGTGTCGCTGTTAAATCTGTATTCCAGTAATTGTTTGTTTCGTTTTGTTCTACAATTCCTAGTATCAGAGCGCATTGGAAACCTGTGTTTGCCCATTTTTATGGAGTTGCCCAGGAGGAGAAAAAGAAATTTCACTAGAAGGTATCTTGCGCGATTACCGATTGTTCGGAGATTTTCAGTAGATTTTCAGTTGGTAAATATCGCTAATTTTCAGTTGGTACATTTTCAGTTGGTGAATAGTGACGACAGTATTTGTCGTACATGAATCCGGCTGCTTGTCTTTGTGTACCCTCCAACTTCGCCCTTCCACAGTCAGTGTTTGGGAACCAGCATATGGCGCCATATTCGATAAGGGAATGAACGAGGGATGATTTGTCGAAGCGTACCAAATAGACCGCTTGAGGGAAATAAGCGCTGAGAGGGATTTCATTGGGTTGGGTGACACGTGCTTCTTCCATTGTAGGTCAGGTGAACTAATGATACCTCACTGCTTGGGTTCTTTGAAACTCTGTAGTTCACTTTGCTCTATCTGGTGCTAAAAATGTAAGAGTTCTTCTTAGTGGTGACAGCCATGAAGACCGTTTTGGCCGCATTTATTATTATTTGCCAGTCGTGACACAGTTTAGCAATTCTTTTGAGCACATGGTTCAAAACTATCTGATGATCCGCGGCCTGTATTTTTTTGTAAATGATGTGCTCTTCGGCGAACATGCGCCCCGTTGCGTATAGATTCTTTGCTATGTGTTTCATGAAAACAGGAAGAGAATGGGAGCTTAAACTGTGCCCTGAGGCACACCGGATGAGACATGGGCTCCGTCTGATGATTGGCCTTCGAAGTGAACGGATGGTTCACGTCGTGACAAATAGGCGTTAAGCCATTACGTAAGAATGGCGTATGCAAGGATGCCTTGAAACTTGTGAACTAGTTTCGGGTGCGACACGCGATCGAAGGATTCTGATAGATCCAGGAACATTATGTTTACCTGTTTCTGCTGATCAAATTTTAGCGCGAGGTCGTGTACATTATCAACTAAATTACTGTTGACAAACGCTACTAAATTCGTCTTGGTAGGTGCAAATAATAGAATTGCTTTCAACGAAGGATACGATGTGTTTACTATAATAGCTTCACCATATTTCTCAACATTCAAAAGAAAGCGAAATCGCCGGAAAATTAGAAAGATTTGCAGCATCATGTGATTTAAGTACGGGAATAATTTTAGCAATTTTTCATTCTTGTGCTACTTGGGAAGTTTGTGACAATTATTTAGGCAAAGCTTTCTACCTGTAACAGCGGATGGTTTTTTCATGGCGTGCGGGACAAGAAACTCAAAACTCGGCTGGGAAGGCGGAGGGCCCTTTTACACCCACGGAGAACAGTGTAGAGGGCGCGGCGATAGGGCGCTATTACCCAGGGTTCCCCATTGTCCCCCGGCGGGTGCGTCGGCGGGATCTTTCCCTGGGACTTTTGTCGTCTGCTTTAGGGACGGTTCTGGGCTGTTTTGGCGCCGCTTGGCGTCCATTGCGCGCTTACTACGCACGGCTTGATTAGCTTGTTCGACAGCCCCTCCTAGAAAACCGTGACTCGGCGGCATTACGTAGTTTTACGGCAAAGACACATTAAGGACTGGTTCGCAGGGCGGTAAAACAAAATGTCGAGACAACCTACAGACATCTGGCCGCTAGAGAAACGGCACCCTTTGTGCCCTGCTTGTCACAAATGGCACTGCACGTTCTAAATTGTTGAAAGCAATTCGGTTGTTTTAACTGTTCAAGAGATATTACAAAAGACGAATGGAGCAGCTTGTTCTGATAAATAGCGATTGTAAAAGTTCCGTCACCTTTCTCGCAACTCTCAAACTTACGACAATATTTAGTTTAAATCTGTGTAAACGGGAACCACTAAGCTCACAAGCCGGATTGTTTCGGTCTCTGCGCTTGTGTCACGCGGTGGTGTAGCCCTGAGCTAGGGCATCAGGATGGCTAGGTTCTGCTGTCTCACCCTTCTAAACACGCTCCTCTCCATTTTCTTTCTTCCGGCGCACGGTCGGGCTGCGGCGGCGACGTCCACAGCTCTTGCCCGGCTGTGGCTGACGCTGTTGTGTTCCGGATGGTGCCCTAGCGCATCCCAGGTAACGGCTGGTAAAATCTGTGGTTTCACTCTTTCTAGAGCCACGTGTGTGGATTTAGTGACGTCGCATGTGGAATTGTGGTGGGGGTCAGTCACAGCTTTGCTTTCCAACCACGCTTTCCAAGCTATTCCAAGCTTTGCTTTCCAAGCTATTTTTTTTTCTTTGAATTCACCCACAATTATTCCTCATCGGTGTCAGAGAAAGTTGACTTGCCTGCAGGGGCGTATTGCCGTACAACGGCACCAGTGGCGACACTAAACCTTCGCTTTAAGGCATATACAATGAAATGGATGTCGGTTGGTGCCGTTAAAAGCTTAACAAAGGACTAACCGTAAAGCCACAAGCTGGGACAGCGCGCCACACGCTGGCCCAGCAAGTGGCGCCGTCCCGGCGTGTGGCAGGCAATATATGCAAAGAGAGGACAACAGAATTGCTGCCAACAAACCTCTTGAAAATTTTTTATGAGAGGATGGGAGAGAAGTGAAGGAAATAGCTTGAGGAGGGCGACAGCTCACGAGAAAATGGTACTACTTGACACTGGATTAACATTAGCAGCTTTCCTTGGCAGTTCCAGCTAAGCAAAATTATACAAGGTCGGTTTATCATTTAGCCAGTAAAGTGGTTAGGGCGACCGACGGTCAGGCAGAGGAAAATGCCGGCTTGTAGTTAGCTCAAGAAAAACTGTGGTCTTTACAGGGGGCATGTCGGCAAATTTACTCGGAGAACGTCGGCGACGTCGGCTTTGCCGCATTTGCCTTTATACCTCTATACCTTTATACCTTTATAACAATATACCTCTCCAGTAACGATATCACTAGTCGACGACCACCACCAACGATCTTCTACAAAATAATAGAGAGCAAGGGAGGCTACCGAGAGAAATCGTATAGCGGACTCAGAGTAGAGCAACGTAAAGTAAACTGTAAAGCGAATGTCGGTACTGGTCACCCATTACTAAGCCCAATGAAATGAAGAAAAACTGTAACTACTGACTTGCAGTTTGCTGTATCCTGCAAGTTGGCGCAAACACTTCCCGAAGAAATTCGAAACACTACCGACTAGGACATACCAGCGTACATGCCGTTATCACGCAGGCACACCACAGTAATATCGGGCTATAAAGGTGGTATACACAACCTCTAAAGTTGCACTCCCAGAAACAGCATATATTCGCTTCAATTACTCTATGGTACATGTCTCATTTGAAATACTCATGCCATTTTGTTATTGTTTCGCAAGGAGGCTATCACTGACCGAAACATTCAATAGCAGAACAACAAATGGAGCCTTGCGTCGACTCGCCTTCATATGAAGTAGACAAGGCTAACAGATAGAAGTGCTCTTGCTGGTTGTATCGACTGATGTTAACTAACTGGGCACGCATTGGTTATTTACATTCCCATTACAAGGGCACCTCGCGACAGCCTCACCCTGTAGAAACGCTGCTGCTGAGGATGTAAAGGCAGCGAGCTAGCGCAGAGCTCGCGAGCGCGTCCAGACCGACCGTGGCGGGACATCGGCTTTCGCAAGGCGGGTTGGCGTCTATTTTATTCGTGTGCACGGCACCATAATCAACACTCCTTTACTCAGAATGTACGGTAGAGTATCTCCTGGGAAGTAAGGTAGCCTTAGGTAAAGTATTTTCTCTGCAACTAAATAGATGTGTCGGGGATACTTCCGCACTTCGCGCACGTATTTTACATTTTCAGAGGGGCAATTGTATCAAGAAATTTTGTTAAAATATAGCCCAGTAATTGTGCGGCGCATATTTTCAAAGAGGGGAGTGTACAGTTCGGAAGTTTCTAGCGTTCTAAGCTCAATTCAAGGCCCACTGTTTGAAAAGCACGAAAATATGCTACTATACCACGCGGCCCCTATAGCACTATACAACTATGTCATTAGTATTCAACTGAATCTTTCACATTCAAGACAGGGCTTCATCCTCTGGTAGACCTTAGAATGGTGATGGTGAATATAACCAGGCTTCTCTGTTCAATATTCAAAACACAAATCGGTGGTTAGGCCTAACTAGAAGCACGGGTAAAAAGAAAAAATTAATTCACGCATCTACACGAAGTGAATCATGACGAGTGGACAAAGCACTAGGGACCGTTCTTACCGTAAATCACCCGTGGCATTGCCCACGCGCGCATGTAACTGAATGACAACGCGTGTGTACAGTATATACAATTTCAATCCAACCCGATGCAATACAATTCAATTTATTCCAATCCAATCCAATCCAAATTCAATTCAATCCAATCCAATGCTCCTCGCCCATGCTCAACACTGTGTACACGGACGCCATGGCACAAGCCACGGACAAAGCGAGGTCCTATGGCGCTTCGCCCCTAATAGTACAACGCCCAACAGGTCACACACGCAGGAGCCATACCACCACGGTTGTGCGTTTAACCGCCAAAACCCTGTAGGCCATCTGAAGCGGGTGTTTCACTGCACCACATGCGCAATCATAGGTTCTTTTCACCCGATAAGTGCAAACTCATTGGCCAAAAGTTTTTGTACTGCTATAGGTAGAATTGAGTGTTTCTTGTTTACCAGCAGGAATTAATGTCGTGTTTTCTCTAAAAACGTGTTTCTTTCTACAAAATTTTCAATGGAAGCAAATACATAAAATTTTCCACACCTGGTACTCCCGATGTTGGTCCCATTTATTGCAGCCGTTTATCCATGAAGCACCGCAACGCGTGACCTGGCCCTGCGGAACGTTGCAGCCACGACCAATTTCCTCTGCTAAACAAACGTTGAAATCAGGAAAATAGGGGCAAGCTTGCGTCCCGGCGAGGGTTTAATTCTGGTAAACGGGTTTTCCTCACGGGATGTCGGCGCGTCGAGGCGGATATTTGCTTTCAGAATTCAGGATGCCCCCATGAGATAATGTTTCCGGCAACTCCAGCACCAGAACCACAATATATTGGGGCTAGCTGACGACTTGAAACCTGTTTATTTACATCTTTCACGTGCCTCGTGGTCCCCATTTCATTGCCAGGAGTTTCACTGATATCAGCTGATTAGAAGAAAATTGTGTTTTGAGTTGGTCATTTAGGTGTATTTGAGTCGGCAACCTTCACGATTTAACTTAATGGCGGCTGCCAACAATGCTCAACTGGATGTTTTAAAGGCCTCAGAATGTGAATGACGGCAAACAAGCCACACTGCCTTTTGATTTGGGCATGCTTCACAACAGTGTTTATTTTTTTCTCAGAATGACCTCCCCATTAGTGCATAAAAGTGGCCCGGCACGTTAAGTGTAGTGAAAGGGAGGAATAACTGTTTGCAGTACGAAGCACCAAAAACCGCAAAGGTTCTTTTTTTTTGGAGTGCTTCATTATGCAATTGTCTATTTTGTTAGACAACTCTGAGCACCATGGTTGCTAGAAAATACTACTTGAGCAACACTTTGTTAACTTCTGGTAAACCAATTGCTGAAAATTTCCAAGAAAGCGATACACACAGTCAGGCAAGCAAAACTGACCAAATGATTGTAGGTTAGAGCAAGAGCCACGCCGAACACAACCGCGGAATAACGTGCACTATAAAATGCAGCCCAGGAGGGCAGCCCTCCTTGGCTCAGAGCACACTCTATAGGGGCTGACCTACTGCGGGGCACGGAATATCAGTACCGGGCACCATGGCGCTGCCTCCTCAGTGGCCGTTTCATCTGAGTGGAGATATCTTGAAACTCTTTTCACCATGGTACAGAAAAAACTCTATCTCAGCCAGATCTCTACAGTAAGAGCTCGGTGATAGAGCTGACCATTGGCTAAAGCCACGCCATGCTGCTAGACTTAACCTTGTACCGTTCAGTACTATCACTTACTAAAAATGGCAACAAAGCGGATAGGAAAGGAAAAAATGCGACTGTGGCCTTTTCGTGAATCTTCGCATCTGCGTTGTGAGATGAAGGCTACCACTATTATACGAAATGAAAGCATACCAAATTTATGGTCCTCGTACAGAGGGAACTATTTAAACCGGCTACCTTCAGGAATTCTTATCAGAAATCAATGTACTTTCAGTCATGCGAAACCAGTAGGATTTTCGAGGTGAAGACAAAAGGCAAAAATTAACAAATCACTGTTTTTACGGCCGCATCCCCAATTTAAGCGTCCTCGTGATGTATGAAGGAACATTTATTTCTGGAAGAGCGCCAAACACATGCGGTAGAGGGGACGCTGGAGGTAAAGCAGGATAAATACTCACGCTTCGACGCCTTTTTACCCATTCACCAATCGATATTAAGTCAAGACTGGCAGATTCGACAGCCTGAAACCTGCAAATGAGCACAGTCAAAGAGCTTCAGTCAATAAGTCCACCCTACAATACTTACTCCAATTGAATGTGAAGCTTTGTTTGTATCAATGGCGGTGACCGTAGGTGAACACTCACCGCTGCAAAGCCAACTTTACACAACGGGGGGTTTATGATGATTATGGTTTTCCCCTACGGCACAACAAGAACCTGAAAAAAAACTATTCTCGTGGTCAGAATAGAACGTGGGCGTCTCGCGTTATGAAGCCCAAATCTAGCCAACTAGGCCATTAGCGACACACCTAAAACAGTTCGGATTTGGGATTTTGACTGTCACTCAGGTTTCAGGTTTACTCATGCATCTTTCTCTGAAGAGAAGGGCTGTCATAACCTTGGGCTGTCTTTATCATAACCTTGTATTACTCCTTGAGAAAAATCTATGGGTGATTCCCACTTTAGTAGAGAACAAGGTAGTTAACTTACGGCTAAAACAGGCCTGTATGGCGATCCATGCATCACAAGACCAGAAAAGAGTGTTCGTAGATAATGGTGAAAGTGAGCATTTACTTCTAGAAATGAATAGGTCTAAAACAATTTTAGTTCCCCTAACGCCCGACTTCTTGGCCTGAAGCGGATCCACTGCAGCAATGAAAACTAAACTCTGTACACAAGCACAACAATTACTTGTTTCACAAAACCACAAACATCTCTAGTTACGAACTAATGATGAGCGCCGTACCGCACTTTGTAAGCGATGCGAGAAATGCACTGAAAATAAAAATCTTGTGCGGGTCACGAGAAATCACGGTGTATAAACGTCCGCATTGCTAATGTGTGCAAGATGAGCGAGGAGAATTTACACATTTACACAACATTACCTCTGTAAACAATACTCGAGGGAAGAAAGGAAAGACACGACGCAGCCGTTCCAAGATGCTGCTGCTTTTCTTTTCTCTAGTTATTTCACAACCTCTTCTCCATCATCCCGCTGGTAGATTGGTTGGTGGTGATCCGGAACAAGAATGGCGCGTACCCACTCTGGGGGATTGGCCAAGTGTCATTGTGATTTCACTGCTGAAGAAGCTTAGTAATTAGTTTTCACAATGAAGGGAAATAGGTACAGTGATGATAACTATTTTGGAACCAAAAGAAATTCCAATACTACTGTACCGACAGGTTATTTCGATAAACGATTAAAAATGGGTTAATGCTCTTGATTAACCAAGGCAAGCGACCTGTTTCGGCAATAAATGAGTGAAGAGCGCGAAACACATCCCCGTTGCACCGACCAAGCCCGACTGCCCCAAATGACAATAAATTAGGCACCGACAAGGCGAGACCCAGGCGCCGGAGGGGAACTTCCAGGTAACGATTTCGGAGGGAAAGAGAACCGCCGGCAAGACAACAGGAAGTGGTCAAGTGTTTCCTCCTCTTGACAGAAGCTGAAGATGGCCGATGGCGCTATGCGTGCATGGTGTAGATAAAATTCAAATTAGGTGTTCGACATCGAAAGCAAGTCAGTGTGACCTCGCACAGCCGATACTGCGCAAAGTCACACTTCCAAGAGTACCGGAGATGCTCAATGTCTGGGCAGCCAGTGATGCTGTCTGGTGGGAAGCTGTCCAGTGAACTGTACCTTCGAAACCTAGTGTCCAACAACATAGGCTATCGGGGGCACAGTATCAACGAGAGGACCATTCAGAGCTACTCCTGAACGTAATAGACAGTTCGGTAAGTTCAACTCATCTGTGCCCTGGGACCCAGACCAGACGGATATCTATGACATGTGCCGGTATAAGCATCGACAGAGTGATCGGCGAAGTGGAGAAACGGTTGGTGAACATAAAGTGGAGGAAACCGAAAAAGAATCCGTCACAATGATCACCTGGAATGCTCTTCGCTGAGCTTTCGAAGAGCGAGCGCGATTCCCAAAAATTCTGCCAAATATATTGACGTGAAATTTGGGAAGACGAACAGGAAATGCCCAGTCAAGCGCAGGTGAAAAGATACCTACACCAGCTTTTTTGTCTCGAACAGAAGCATCTAGTGGCTATAACCACCTGTCTCGGGAACTCTTCTAGATAGTTTTCTAAAAGGTCAGATATCGTTCTCTCCGGCAAGCATTTGGCATTGGAGGGAAAAATGTTGACGAAGTCAATGTCCACCATCGCAGTGCGATTAGTGATACGTACGTACAGATAATATGTTGATATTTAAAGGGGCGAGCAAGGACTGGACGAACACTCAACTGTGGACGCTTGTACATGGGCCACATTGATTGGGCAAAACGACGCTGGGGAGTGTACAAAAACCATTTGTGATTGTGATATAGGCAATTCTATTGCACGAAGGTATGCTTCTACTTTCAACACCTTGAAGCGAGATATCAGAGGAAGGATTCGAGCCTCCCAGTACAATCCCCAAATGGGGACGTACCTTGGCAATCCCAAACACAATCGCAAAGCTTGCATTTCTATGTAATCAATGGTCAGAGCTTGTAGAACGGATAACTCGAAAAAGGATACAGCCGAATTCCAGAATAGGGCGCACGTATCTGCGATTAGAGCATAAGGAGGACGTCTCTGCGCATACCCCATTTCTTATTACAATATCTCTTCAGCACGGAAACCGCTCTCCCCCCTTTCACCGCAATGAAGTCAATATGAGGACGCCAATTCAGACAGCTCTCCTACAACACTCCTAGATATTTCAGAGAGGTAACCTGCGTTATTGATTTCTGTCTGTATGTCAGATCAATCGAAACTGGGTCTTTCACTGGGAATGCCAAGAGTGCACACTTGTCGACATTGCCGGCCCGGCCCCACAACTTCGTTTTCCTCATTATACCCAATTGGAAGATACAGGACTCCTCTTCTATACATGTAGTGTCCAGACCCTCTGTCTGTAAGCGGACCGATTACGTGCATCCATTTCTGTCACATCGTCCTTGCCGTAGAAAACCTTGACTGGCTTCATAGCTGCCTTCTTATCCTGTTGTCATTCTGTGACCAATTTGTGTGCATGAACAGTTTTGAGTCCTTGAAATGCTCCTTCCACAGTTTGTCGTGTACTTGGGCTAGAGGCACCATTCAATGTTTTTCGTGACTGGGTACAGCAGCCTTTGTTTATGTTGTACGTCCATGATTGAAGGGTGTTTTTGAATATTATTCATTCCTTTCGCTTCTCTCCTGAAGGCACTCTTTCCGGTACCTGAGTAATGGTTTGGTGTCTAACCACTTTTCAGACCTGAACGTGTCATCGTGCCTACGGTCTCTCTTGAGACACTGGATGGTAGCAGATGGCACCTCATATGCTTGAGCATCATCTTTTGCCATTCAATGGATAACGACCAAAGAAATACAGAATTTTCTAAGCCACCTAGTTACCCCTTGCGGCTTTCACTATAACAGCGGTCAAGTGAGGTTGTCGCCGGTGAGTCTGGAATATCAAAAGCTTTACTGGCGAGGCGCTGCGATCGCCGAGGTGAGCAGTCGTTTTCCTTTAGCTCTGTCTTTCATACGTAATTACGCGGGGCTATTTGGATCAAACCTCAGTTTTCGTATTATCAATGTGTGCACGAAGGTCCTTGGCTTCGACCGATACCAATTTTTAATCGAATAGTGCCTTTTTCACCAATTTTTCGAACTTTACATACTCCGGCGCCACATGGACTCGCTAAGCCTAAGCGAACCCAGGGCCCGCTTGGCCTAAACCGTACTCTTCGCCAACGACATCGAGACTTCCGCTCAATTAGCAGGGCCTTCGGACTCCAAAGTGTGCGTGCACGTGCAGGGCGAAGATATTTCGCACTAAGAAACGATGAAGCTGGCTGGACCAAGGCCTGCGATCACATGTCAAGACTTTGGAAACGCGCTTCGAACGGTAAGCCTAACCGTCGAGACGGCAATACGTGCTCGAAATCAAAGTTATCCACCGGCGCCCGTGTATCGGCGATTCGTGCGGCACGCATGCCCGTCATGCCTGCGGAGGTAATCAAGGTAGTGGTGAGGCCAAGGGTGGGCTGGACATTCTCAAGACCAGCATCAACAATGTGGCCGCGGCGATTTTGGCAGCGGCAGCCATCGAGAGCGCGGCGGGGACCAGGGACACTATAGGCCCCAACGTCCAGCAAAACTTCATGGTAGTGAGTACTCCCAGCGAGGAAAACCCAGCAAAATAGGCCCGAATTCAACCGATACAATTAGAAGGGAAGCTCCTCGAAGTTGGCGCTTATCGCACGGCGCCCCACGATACCGTCAAGGGCGTCATACCCGGCATCCTGACGGACGACGGCGCCGCCGAAATAGACAGGAACATCGTGAATGACCGCAACCCACTCGCGGTCGGAGCCAAGCGCATCGGAAACACGACCACAGTTACCATCGCGTTTCAAGGTCACAGGGTACCGAACTTCGTTCGTTACGGCGTAACCCTAATCCCGTGCAGCCTGTATCGCAAGCAAATAGACGGGGGCCAGCAGTGCGGCAAAGTCGACCACCGGCGTGACGTATGCCCCTCACCGATCATCCGCGCGTGTCTTGCGTGCAGCGCGGCCAACCCCACGTAGGAGCACACTTGTACCCCAAAGTGTAAACTGTGGGGAGGCGCTCAGCCAATGGGCGACCTATTTTGCAAGGGCAAACTCAAGACGCCGTACGTCATCCGGTTCCGGAAGTGGGAGCGTCGCGCACCGAGCAGCAGCAGCAACAGCAGCAGCTCTCGTCAAGCGCGTTCCCGCGCCTGGAAGGCTCACGTTCCCCAAGCAAGTCAAGGGTTCCTTTCAGGAGTCGCGCATCATCACGAAGAAACAGCAGCTGTGACAAAAACAAACAGAGCCTCAGCCGCAACAGGTCACCTTCATGCGATCGCGTAAGTTGGGCAGACGTATCTAAGAGTGACAGCGGCAGAAGCACGCAAACCACGCCACCACAGAGGCGAAATGACGAAGAAATGGACCGTCTCAAGGCAGCAAATGACTCGCTACGAAAACTAAACATTGAACTGGAAGCCTCAGTTAACAACCTGACCAAGGAAATCGCCGATATACGCAAGTTACTGCGCATATCGAAATCCGCCGCTACGAACTCCACCCCCGCACCGTCGCCACCCCCGGCTCAGTCGCCACCAGCCCCACCACCGGCCGCAGAGTTATGACGCCAGATTATACCCGAGGAGAAAATGTCAACGACCGAACCCCAAGATGAAATGGAGACTGAGCCCGTAACCAAGAAACGAGCGCTAGAGTCGCGGAGATTCCGCAACGAAGTGGAACAGCTCGAAGCAACGCGTGAGGCCAAGCTAGAAGCCAAGTTTGGCGCAAGATTCAACAAGCTCGAGGAGCTCATAATCACGTCTTTCAAGAAAATTGAAGCAAAGTTAGAGTTCATCGAGCAGACCTTACGCCCAATCGTTCACCACCCGACCTTTGTACCAATGTTCATGAACCACCCTCATAACCGAGAACAACAGCAACCCTTTACCTTAACGCAATCATGGCCCCAACCCAACAGCAGCAGTAAAACCGCAATCGGATCTCACGATCTGGCAGTGGAATTGCCACAGCTTTGATCACAAGAAGGCGGTAATACAACAGCACATAACGATGGTTAACAGGAAACCAGACGTGATCATGCTCCAAGAAACGGTCGCGGCAGCCCCGTCCCTCGCTAGGTACAAAGCACACGTTAGCCTCGCCCAAGGCCGTGGCGTGTGTACACACCTTTGTGGAGCACACGATCAAGGAAGGAAACATCAAGACTCAGTACCCCTTTACGGAGATCATACCGAGCAAGCAACGCAAGGGCAGCCTGTTCCTGCTCAACGTTTACAGCAACCCCAAGCACATACACCAGAAATTCCGCTCCCTCCTCCACCAGGCCAGCACAAAGGCCAGGGGTAGCACGCTGGTGATCGGTGGCGACTTTAACGCATCGCACACAGCATGGGGCTACCTCCGAGACACGATCAAGAGCAGTGACCTGCTGCAAAGCGCCCTGGACAACGACTACGTACTCATCATGGACCCCACCAACCTAACCAGGATAGGCAACTCCGTGGCAAGGGACACTATACCAGACCTCACTTTTGTCAAGAACGATGGAACGGGCAAGATCGCGTCGGCAAACACCGGAGTTGATCTTGGCAGTGACCACTACATTCTCGAGATCAGGATACCCGGCCCCATCGGGGTAATACCGTGCTGCACAAATGGACAGACTGGGACTGTTTCCGACACAACCAACCCAAAAGTTGTCCGGTCATTCGAGACATAGGTGAGTGGTCCGCCGCGCTTCGCGAAGCCGTGCGATCAGCCGCCAAAACCGAGGAAACCGACGAAGACATAGTAAGCGTAGATAGCCGCCTTGCCCACCTCATCGAGGTCAAACACTCTTTAAGGTCCACTTAGGAGATAAGCAGCCAGGCGCCCGTGCTGCGCTTGAGAACCCGCCACTCTCTCTTGGGGCCCAGCACGATGGACTCTACGCCGCAGCCGTCGCCAATTCGTCACG
Source organism: Haemaphysalis longicornis (assembly GCA_013339765.2). NCBI lineage: Eukaryota > Metazoa > Arthropoda > Arachnida > Ixodida > Ixodidae > Haemaphysalis > Haemaphysalis longicornis. Next base: position 17,369,478 of record CM023451.1, read on the forward strand.
GCGCGCACGGGAGACGGATTGTCTGGCCCACCGCATACCACAGAGATAATCCCCCATTGAGGAAGCAGACTGCGCCACCGGATTCCGAAAACCGGCAACGTGACGCGCGGAGGGGGTGGGATTACCAGCTTCGACGCGCGCGCCGCGCGAGACACCATTGTGAACGCGCCCCGGCCGGCACAGTGCACCGTCGCCGCCTTTCGCTCTCACCCCGCGGAATCGCGCGCACCTTCTCGTCCGCGAGCGTGCCGTTGACTCAAAGATGGCGGCGCCTCATTGAATATTCCATAGCGTGCTGAGTGACAGCTGTCTACGTGAATTCGGTCACTTCCTTACGCGTGTACGAACGGTACAGGGGTGTTCCCGAGAGAGTGTGATCTCGAGGTGTTCTAAGGCCGAACTTGGCTGTTAGAAATGGTTCTCGTCTGAGCACTGAGCTGGGCAGTTCCCGGCGGGACAAGGAGTCTCGACCGTTAAAGCTAGGTTGGGATTTGTGAGCCCCCTAGGCAGGATATTAAGATCGCGTCGAAGGTTTAGGGTACAGCGCCGTACCGGGCAACTAGACGGATCTTGCGGCGAGACAGAGTCTCGGCCGTCGTTTCTCGAGCGGTTTGTGTACGCTCCGAGAATAGGAGAGTTAGAACAAGTTGAGGAGCTCGAGTGATTTGTGCGCACTCGGAGCTAGCGTCTAGCTGAAGTTCGAAGTTTTTCTTTTCATTACTAATGTGCCCAGTTTTCCTACTGTAAATAGCTGTATATAAACTCGTCGTTTCACTTAATCAACCCCAACGTCTCGAGTTCGTCCATTCGACCGCCGTCTCCAAGAACTTCAACACCATCGCCCTGCCAGCCTCCTGCCAAATCAACCGGAGCCCGGGCGATTGGGTTCCTGATCGACACCGGACTTCGGGGAAACGAACCACCACCATCTTTACTCACTCCATCATGGAACGCTTGAAGAAACAGAGCCTTAACCGTAAACTGTGCAAGAAACTGGCCGAGTTAAATCGGGCCATCGAGATGCACTGCAACGTCCTGTGCAGACAGCAGTGCAACGAGATTTGTAACAAGGCCGACGGGCAATTACATCGTCGCAGAACATGGAACCTCCTACGACACTTGCTTGACGAGGCTAAAACCATGTCACACCAACGAGACCGCCTCGCTAGGCTTGTGCACACAGCGGTGCAGCAGGAAGGTAAATACGCTGTCCTCAAGAGGTTGGAGGACAAATACCTTCCTGCTATCCCCAGACAGCGCCACCTACCGTACGCAGGGTCACCCAATGCGTGGCTAGACCGGGACGTCACGATGGCGGAGGTGCGAGCTGCGCTGCACGAGCTAAACACCCGCTCGGCAGCCGGCCCGGACCTGGTCACGAACAAGATGCTTAAAAACCTAGACGACAAATCGGTAGTCCCTTACCCAATGCTACAATGAGTGCTGGTGATCGGGCAGGCAGCCGTGCCAGTGAAAATGTGCCAAGACCATCCTGATCCTTAAACCGGGCAAGCCGCCAGACACCAACAACCTGCGTCCAATCACGCTCACGTCCGGTGTGGGCAAAGTGCTGGAGCGCGTTCTCGTGCGCCGGTGGCAAGACTACCTCGAAAAGGAAGGCCTATATCAAGACTCCATGATAGGGTTTCGACACAAGCTGAGCACGCAAGACGCCATGCTCCAGCTTAAGGCGGAAATAATTGACAAGGAAGGCACGAGAGATAACAGCGTAATCCTTGGCCTGGATCTCCAGGGTGCTTTCGACAAGGTGAATCATTCGGCGATCTTGGCACAAGTCTCCAAGTTGAACATGGGTGAAACCAGCTATGACTACATAAAGGACTTCCTTACGAATCGGATGGTAGAACTCCACGCGGGAGACCTACAGCTTAAAAAAAAGATGTTCGGGCGCACAGGCACGCCGCAAAGATCAGTCGTCTCACCGTTCCTCTTCAACCTCGTCATTATTGGGGTTGCGGAGGCGCTAGCGCGAACCGGCGTCCGGCATACCATATACGCCGACAACATCACGCTCTTGGTCGCCGGCGGCACACGACGCATACATCGAGAGTCAACTGCAAGCGGTAGTCACCGCCATCGAGCAGCATCTCGTTGGTACCGGCCTGCTCTGTTCACCAAGCAAGTCTCAACTGCTCGTGCTCGCACCGAAACGCAGGGGCAATACGCCGCAGCGCGAAGCCAACCGTATCAAAATAGTCACCGCATCGGGGCAACACATCCCTGAAGTAACAAGACTCAAGGTTTTGGGCATGATCATTGACAAGAACAACACCAACGGTGAATCCCTTACCAAGCTCAACAGCAAGACGGCCGAGGCAATTCGCCTAATTCGCCGCATTTCTTCGAGAAGAACGGCCTGAAGGAGGACAACCTCGTGAGACTCGTCCAGTCCTTCGTCATCAGCCACATTATGTACGTGGCCGCGTACTATAATTGGAGGGTCATGGAAGGGGCCAAGATCAATACACTCATGCGTAAGACTTACAAATCGGCACTGGGCCTCATGGGAACCAAGAGCACTGCGCGCTTACTACAGCTAGGAGTGCACAATACCCTGGAAGAAATCACGGAGGCGCAGTTGGCGGCACAGCTGGAACGTCTCTTCATGACAAAGACCGGACGCCAAATCCTCGAAAAACTTGGCTACAACCCTCGCTCACCGGACCGCCGACAGCGCGACACAAACGAGGAAGCGATGGCACTCATAAGCGTTGACCCAGTACCTAGAAACGTGACCCGGAGCACAACAAGGAGAGGCGGTGCAGCGCGGGCCAAAGCCCTCATCAAGATGCATGCCCAAGACGGGCACGCCCGTTATGTCGACGCAACTGAGTACCAGCCCGAAGGCTACGTCGCGGTCGCCTTTAAGGCCTCCACGGGCACTAAGACCACGACTGCGAGCGCACGGTACACCGAAGCCACGGACGCCGAGGAAATCGCCATCTCCCTGGCCATCTCTGAGGTTGAGTGCCGCACAGGCTCTGTGACTCGACAATTGCCGTACGCAACTACGCGAAAGGTCGCGTTTGTGCCAAGGCGGCCGCCATCATCGGCAAGGCAAGGCTCCAGGGCAGAGAAGTTTTAGATGCAGAGCATCTTATAGCGGGGGCCTGTCATGCGTCGAACGTGCGTCCGTCCGCACCGCTCCTCTTCACGCCAGCTGTGTGATAACGCGTGCTCGTACCCCTCCTCTCCCCTTCTCCTCTCCCCGCGCCGTCTGTGCGCCCGACGCGCGCTTCTCCCTCCCGCGTCTTCACCCACCAGCTGTGTGATAGCGCATGCGCGTCTCTCTCTCCTCCTCCTCTCCACGTCAGCTGCTACCGCGCGCTCGTACCCTCCTCTCCCCTTCTCCTCTCCACGTCGTCTGTGCGCTGGCGCGCTTTCCCTCCGTGTCTCATCCGCAAGCTGTGTGATAAGCGCGCATGCGCGGCTCTCTCTCATCCTCCTCTCCACTGCAGTTGCTTTATATACCCCGTGCGTGCGCCGCTGGATCAGTTGCTTCTTCGGTTGATATGCGCAGCGCCGTCTCGATGCGCTGAAAATGGACGCCAACGAATCTGCTAACGAACTGTCTGGCGCACCTTCAAACAGCGCCAGTCAGTCCGTTATGCTCTGCATCCTCACAATCCCCCTCGGGGAGGTGCGGGTAATTTTTTGTCAAGTGGTTTCCGGCGCACATGGGCGAATGCGCAACTGCACCCAGCCACAACGATACGGCACACTCGGAGGCGCGAGCACTTACCCTCCGCTCCTCCGAGACCGACCGTCCGTGGTGGTTCGCGAACAAAGATCGCCTCCTGAGCTACAACGAGATCACCAAGGCTTACCGCCTGGCTCGATGGGTCATGCCACCCCCCCACCAGGGCCTGAGCCGGCAGGAGACAGTTCTACTACGACAGCTCCAGACCGGGTCCATCCTCGCTCCGGCAACGCTCCACAGGTTTCATCCAGAACTTTATTCGATGGGCGTGTGTAAGGTGTGTGGTGTGGGTCTGGCAGACCAGTGGCACATCTTCTGGGACTGTGCCCGGTTTCCAAACGAAGCTCAATCAAGAACTTATCCGCTGCAGCTCCAGGACGCTGCACGCAGTAGCAACAAGGACACTCAACTCTGGGCTGTCCAGCAAGTCCTGGGTGCGCTCGAAAAGCACCGACCAGGCGACCCGGTGACGGGAAGCGTTGGCGCTGCGCCTAGTAACGGCCTTCTCTAGGACGACGCCAGGCCCGCCTCGCGGCGTTTAGTCATTTTGCAGGCACAAATAAAGTTTTTCCTAATCCTAATCCTAATCTTAAGCTTTACTGGAATCTCTGCCTTTTTTCAGCATCCTCAACGTTTAGAGACCTGCTCGGTCTGCTGCTCTCACTCGTTGACGAATTGATTGAAAAGTGTCTGGGGATTCACTCGCATGTTTGGAGATATGGTTGAACCATCAGTGGAGCTGTTTATTTGCTGTCTTCAGCCGAACCGGGATCAAACTGTTTAGGCGTGTTAAGTCGTCGCGGCAGAAAATTATCTTTCTAGAGGGCCCACGAGGACTGGCTGTCTTCTGAAATGTTGTTTTATGCAAATTGTCTCGCTGATTCCCAAATAGTCACTTCGAACAATTATTCCTTATTCAGAGTGGACGTGGACACCACGGCGTTTCGGGCGATTGCCGCGACCTTGCAGCAGCTATCGTATGCTACGGTCACGCCTGGACGATTTCTCGATACACGCCGCAGCACTGCCTCCCGACAGGGAACAGTGCTTTCTGCCGTTTCCAACGATTCCCGTTCAAGTTTGCAATCCGAATGCGGGATCTGAAAAATGTGTTTCTTCCGGTTCCTCCTTTAGTCAGTGTACAAAGCTTCAAGCCGAAGTTAAGAAATCCAAGGGCGTCGGCTGGTGACTTGGCAGCTTCTAATCCCTCCCCCTGTCCAGCGCCGAGCATTCCCAATAGTTTTACCTTCTCCATCTTGTCGCTGTTGAGCATAGAACTAACTTCGTTTAGCAGCCTCCTAATACGCAGAAATCCATCAGACAGTTTCGATCACATCGTTGAAACGTTCCTTGTCTTCGCCCGTAAGGGTCAAGGCCCTACGTTTCAGAATATTTCTCCCCCACTCGCAGAGTGAAGTGGCGGAGTGGACAAAAGAAATTACCCTGTTTTTCGTGCGTATAGAACAGTCATTCCTGCACGGCATCGCGGGACCAAATGTTACAAAAGGGTCTAGTTAAGAGAAGAGAGACGGATGGCCGCCGCTCCAAGATGCTGCTGCTTCTTTTTCCACTCTTTACTTCTCTACCTCCTTTTATACAATCTCGATGCGCAAGGTCTTTCCACACAATAACTGACGACAACCAACACTTTTATGGGGGTCTTCTATGCAAAGAACATGGCTTTCTTACAGGAGTGATGCACTTAAAATTTTATTCTTGTGCACTGTGCAGGTACAATGACCCTTCCGTGTTCAACAAGGAGGATTGCTTTCTCCAGTCAGTACCCATCATGCACGTCAGCGGGTTGTGGTTGCTCTTCGCTTACTTAAACCAGGGCTGTCCAGTGATACTGGTCCGCTCCACTGACATTTCAACGTTGCTTTCGGCTGCCCGAACATACCACGTAAGTGTACATTTAAAAAAAGCGTTATGATTTCGACCAACCTCTCAATGCCATTTTCTTCTACATTAGCGTTATAAAAATTGAACACAGACATGTTTTCCGAAACTTACAAACACAAGGTTAACTTCGTGGGCTGCAAGAGATAACCTGTGAGCAAATAATTCACGAATTACTCAGACGACTGTAATAATCGCAAAGGTTCGGCGTAATTGTTATATTGTGGTGTCGGGGCCTTGCTTCAGAGGAGGACAAAGTTGATATTCCAACTTCTTTCAAATTTGCTTGCAGGCAGAAGTCGCCGTCATTGAGTTAAAGCAAAATTACTCCTTGTATTTTAACATTAGCGAAAGGATCTGATATTTTAAGCGATAATTGTGCGGGTATGCTTGGCTACAAATGCCTACGCGCAGGGTGTGTGCATATCTAAAGCAACGGGCCTTACCGCGCTTTTATTTCGAAACGGCAGTTCAAAGGAAGTTTAAGGTAATTTCTACTGTCGTGTCGTTCCCGACCTTCCTAAAAGTTGAGGCAGCTTCGCACTTTGTGCGAGAAAGCTGGACGAACAGCAATGATCGAGGCCCCACCTAGCTCATTCTTGGTTCGGCTAAGTTTATGCGTGGCTATGCTTGGAGACTCGGTTCAGTTTTCTTCGTGTACGTTCCGTCGTTAGGGCCAATACCGTCGCTAAGGCAGGCGACATAGCCGACGGAAGGGTACCGCCTACGCGCCCGCCTGTTGAGCACGGGGAAGGCTGTGTAATACAACCCTATCGCCGCCCATCTACACTGTGCTCCGTGAGTGAACAGTGCCCTGCGCCTTCCCAGCCGCTTTGAAAGTTTCTTGTCACGCAAGCCACGAAATCAACGTTGGCTGGTAGAGGTAGAAAGCGTTGCTTTAAATACGCTTCAGGTTGGTGGAATCGAACTCGGGTTCCTCCTCGTTATGATGCCGGCGTCTATCCCACTACTCCATTTCGGCATTTTTTTCTTATTGCCATTTTGGCCAGTACAACACGTACAACAAAATCATCCTTAAGGGGGGATCGCGGGAAAAAGGCTTACATAAAAAGCAGACATGCTTTTTTTTGTGGCTACGTTTAGTGAACTCTTAATACGCCGAGTTCATTGATAACAAAGATTTCTTCATCTTTGTTCTTTAGTTTCAAAAAGGCCCTGCGGAGCTTACACAGGCGTTCTGCAAACAGGTGTCCTACAGACTTGTAGATTGGCATCTTCATTTCTAACATACATTCTGATCTTCCATATTCTGTGTAAGCCCAAAAGGAAAAGGGAAATCGTATGATAGAACACCCAGGTTTACATCCAGGAAGCGAAGTCTGCGTGCCGTAACTGGAGCGCTTTTTTCGGCGTAAGTTTCACAGCATCCCCCCTCCCTCGAAATGCGGCGCCCCTACGGTCGACGAAGACGTTTTCGAGATTTTCAGACTTTTTATACAGTAAAAATTCGGAATCACAAGGCAAAAATAAACCCTTCTCTAACATATACGTTTTTATTGGAAGTGTATAAGAATGTAGTTAAAAAAAGTTCTTGCAGCAGCTGGCACTGGCACTCCCCTGACTGTCCGTAGAACATCGTTTTTAGGGCCCACTTTATACATAGAGCGGGACATAGTCTCAGGAAATACGAGTCGATTAGGTACACGGCATTTTTTTGCGGTTTACAGTTCACGAAAATTTATTTCAAAAAGGGGTCATTGAAAAGCGACAAGATAATCCTCTTCTCGTACAAAAAGACAAACAAAACGCGTTCAGCATCGCCTGACGGCACAGCGAGGTTTGGCAAAGCACTTCCAACAGTATGCTGCAAGCAGGTGCGAATAAACGGGTCAACCTGGTCTTTCAAAAAAAGGGAAACCAAGTTGTCTCACAAATTGGTGTGGGAGTGACGGGCTTCCCCGTTAAACTTTTCTGAATAAGTTTCTCCTACTCGTCCACTCATAAGATCACTGACATACAAAGACCGCAAAAATGCGGTAAACCGTCTGCACATTTAGTCTAGAACAAGAGAGTGCTTGCATGATATGCCAGTGTTTTGAAACAAGGAATATATTGTAATCACTGTTGCGAGGGCGAAGAGACAGGCTGCGACCCTCGCACTGTGCGGTCTGCACGCGCATTCGTCTGAGCTCTTTCTGCCCAATACTTTGAAATATATCGATACCTCACCGAGGGTACTCCGGGATAAGTTGCCGGCCCTGTTGACCATGAAATTCTGTTGTAGGTATGTAAAGTTTCCAGCCACTCACCGTGCCATTGTCCGACAGATCTTTTTAGGTTAGCTGCGCTTCCCGTCATGTCGCAGTATTCTTGCGTAATGTTCCGTGCATTACTGACGCTCTCTTCGCTATTCCAAAAAAAGGCAACATCATGGTCGAAGGTATTGTCGGAGTGGTTTGGAATACTCACAAAGTAACAAACAAATACTTCACGAAAATAATTGCGTTCGTTGCTCTGCATGCTCTGTTAGCCCCCATGACGTGAGGCCTAAACTCCCATTTCGAGATTTAGTACGTTAGTCCATACATCACATCTTGGGGTTAAACTCCTACAACCGGCCCCCACCCAGAACATTGCTAAGTGAACGATAAGCAGCCAGTACTGATTCACGCGTACAACCCAAACCCGAACGTAAGGCCTACGGACTGCACACCTGAGAGTTGCTGTGGGTGTTCTCGAAAAGTGGTGCGTCACCCCAGAGTAGGACATTCTCTCAGTGGGGGACTGGCCAACCAAAGAATCCGTCAAGAGAAAGCTTCGCGTTGAACCGTCGTCGTCGTTAGCCGCAGGGGTGCAACGATTTTTTTATTTCGCATGTAGTTGGCAGCTTTTTCAAACATTTTTTTTTAACAGCGAAGCTGTTTAGGAAATCGTCATTGTTCATGTCCGCAGTTAAAAAGCCAAGAAATTGCCGAGCGCACAAACGTGAGCGCGGCCGTCGCGGCGGCGACCCGCGAGTTAAAAACCAAGAAAATGCCTAGCGCTCGTGCTTGCGTGCCTCGCGACGAGTGCCCATCGTCCCTTGCGCACGGTTGTCAAGCCTCGCATACCCACTTAGAGAGATTGGCCAGGATTGTGGCGACCAACAAAACCAAGAAAAAGCCGAGCGCTCACAGGTGCTTGCCTCGCGGCTACCACCCAGCTTCCCCGGGGCATGTTTGTAACGCGAAGCCTATCATTTATAGGTGATTGGCCAAGATTGGCCAAAAAAACAAAAACTCGAACGCTCGCCTAATGGTCGCCAAACTTGCTCGGAACAAGAAAGACACGTTTTAACTTACGCCCTTCCAATGTGATGTTCAATGGTTAAAGCTTCTAAAAAATGAAAGAAGCTCACACTTCCAGCAACAATTATGAAGTAAAGGTCGTGGCGGCTGCGAGAAAGAAGCAAACTGGCAGCAATCGTTGGATTAAACCTTCGTGATGGTCGTGAAGTTTCCGTGCAGCTTCGATTCCTTCAAATCTTACGGATTAGGGTGAGATTCGGTCATTTTTTTTGTAGTCTTAAAAACCAAGTCAACAAATAATCCAAAAGAAATAAAGGCCGGAACTTGAAGATAAGAACTTACATTTTACCTCAAATACGTCTTAGGTTGTCATTGCACTGCATCATGTGGACAAATGTAAACCTTTACCAAAGTTTTAGTAGTTTCGAACGTTTGGACTTGCATATACTTAGTGTTCAAGCGATGTTTCTTTTTGGCTGCGTGGCTGAATGTACTGAAATTTATTCCGATATACAGAACGGCAGGGAGGCTCATCAAAATTTGCTCTTTATTGTAGCCCAAGAAATTATACTCTTGAAAAATTCTTGAACACGACATTGGTGTATGGAAGACCTTTCTAAACTACTAAGAGTGCTGGCATGGCTGTGGGCAGCGCATGTTATTCAGTGAAAATAAAGACTCACCCGTATATATGTTCAGTACCAGTGATATTGAGGTCATTACTTAGGAATAAACGTTGCATTAATTGTTACGATTGAGAATCTACGCAGTAAAAATAGGGCCACGAATAGGGCAGATATCACAACGAACGAAAATATTGATTTCGCCTCATGCTGCTCCAAGTAGATGACACAAAAGTAGAAGAAAAATACACCCGCAGTAGCAAAAAAATGACTCGCTACCTGTTCGAGTGTGGTGAAAGATATCTGGTTGTTAAAAACCTCCAATGGAATCATGAGAGGATCAATAAATGACAGGAAGGGTGGACGAGGGACAGGTTAGAGTGGGAGAGGGGTCACGTGGCAATGGTGGCGTAGTGTAGCGTTTTCAGACTTTGTTTGCAGCGAGGCATGCAGATATTGCGCCGTTTTTGGGAAACTTTTATCATGTAGCGTTACCGAGCCGAATTAAAATCTGTGGCGTTGGCGTGAGACCATATATCAGTGCGCTTTCACAAAGCCGCAGTGTGGGTGCTTTCTTTGCAAGCGGGGATTTGTTGACACAAAGAGCTTCGTCGTAAACGTTTCAAATGGAATGCCACATCTCCCACAAATATCTTACAGCGCGCACGTAAGATACATCGGGACATGCGTTTTGTAGCCGGTATTGCCGAATGGTCGAATGTGTGTGTTTGGAACAGCTCCGCTTCGTGGCAGCTGCTGTTAGCTGCTGTGCCTGCACATCGTTAAATCAACATTTTATGACATCCTTCCGGAAAAGCATACAATCGCCTTATCATGCTGTCGCGGGCTTTCACTGAAAATTCCTTCCTAAAGCAGCAATTATGTCCTCTCGTTTTTGACAGGTATGTAACGTGTTCCCTAATATGGCAGGGTACGCCAATTGATAGGTCGTTTAGTCGTAGTGAAACGTCACCGCCGACTTTGTTTTGGTGTCGTGGCTTGTGGTTACGCATAACAGCTGTCGTCACGGTAGCTGTTCGGGCAATGGCTACAGCCTCCGCCAACACGCCTTGTGGTTCGGCCTAATGAAGGTTCTTTCGTCATACACTTGAATTAATTTCTTGTACGCTAGGCGCGTGTACGTTATACCTTTAAATTTTTTGTTGTCGTTTTTTCAGCAAGTTTAGCATTTCTATCTGCTCTAATTCCTCACAAGCCGACTTTTGTGCTTTTCTGCGTGTCACAAGCACTGCAGACTGCAAAAAAAAATACAGTTGAACTAAGTTGACACGCTCCCGGTTCGTACAGTTGTCCGGTTACTACACTCTCAATTGTAAAGGCTAAAAATGCCCCATAGCGTTAAGGTGTTCTTTTTCGTTAATACGTTCTGGTATAACCGGATGTCCCCTGAGGGTACGGTGAAGTTCTTAAAAATTTTATCTCACTGGGGCCGGAAGATACGTTTTACGGTGAACAAAAAATGAGGTGTGGTGCATGCGCACCGAGCCTCAGCGCGCGCGACACAATAAGCAGGCGCCTAGCCGCTGTAGGGCCTCCTGGGTCACTGTGGCAATTTCCCGTACTGCTGGGCTTTCCGGAGTCATAGATAACGCCGCATCTTTTAGCCAACGTCGCTGGTATAACGACTTCCCAACTTGCGAAAAACTAACCTTGGAGGAAATAGTGGCCTAATCCCGCCATGAAGCAGCGCACGCGCTGACCGAAGACTCATAGAAAGATGGCGGAGACGATTGGGAGGCAGAGCTGGCGTTTTCGGCGGCCATATATGCTCACTCTATAGTCGGCTTGGAAGCGGTGGGGAGTAACCTGCGCGCGTAGGACGATGGCAGTGCGGACAAAGGTTCCCAATGATTAGAAAAGGAACTCTTGCTCTCAAAGGGCCCCAGCATGCGCCAGCAGACATTGACAGACCTTTACAAGTGACACAGGCCATTAAGTACCCATGTTCGTCTCTCGATTGCTTTTGCTAACCGCGGCGGATTATACGTCTTCGTGGATAGTACGTTTCTCTATCCCTTTTTTTTTCTTTTAAAACGTATCAATAAGGTTCTACTGTGCTTGCAGGCTGGCTTGGGGAAACAGTGGAGCATTTGGTTGGGCATCTCGGTGCAATCGATTTCTGTAAACAGCTTTTTCAAGGTGGCCACCGGGATCGAATGGGAACAGCTGCTGCGGTCGGTCACATTTGCAGAGATCCTGCGGCAGAGTAGTGGCACTGTCGTATCGCCCACATCTGATAGGCGTTCCGTGAAGTAATCGGTGTGTTCCAAAAGCACACCCGGTTTCTCTGCGAACCACGGGACTTCGCTCTCTTCGGACCTATAAACACTGTACAAAGGCGCATCCAGCACCGACTTGCTCTTGTTGAAGGGGTAGTCACCATCGAAGCTCTTGTTGAGGATGCCTCCCCACCGGGCCTGGACTAGCGCGGCCGAAGCTCGCTTCCGGCGCCGAAGCTCGCTCACAGAGCGTCGGAGAAGCAGGCGCTTCGTCATCCCCTGAAGGGATTTCACCTTCTGCACGAATCGTTTTTTTGTTGCTGGACCCAATGAAAATATCTTCAAATCGAAACCGGGTTTTGAACTGCTTGCGAAACGAGAGATTCGCCGCCGACGTAATGGTCGCAACAGGGAAGCTCGGATATATCCAAAACAACAGTCGCATCATCGGCGCTAGGGTCGTGGCATAACGGGACAGACGTGTCCCGAGCGGAAGTCAATTCGTCGATGCAAAAAAGTTGCGGAAGGGCTGTAGCGACGTCTCTGAAGCAAGAATCGCGTCTGTGATGCCAGCGTCTGTCTGGGGCCACTTAGACATCCCAAAGCAGAAGTCTCTTTGGGGGTTTCCTGGGGGAAACGATAGTCGCGTCAGCGACGCCGAGGTACCGGGAGGGTCCTTGAGACTTCTCCAAAAGGGCAGTCATGGAAGCAGCGGGGGTGCGCAGTAGCCGGAGCCTCTCTCCCTGACTGAGCACCTCGGGGTCTTGCTTGACGTCCGGAAAGGCCGCAGCGCCTCCATCGTCTCTTTCCTGTACTACTACCCGCGCAACAGCCATTGCCCGGACGGGCGGCACGTCACCCGGGACCATTGCCGCCGGGGCCCCCTTGGGGATCGAGAAAATAGTCGAGGTTGCGGTGCGGGTAGTAAACAGGGCCGCCTGAGTTTGAAGGATGGGGCTGGGGTTAGAGTCGGCCCCGGGGAAGCGTACGCGCGTTCGCAGGGCGCAGATACGCTCGTCGTAATCGATCGCTTCCAAAACGTCGGCATCAAATTCTTCATCCTTCAGGTTCTCCTGAACTTGAGCGTCGAGTTTGTGAAGGCTCACCTGGTCATGCAAGATGAGGTCGAGGACATTTTTTCTGTCAAGGGCCGTTGCTGCCTGGCTCCGCAGCAAGGCGTCGAGGACTGTCATGGTCCCGGAGATGGTCGCTCGCAGGACATCTCGGACAGTGGGGATTCATTGGGGAAAGGATCTCCCCTCCACTAACTCCCTGATCCATCATCGCTAACCACAGCCTCGGGAGGTAACCGGCAAACAGCGGCATTTATTGAAAGCCAATGTAAAAGGGGTGCACTAGCCCATCCGTGGGGGGTGAAAACCTTGCCTCCTTCTCCTGGCTGGACTAAAAACACCCCCCATCGTGATGGGACTGGTCTCGTCCTCTCCTGACCAAACATTAAGGGGACCGCGAAAGGGATAAACTAGCCCATCCCTGGAGGGTAAAAAACCATGCCTCCTTCTCCTGGCTGGACTAAAAAACACCCTCCATGATGATGGGACTGGTCTCAACCAATCCGACCAAAATTTAAGGGGACGGTGATGACGAGCCGCAGGCAGACCGGGTCCACGCAGGAACCGAGAGCAGGAGCCCGAGCAGCCAACTCAAACTCCCGGGTCCCACGCTGGAGCCCGGAACAGAACACCAGGGCGTCTCGGGACCTGCACAGCGAGAGCAAAAGCGCAGAATACCAACAGACATACAAAAAGGGCGACTCTCTCAGGCCGCACCCGGCGGTCCAATCACGTCAGTCTGTTGAGGGCGTGTAGAGATTAATGAATTCAACCATTTCCATAATTATATCTAGAGCGCCCTGGTTACGCAATAGCGCGGGATAAAGTAGGGGCGTAAGGTCAGTGTGAAGCAAATCTTGCAATCGTTGGCGAAATTGGGCAGTTTCGCTACAATCAGACATATAATGTTCAATGTTCCAGCACTCGGACCCACAGAAACAAAGAGGATGAGGAACGAGAGATAGGTAATACAGATAGAAAGGAAAGCGGCCGTGCCCCGTGATAAAGAAAATCCCCCTTCGATGGGGCGGGAAATTAGGGGGGAGGGAACTAACTACCGGTATCCAGCGAAACAATTCCGTATCCGTATGAACCGTGGCCCACTGTACCGACCACGCACGCCATACCTCTGCATCGAGCATCGACCTTACCACCCGAACCGATAAAGCTGACTCCCTGGGCTCACCCACAGTGCGTGCCCTAACCGCAAGATGATCCGCGATCTCGTTTCCAGGTATGCGTGCGTGGCCCCGCACGTGGAAAAGGAAAAGACGCATGCGCGTAGAAAGAACTGAAAAAAGGGCGCGGATGTCCTCTATGCCCTCGTTACGCGTGCGCAAAGAGGCTAGCGCTGTCAACAGCGACAAGCAATCTGTGTAGACCCGTACAGGCCGTTCCGTCGTGCAACCGGTTAGATACACGAGGGCCTCCCTGAGGGCGATCAATTCCGCCGCGAAAGCACTATCCGCCGACGAAATTTTAAAACGCCTGGCTTCCACTAAACGACCCGTGTGCGTGTACACTACAAAGGCGGCACCCGCCAAGGAATTAGAGAATGCACCATCCGTGTAAACATGCAACCCCGGTAACCTAGCATAAGCGAGTGCCTGTGGCGTCTCCAATCGACGGAATGGACAGACGACGCGAGATGCGGGGTGCCGCCGCCAAGGATCAAAAGTACGCTGTACGCGGTCCGGGGACAGCGAGAGGTGGCCGTAAGTTACTTCGCGGCGCAGGGAAACTAGCAAAAATGGCGCCCTCTGGGCCGCCAAAACCTGGGCCCCAAAAGGCGGAATGCCCGTCAACGCATTCAAGGCCTCAGTACGCACCGTCCTCACGGCCCCGTCAAAACAAGAAGGGGGATCCGCTGAAGTGACATTGCCTTGAGGGGAGGCTTGAGCGTATACGACGAGTGCCCATCGTCCCTTGCGCACGGTTGTCAAGCCTCGCATACCCACTTAGAGAGATTGGCCAAGATTGTGGCGACCAAGAAAACCAAGAAAAAGCCGAGCGCTCACAGGTGCTTGCCTCGCTGCTACCACCCAGCTTCCCCGGGGCATGTTTGTAACGCGAAGCCTATCATTTAAGGTGATTGGCCAAGATTGGCCAAAAAAACAAAAACTCGAGCGCTCGCCTAATGGTCGCCAAACTTGCTCGGAACAAGAAAGACATGTTTTAACTTACGCCCTTCCAATGTGATGTTCAATGGTTAAAGCTTCTAAAAAATGAAAGAAGCTCACACTTCCAGCAACAATTATGAAGTAAAGGTCGTGGCGGCTGCGAGAAAGAAGCAAACTGGCAGCAATCGTTGGATTAAACCTTCGTGATGGTCGTGAAGGTTTCGTGCAGCTTCGATTCCTTCAAATCTTACGGATTAGGGTGAGATTCGGTCATTTTTTTTTGTAGTCTTAAAAACCAAGTCAACAATAATCCAAAAGAATAAAGGCCGGAACTTGAAGATAAGAACTTACATTTTACCTCAAATACGTCTTAGGTTGTCATTGCACTGCATCATGTGGACAAATATAAACCGTTTACCAAGTTTTTAGTAGTTTCGAACGTTTGGACTTGCATATACTTAGTGTTCAAGCGATGTTTCTTTTTGGCTGCGTGGCTGAATGTACTGAAATTTATTCCGATATACAGAACGGCAGCGGAGGCTCATCAAAATTTTGCTCTTTATTGTAGCCCAAGAAATTATACTCTTGAAAAATTCTTGAACCACGACATTTGTGTATGGAAGACCTTTCTAAACTACTAAGAGTGCTGGCATGGCTGTGGGCAGCGCATGTTATTCAGTGCCAATAAGACTCACGACGATATATATGTTCAGTACCAGTGATATTGAGGTCATTACATAGGAATAAACGTTGCATAATTGATACGATTGCGAATCTACGCATGTAAAAATAGGGCACCACGACTAGGGCAGATATCAGGAACCGCCGAAAATATTGATTTCGCCTGATGCTGCTCCAAGTTAGATGACACAAAAGTAGAAGAAAATACACCCGCAGTAGCAAAAAATGACTCGCTACCTGTTGACGTGTGGTGCAATATATCTGGTGTTTAAAAACCTCCACTGGAATATGAGAAGGATCAATAAATGACAGGAAGGAGTGGACGAGGGACAGGGTAGAGTGGGAGAGGGGTCACGTGGCAAGGATGCGTAGTGTAGCGGTTTTCAGACTTTGTTTGCAGCGAGGCATGCAGATATTGGCGCCGTTATTGGGAAACTTTTATCATGTAGCGTTATCGAGCCGAAATAAAATCTGTGGCGTTGGCGTGAGACCATATATCAGTGCGCTTTCACAAAGCCGCAGTGTGGGTGCTTTCTTTGCAAGCGGGGATTTGTTGACACAAAGAGCTTCGTCCGTAAACGTTTCAAATGGAATGCCACATCTCCCACAAATATCTTACAGCGCGCACGTAGGATACATCGGGACATGCGTTTTGTAGCCGGTATTGCCGAATGGTCGAATGTGTGTGTTTGGAACAGCTCCGCTTCGTGGCAGCTGCTGTTAGCTGCTGTGCCTGCACATCGTTAAATCAACATTTTATGACATCCTTCCGGAAAAGCATACAATCGCCTTATCATGCTGTCGCGGGCTTTCACTGAAAATTCCTTCCTAAAGCAGCAATTATGTCCTATCGTTTTTGACAGGTATGTAACGTGTTCCCTAATAGGGCAGGGTACGCCAATTGATAGGTCGTTTAGTCGTAGTGAAACGTCACCGCCGACTTTGTTTTGGTGTCGTGGCTTGTGGTTACGCATAACAGCTGTCGTCACGGTAGCTGTTCGGGCAATGGCTACAGCCTCCGCCAACACGCCTTGTGGTTCGGCCTAATGAAGGTTCTTTCGTCATACACTTGAATTAATTTCTTGGTACGCTAGGCGCGTGTACGTTATACCTTTTAATTTTTTGTTGTCGTTTTTTTTCAGGAAGTTTAGCATTTCTATCTGCTCTAATTCCTCACAAGCCGACTTTTGTGCTTTTCTGCGTGTCACAAGCACTGCAGACCTGCAAAAAATACAGTTGAACCTAAGTGACACGCTCCCGGTTCGTACAGTTGTCCGGTTACCACACTCTCAATTGTAAAGGCTAAAAATGCCCCCATAGCGTTAGGTGTTCTTTTTCGTTAATACGTTCTGGTATTACCGGATGTCCCCTGAGGGTACGGTGAAGTTCTTAAAAATTTTTATCTCACTGGGGCCGGAGATAGGTTTTACG
The DNA here is from genome assembly GCA_013339765.2 of Haemaphysalis longicornis. Classification (NCBI taxonomy): domain Eukaryota; kingdom Metazoa; phylum Arthropoda; class Arachnida; order Ixodida; family Ixodidae; genus Haemaphysalis; species Haemaphysalis longicornis. The sequence goes on from CM023451.1 coordinate 17,386,514, forward strand.
GTGAACAAAAAATGAGGTGTGGTGCATCGCCACCGAGCCTCAGCGCGCGCGACCGCAATAAGCAGGCGCGAGCCGCTGTAGGGCTCCTGGGTCACTGTGGCGATTTCCCGTACTGCTGGCTTTCCGGAGTCATAACGCCGCAGCTTTTAGCCAACGTCGCTGGTATAACGACTTCCAACTTGCGAAAAACTAACCTTGGAGAAATAGTGGCCTAATCCCGCCATGAAGCAGCGCACACGCTGACCGAAGACTCATAGAAAGATGGCGGAGACGATTGGGAGGCAGAGATAGCGTCTGGGCCTGCCATATATACTCACGCCATAGTCGGCTTGGAAGCGGTGCTGAGTAACCTTCGCCCGCAGGACGATGGCAGTGCGGACAAAAATTCCCAATGTTTAGGGAAAGAACTCTTGCTCTCAAAGGGCCCCAGCATGCGCCAGCAGACGTTGACAGACATGTACAAGTGACACAGGCCATTAAGTACCCATGCTCGTCTCTCGATTGCTTTTGCTAACCGCGGCGGATTATACGTCTTCGTGGATAGTACGTTTCTCTATCCCGTTTTTTTTTCTTTTAAAACGTATCAATAAGGTTCTACTGTGTCTACATTTTCGTTAAAATGGAGGCGACCCTTATCGAAGTATTTATTTCACTAGCAACTCCGACTTTTTTCAGTACGGCGAGTTGCTTTTTCCAGTGATTGTGCTACACTTCAACCATTATTACGCATGAAAGTTGACTCGGTTGGTTTGTCCTAAGAAAACCAAATCCTCTTATTTAAGAGAACGATGGTTGAAACGCAGATTCTTCTGTGCAACTTGATTCAAATTCATAGTGTAAAATCGAAACTGACTCCACTTTTGCGGAATGGCCCAGTCGGATATACGTCGGCTTCATAACGTGCGGGGCCGAGGTACGATTTCGATCACTGGAAGCGTTTGTTTCTTGAGGCACTGTGCGTCTCACAATCATCATGTGCTCTTGTGGAAACCCATTCCCTAAAGTTGGATTTCTTACAGTGCGTTTTTGTGTTACGATCCATGGCACAAGTGGGGCATAAAAAGTTTCGCTTTAAAAAACCGCTTAAGCAGGTAAACCTTGATGCATTGGCTGGCACTTATTCGTAAAACGTACCGCTTTAGCACAATCTAATGCACGTGTTGAAACTTAGCACTGAACAGCTTTGTGAAAATTAAATTAATGCGAAAAAAACGTCCGACACTGTTTAAAATATGCGGCCAACTTCGCAATTGATATGTGAGTACATGGGAAACAGCGGACCTGGTGGTATTCACCAGCTTTAACTTTGCTTTTCTTAAGTCTGCCGGTCTTATCGGTATATCGAACACTGATGCCAACATGCCCATGCCGTCTTTTTCAACTAGGAGAACACCTGCACGTCAAGGCTTAGGCCATCACTAGACGCAGCTTCCTCCGTGCAAACTGAGTCAAATCAAAATCCGCAATTCATCCCCGTTAAGTCCAAAATCCAAAGTTACAAAGTCCGAGGACAGCACCCACGCTACGAACCCAAAGGAAATGCTGAGCGGCCCGAATGCGATGATAGCGCAATTGGATAGACTCCCATTTCATAAAGCGAGGGATCGAGGTTCGATACCGGTCACTTGAAGCGTTTCTTTCTCTCCCCACACCTTTTGTCGACTCCATGCCTCATGGGCACTTTCCCGCAAACTTCTGGCCAGGCATTTTCCTTCTGTGCACTCTGCGGCGCCGAGATTTGACCGACTCTGATGCGGATAGAACTCAATCTTAAACAGTCCCGGGGTTAAAGGTGTGCGAACCACTAGGCTTTTTCCTGTGATAGCAAAAGTAAAAGCATTATTACGGAATGAAACGCCTGCGACGCTTTGGTTCTGCCCTGCCTTCTCGAAGGGCTTCATTCATTTGCTCCTTGACACATTTTTCTTCATGGTTCATTCTGACTTACGCTTTCGTATGCCTTCGATTTGCGTCGCGGCTTCCTACTGTCGCGTTGTATTGGGAGTCTGCACGGCTGTGGCGGGTTTAGCTCCGGGCCTGCTAATTCGCTCGTCTGCATTGTTGCGCTGCCTAATTATTGCACATGTACTGGTATGTGCGCAACTCACCGCACACTGGCGTACCTGACTACTTTTTCTCCGCACTAGTTAAAGCGCGTGCTATAGAAAGTCTCACGCTATAGCGGTCTTCAAAGACGGGTGGTCTAGGAGCCGCAAACTGATACAGAGAACAAGACCAACGCGGGGTTTTTCATGAATTGTTGATTTATATCTTTCAGTGTACTTTTACCAATTGCGGAGCAACTCGGCGATAGCCGTTACATTTAAGAAGAATACGGATGATACTCTTCATGACAAACGGCGCATTTAGCCAAAAAAGGCTGTTAGAACATCGAAAAGCTTTCCTACTGATGCATCAATACCTATTCACAAATTATCATATGCATATTACGCAAAGCTGTTTCGTGTTTGAATTTACTTGAAGATTACAAATGATTGCGTGCACAACGTCTTCTGTATATTGGGTTGGCTATAACTCCCCAAACTGGTAGAGCCCCACAATTTAACACATAAAAACCGGCACCGTTCGAACGCCTTTCTATTGCAACAACAAAAGGAGTATAAAAATTGTTTTATACTCCAGTTTTGCTTCATTACTGTTTTGTGGCAGTTATGACCCAGTTAGGAACTTTAGAGCCTTCCAAGGGGTACTTTCTCTGTAGTTACTGACGAAATGCGGGGGAATTTGGTCATTCGGCAGGTTTCGCGTTGTTATAGTACTGAAAACATTCGTTATAATAACTATGTTTCTTGTGGTGTAAGTGATATCCGATAATGGGCCGTCTGGTGTGCTAATAACTTCCAACGCATTGTTTCGTTTAAAACAGGCTACATCAACCATACTTCACCCAGCGACAGCTGTGCAGGTGGCGCAACATCCGCTTCTTCAACACGGCAATTTAAAGAGCCTGAAAAAAGTGATTATCGGAGGGGGGACAGCTCCGGCTTCAGTTATGAAGACCATCTCCGAAAAGCTTGGCCTGGGTGGTGTCACACGCGGTATCGTACTTGTTTTTCTTGAGTTTAAATTATAATTTTGATTTGTGTGCTGTCAACATGCAACTGTCTGTGCGGCGCTGATGCTTTAGCGGGAGAAAATTGTTTCCAATAAACGGTATTTTGTGCGATCATAGTAGCAAAAATAATGAAGCCAAAACACCTACGAACGCCCCTAACCAACGTACGACGAATGCGTGTTTCAAATAAGCATGGGTGAAAGATCAGCTGCGCTTCTTCCACTGCGTGCCCTACACGCGGAGTTATTTCTTAAGAAATTAAGTGTCAACGTATTTGCAAATATCTGAAGCATAGTGTCAAGCTGCTGCCAAAACTAAAATTTATTGTTTGTATTCCTTTGTCTTTACCCTAATGTTTTCAGCTTCATCCGTTCCGCAGAATTCTTCGCGCGGACCGTTACACTGACAAATTGTCAGGTAGCAGGTTGCATCGATCTTAGTCAAATTTTGTAAAGGTATACATAACTTTCGCCTTCTAGAACTTATGGCTGCGTTCCTTGTAGTATTATGTAAGGCTTTTGTTACATCTTGCTGGTATTATTTTGGGTGGTACTGGCGCATGCGTTCTAGCTGCCACAGATTTGATGTTATCCACGGTCCCGAATAAACCCAGATTAGCGACCTCCGATGTGCCAGCAGGCGTTTGTAAGTGACCTGTGTAATGCACATAGTACAACTCGCAGCCGCAATAGCGCCACCCCATGCATGACGAATTTCGCGCTGCTACGTCACATTATTTCGTCTCAACTGTACCACGGACGACCTTTATCGCTGTAGTCTGAGTGCTCCCTCCTTCATGTGCTCCCTCCACTCGACTGATCTTAGGATACCGCATTGCTTTTACATGGAAAAATAGCTTCCAAGAATCTCCTCGACTGCAGGCTTCAGTAGAGGAGGGCATTCCGAATACGAGGGTTAGGGTGCAACAACTTGGGTGTAATTATTATACACAAAACATTACGCTTAGAACAGCGGCCTTTATCTTCTAGGAGTTTTTTTCCGAGAAATGATCATTAAGCAAATGCCGTGATCAAAGGTATTGGTTGGCGGTGAAAAATCTCATCGCATGTCCTCAATTACGTTCCTCGGTGGGGCTGTAGTTTCTCCGGGTGTATGTGCGGACTGGCACAGTCAATATGTTTTTGATTACCAACCTACCAGGTTGGGACAACGCTACTTAGGCAAAAACCGCGTTCATGTCTGTATGTTCACTGTTCTGGTCTTGGTGATGTTTTTGCGATTTTTTTGGCCCTTGCACATTTTTGTTTGGCGATTTGTTTCTTTATTAACTGAACTACCTACACCTAAGTTTTGTCGTGGTGACACCTGAAACATCTGTCAAATGCGTTTTTACGGTGAAAACTATTTTGGGCTTCACGCAGTCTACCACCAACACAAAGCGAGAAGCGAGCTCCCAGTTCTGTTTCAGTCCGTATTTATTAAAACTTCGTCGCACAGTATTATCCAGTAATAGCTTTCACTGTAGCAGGTACGACTTGACAACAGTAACTGCTCAGCGATTTCCATTGTTCCTCTAAATGACACATTCTATTTGAATACCTATCGTGAATACTGAAACTTCACTAACAAACGTAAGAAAAGTGCCTTCTGTGGACAAATTTTATTTTGATCGACAACTGCCTTGGCAAGGTATAAGCTCATGGAATCTGTCGGCATATTTTGTTTCAACTGCAGTGCTTTAAGGTTTTTTCGAAGTTGAGTGTGTACATGTGTAAACGATTACTGCAATTCTTAGCATCAGACGTTTGGTAACCTGTTCACAATATCAAAGGAGCCAGCATGTCCACATGATTGCTGAGGTGTCTAGGAAAGAATGCTAGTGCGTTAAAACGATATTTCCTGAGGTCCTACTAGACCCATCAAATTCAATCTTCCCTGCTAACCAAGAAACAGCGGTCGGGTGTGATGTTGCGATTTAGTTCAATGTTTCCGTTTAAAAGCCTGTATTAAGCATTCGGCATGATGTGCCCTAAGAACGAAATACACAACGTTTCTACCGGTGCATGTTGCAACAACCGTTCGAGAGCAACCATGACATGAGCAACTGTCGAGCATTAGCTGTAGCATATTAAAAGTGAGACTTGCAATTGCAAATCTTTAGGAAGAGACGTGATATATTGCTCCATGTAGAAACATTCATCCTAAAGCTCTGGTTCAACTTGATGCCTGCATTCTTATGCTGGCGCGCTAAAGCTTCTGGCACCGTGAGAAATTCTCCTTCTAGGTCGGATGTCTAGCAAATGTCTTCGTCAACCTTTAAGTGCCCAAACACAAAGATCAGGTTTAGTTCTGACTGAACGGATAAAAGAGCGCACAAGGTGCGCGCCAGGCACTTTGTCATCGTCGTCCGTGTTCTGGGGTCAGGTGCTGTGAGGCGTTGCTCACGTGAGTCCCGTAACAATAAGTAACCCTTCAACGTACTTTTAGACAAGTTGAGGTTCTGCTTAAATTCCGTCCACTAGCGCTTTGACATAACACTAGGCAGAGCTAACAGCAGTGAGCGGAACGAAGCTCAAGAGGATTACTCTTGTAATATTTCGTGTTCTCAAGAAATAAACGAATAAAGTAAAAAGAAGAATTTATATCTATTCTACGTTTTGTAAACAACTTCGAGGATGTTTGGAAGCACTAATATAGCAGGGCAATTTCCTTTTTTCGGCTGAATTGAAACCGACTATTTGTTGCATGTCTTAATAAAGCCAAAAGGGGGGAATTCTAACCTGCATGGCTCATTTCCAAATCAACCTCGTTTTGTTGAGGGACAGCTGTGGGTTATCTATGTTGGGTAGACCACAACCATTATTTCTCAGACAGTCTCAGTTCACAGGCAGATCTTCCCAAATGAATTAGGCGAATTAGTTCAACTGTCTGCAAAACCTCGCCATACTGCATTCTGTCCTTATGAGCATCATCAGCAGCAGCCTATCTAAGCCCACTGCAGGGCAAAGTTCTCTCCCATTAACCTCCAATTATCCCGTAATACACGGATGAAACGATCCAGCCTAAAAATTGTACACAGAATACAGCCATTTTTGGTGCATGTGCATTTTTATTTTACTACTACTAAGATTGACTAGGAGGTGGCAAAACGTATTGCAGACGGCCGTCTCCTACTGACATGGCCAATTTTCTGTCTAGATATTATATTACATTCCACGTTCAAGTTTGGCGGACTGCATAAAACCTCGCGTCATCTGCGTTTCACGAAAACGTTTTAACGCACCATGCATTCACGACAGCGCTTCATGGAAACAAGCTCGTTGAAATCTTCATACTGCCACATCACCGTGATCGCGTTTCCGGTCATTTATTAGGGTCAGCTATTTATTGTGACACACAGTGATTCACCATGGGGAGGTAAAAACCTGAGAATATAACAAAGAAAAGAAAAAAACATTTTACTGTAATGAATATTTCGAAGCACATTTTAAAACGGCATAAAAGCTTAAACTTTGAAAGCAAGAATAAAGCAGCAAGCATACAAAACATCGTTATGAAAGCAAGCAGCACAATGAAGACAAGATTAGTTTGACCTAAGAAAAGCCTAGTAAGCTTCCGTTCCTCCGTCCTCATGACATTTTGTGACATAGGCCATTCTTCACCGGGAACCTGAGCAGCATTTATGTATTTTTGCAGGATACGGACTTTCCGAGACGCTGGGTGGCATATGTATAGCACCACCAACACTCGAAGACTTCCGAAAAATTGGAAAACCAGTGGCTTTTATGCAAATGAAGGTACTTATTTTCTCCTCTACTTGTCTCTGTTCTTGTCAGGCTGAAGAGACTAGACATCAGGATAACAGCGGGGAATATTTGTGACCAGTCAAGTTTTAGAGAAAGTTACGTAAAAAGGTAAATATAGCTGAATAGTACAAAGAAGAAGCAAGGCAAATAGTTGTTTCGGCAGCCAATAAATATCCGAGAAGAAAATGTGCTTTGTTTATGAAAACGCCTTTGCCTCTTCTCTTCTTCTCACTGCATAATGTTCTCCATTATTCCTACCAATAAAATAGCCCTGACATAACAAGATAAATCAACAATGTGTGTACCAAATGTATGCTAAGGAGGAAAGATGTCACAATATAAACTAGTGGTGCATTGGTATAGGTAATAAGAAATGCATGGCTAGTATTACGACAGTTTGGTTTAGACACACTCTTTAGGGCATTCTGAGTGTAAATTGCAGGCTACGCGAACTGCGGGGGCAACCGCCGTGTAAATTGTTCCCGTTAAAGGCGGACTTGCTGCTGCGTTGTGTTGCGGCCATCTATTGCTAGCGGTACGGCAGAAAATAGTTCACATAAAACATCGTGGGCTCTTTTTGTTCTACCCCCGATTCTGAAGGAAAGTACGTTGCATAATTCGTTCCCGCAGCCATCAACACTCTTTGGCCTATTCAAAAATCTTTTCAGGCGCCGAAAACAACCCGGTTATTCCCCAACATAAATACTCTAAACTTTTGTAGGAAGTGTGGGTAATGTTGCACGTCGGCGGTTTGCAATATTTTGGACGCATTAGGTTTTCAAAAGTTATGTGAGAAACTATGCGACTTCCATGCATGCAACCTGGGTTCGATGTTACGGGCTACTAGGTACTAGCTAGTGTAATAAGGCGGGGACAGCTCGTAACAGGGTGCAACCACAATTGTATTTTTAAGATGTTAAGTGTGACGAATCATATTCCTTATTTTTTTCCTAAGTGCTCGTGACAATTCCATCAGACGTGCAATGCAATACGAAATAAAATAAATATTAGGAAGTGTACGCAAAAAAAAAAATTGTTTTTTGGAACGCAGTTCTTATTGTTGATATAGCGTATATTCGTGAAAGCCGTCGAAAGGTTTTGTATGCCTTCTCATCACGAAGGATATAGAGGAGGGAAAGCTCTCCTAAATACGCCAATAAAAATCATATCTAATAGAAGGAAAGAAAAATTAGCGTATATAATGTATTGTTCCATATATGCATGTGGGATTTCTAAGCTTATGGAAATAAAGAGTTCACATAAAACACGCCAGAACAATAAATAATTCCTAAATGCTGTTCTTTGCTTACGTGTTTAAATGGTCTTGCTTCTCACCACCAGGTATATCAAAATATCCATGTTATTTACGATTGCTTTCATGACCACTTTGAATTAAAAATAAATTTTATTGAATAACGTTTTTGCAGGATGTTCCCTAAAATAAATGAATAGGAGTTTTTTGTCATCTGTGGATAGAGGAACAACAAAGCATAATATAAAATACCCGAGAGACTTCCCGCTAAAACTTCGCCGCTTTTTGGCAAAGTTCGGTTACTTTTTATTAGGAGCAATACATGCCCTACCACAAAAACGGCACCGAATCAGCAATTTTATTTTTCAGACATCGCATTCTTCGAGTGGTGATAGTTTATGTACTAATTGTGCAAAAGAGAGACAAAATTCCACATTTATTGATCGATACCCTCATATGGTTCTAAATGAATTATCTAAATCGCGTATCGGTATTGTGATAACCTACTCCTATTGCAGAAGTGGCTTCACACGGAAAGGATTGATATCGGTTGTGTAAATACATCATTTTCGGGGTACTGGCAAAGTTGAAATCACTGCTTTCGGAAATACTCTTTCTGGGCTACAAAAACAATCCTATCGAGCTATTGCTGTTGTTGGGCTACAATTGCTTTATCTAGTCTAGCAACTGTTTTTCAGAATGTAATTTTCCCTAAAACCTGTATAATTCATTTATAAACATACGAACTTGTTACAAAAGGCTCCGACGCCTTGTACGCACTATACGCACCTCACTGATAGGTATGGGACGTACCTTTGCGCGAAAATCGGTGCTCAAACGGAAAGATAACTTTACTGCAAGTTGCTCTCCGACGCTGTCTTATGCTTGAATGAAAGATGAAGTTCTGAGTATGGCTCATTTTAAATGTATAAATTTTGTGGTACGAAAAACATCTGATTAACAAATGTAAAAATATGTCGAAGATCAAGAAAGATTTTTTCTTAACACTCAATGGTGGCGGAAGCGTTAAAAATGGTATAATTGCTCATAATACTGGCTGCAACCTAGCTACCGTAGACAAGGAATATCTGATTTTGAGTTGGCTCCAAGTTTATTACTTTTGAATAAACTTGTTTTATTAAGCACTGATCAAAAAATTTTGATATCTAAATCTCAATCTTGAACATTACAGCAGGTTTCTCCTACGAATCTTTGCAGCCTGTTTTGACGGTGAAGAGGAACAATCAATTACTTGGGTGCCATTTTTTGTTTACTGTGTAGGTTGTCGACACAGAGACACGTGAAATTCTCGGACCGTATAACGAGGGAGAGATATGCATCAAGGGTGCCATGGTATTCAAGGGGTACCACCAAAGACCAAAAGAAACTAGGGCAACTATGCACCAAGGATTCCTGCTCACAGGTTGGTTTCATTTGTTTCGATCTCTTCTCGTATTGTCTAAATTATAAAATGTTTAAAACACAGAGCAACCGATCTTCAGCTGTGCTTTCAAGGATAAGAATGTATACCAAAGAGAAAGAGAGAAACTTGGCCAGGGCATCCGCAATATTTTGTGCGCCGCTTCCATATTTTGTCTCTCAGGATGTTTGCGGTGTGCTCAACAGGCACGCATTACCAAGGACGCTACTCCTTCTCCTAAACCTTTAGGTTGACGTATACCAACACTGAAAGCTTAAAATGGTGTTAATTTATCAGGAAGCCATTGCTGTACGCTGTTCATGATTTAGAGCAAAAGTGTTCAATTAAAATAATGCAAGTCTGCATTAAAAGTCTTTAAATACAACCTTCTTGCCCATTCTAATAAAACCCTAAGTGCATTCGCCTGTGGCGTGTATGTAACAAGGTAGGCAGCAGTCTTCCACAATCAAGCGCACGCATAAAAGCGTGGAGACAGGAAATCACTGTGTGCTTTTAAAAGGAGCCTGAAGCCAAACCACGACTAGGTTTAGTTAAAAACACTAGGTTTGGTATCATCACTCAGCTCTGGTCAAGCCACAAAAACAGCGTTTTCTAAATGAGAAAGTGCATAAATGCTAAAAATATCCAAGGTCTATGCTAGATGGGTGCATTACGTGCAGGTGAGACGCAATAAACGCCAACACTAAAGAGATGACCATGGGTGCGTTACCTTCCCGTTAACATGCAAGTGAACCTACCCAGCAAAAGTAGAGACCGAAAACCAAACGCCCAGCCATATTCATCTTCGGTGACTTTGGCCAGGAGCTGTAACTTTCGAACAAGATTCTGTGGTGTCATTTATTCATAGTGGCGTCGCCAGAGAGTGGCTCCCCAGTCGCAACTTTCTATGTTTTACTTAGTATTTGTGCTGTTTGTTAGAAGTTCACAATAAAAATAGTATCACTGTGAACCGCACAAACCATTCTTTTAATAACCCAAACTTATATTTTGTTTCCATGGCCCTTCTTAAGAGCATATTGGTAATGGACACATGAACGTAGGGAACACATCAAAAATATATTTTTTCATCGTCCACATATTTCAATTATGGCGATTGTCTTGGTACTTTGTTTCCCGTTGTTGTCGAAGTGGAGGAAAAAGAATGATAAGATGCGATTGAAGGCTATAAATTAATGTGGACTTAGTCAATGTTTACCCTGTGTAATTTAAAGCTGCGACAGTGACGGGAACACCGGCGGTGTTTTCTACCGTACGATCGCTCAGAGACGCAGCGGCAGCCTGCCGTAATTACTACACGAATGCTTCTCTTAAGCAGCGATTTGCGTCACATAGTTTATCTCACGGGTTCACCAAGTATACCTCCTGCGAATATTCGCACATAAATCCTACCATCGTAATGAGGTGGCTTGTACGGTTGCTTGCGTGCATTCACACCGGGTCATTAGCAAAGAAGAAACCACCCAACTTGGTGCCCCCAAGACCGAGCCACTGATCAACCATGCTGGCATTCTTGTCCATTTGTTTTTCGGCCGAAGAAAATACCCAGCAAAAGGACCCAAATGTATCCAAAGATCAAACCACCACCCTACGAAGACTACAGACAAATACACATCTCTACAGCACCCTCCGCCCCATCATTGTCCCCCAACTGCGCGCCACCTATACTTTCTGTCCTTCACCCGGCCGCTTGTAGCCTCAGCTATAGAATAGCCAACTGCCTCCATCCCGATCTTGCAGCTTCATTCGAGCATGGAATGGCATCCCTGACAGGAGCGCACCCTGACACCTGGCATAACATGCTGAGGCAGGCCAGACAGCCTGCGGCGTTCAGGGCATCCAGGCCTAGGCATGCCCATCACCGAGCATGTGCACAGCCGTCAGCGTGTCATGCACTGTTATTTAAATTTAGTCATTGTGTCACTTGCTGACGTAGTGCGCTGTAATTTCCGGCTTAAGACTTCCAGCGCGCAACCTAATAGAAGGGCATGATGCGATGTGTCGCATGGCCCTATAACTACAATTTGTTGAACAAGTTGGGCTACCGACAACAGTGCGCTTCACACTTATTCTGGGCCATCACGTGTCTTCTCTCGTTTCAAAGCTGTGACATTCATTTTAACAAATTTTGTAGAACTTCTGTTGTTCTTGCAGAAATAAAGTCGTGCAGGCATTCCAACTCGAACGTTCCCATTTTCGGACTTTGTAACTGAACCGTGAGAGTTTCGACCCCTCCCGAGAAATTGTTTCGACGAAGGTCACCGCACAATTTATACTTGCGATTCCAGGGCTAATGCAACGGTCTCAAAAATGGTGATTTGTCTAGCGAGAGAAATCTGGTTGGCAAATAATGGTACCTTATTCTATAATGTTAGTTAATATACAAGAGTTCTGTATGCCTCCAACCAAAGCATGTGAATGGGTGAATGACAACGGCGCTTCTTCTATTATGTTGTCGAAATCAAGAGTCATTTCGTCAAAAATTACTTCTCAACGCATCGGCGGATATCTGAAGCACAATGTAAAACCGGCTGCCTGCACTAAAAGACATCTTCCTGAACCCTTGGTCTGTTCCGCTTGCCCACTACTGCAGTATTCCTACGTGCGCGCCTTTGCACTGAGATGGTATCATGTAGTGCATTGTATTGATGGTAGCCACTTTTTTTCTACAGGTGTCTATAATTTTTGCTCTCTAGACCTTATGCCTCTCTCGCTTGGGCTGTAATGTAAAGCTTTTGTTGAATATTGCCATCCTCAATTTTGCGTGTATGGCAGGATACATTTTGGCTCCCACAGATTTGACGTTATCTAGGGTGACGAATGCATTCTGATTAGCGAAAACCCATGGACCAGCAGGGGCTTGTAAGTTAACTGAGAAACGGAGCTACATAGAGTAGGCAGCCGAAGTGATGCCGCCCAAGGTGCAGGGAATTTCTTTCTACCGCCTGACAATGTTTTCTTCTCGACTTCACCACGAACGACTCATGCCCGTATTCGCAGTGTATTCTATACTCCATGTGCTCCCTTCACTCGACTGAGTGGAAGATACCGCAGTGCTTTTACACGCAAAAATCGCTTACAAAGACCTCCTCGGCTGCAGGCTCGAGTGAAGCAGGGATTCAGAATACTAGGGTTGGTGCGCATCATCTGCGGCGTACGTTTTACCCTGCAAACACTACCCTCCTTCGGCAGCTTGTCCTCCTATGGGAAATCTTTTGCGAAATGGTCATTTAACAAATGCTGTAGGCCTAAGTGTTTGTTTGCGGTTAACAATATCATCGCATCCCTAATTAACTTCCTTTCAGGCCCTATTCTGCCCAGGCGCATTTGCGTGCTATTGCGGTTTATGTTTTTTACTGCTAACGTATTACGTGTAGCTAGTTTTTTACAGCCTAAAGAAGGTAAATCAGTGCGAAGACGGGTCGGTAAAAAAACAAGTCGCCTTCCCATTTGTAATTTTACGGTCCCTGTGTGATGCTCTCGCTACCTTTTTTTGTTGGTCCCGGCAGCAGCCACTCCAACTGCTCCACTGATGTCCTACATGAAAGTTTTTTCTGCATGGTGACACTGAGTCACCTGCCAGATAGCCTTTTACGCCGACAACTACTTTGGTTTTACGCTTCTGGCTGCGAACTGAAACCGAGAAGCAAGCTCCCCGTGTTCTTTCATCCGCACTTTCAAAACTTTTTTATTCCAAATTTTGTCTAAAACCTTTCCGTGTACAGGCACATCTTCATGTTTAGTAACTGATATGCGATTTCTATTGCTCTTCTACAAAATATTCCTATTTATATTTCTAAGATGAATCCTGAAGCTTTACTATCAAATATGAAAAAAGTTGTTCCTGTTGGAAAAATATTTATATTTATTGACAACTGCTTTGGCAAGTATGAACTCTCGCCATTTATGCGTATTTTGTCAGTCAATACTTCTGCATTACCGTTTCCTCGAAGATGATTTTTCTGATTTGTCTAAGCACACATGTCTCCAGTTCGTGCGTCAGACGTCTGATTGCCTCTTGACAATTTCTGTCTGGCATATCCGTGTAATTTAGTGCGCCCAGTCGGAAACGCCATTTGTGTGTTAAAACGATATTTTTCTGAGGTTCTCACATGTCTAAGCTCCCATGTCTCCAGTTCATGCGTACGATGTGCGATTACCTCTTTACAATTTAAGAGTCTGGCATATCCGTGCAATTTATTGCGCGCCCCAGTCGGAAACGGCATTTGTGCGTGAAAACAATACATGCTGAGGTCCTCTAGCCCCATCAGGTTCTATTTCCCTTGCTAATGAAGAAAGAACCATCGCGTATGATGCTTGAAGAATATTAAGGCGTCATTTTATACACGAACTATATTTCCGTTGTTTTTCACGAGTTAAAGTCTGAGACGTATTTTCATTCGAACATTATAATTTTTAGTGAACAAAAGAGTTTTGTATTAACCAAAAAAATTGTTACGACGAACATCACCTTGCAAAGCCCGGGGGAGGGGAGTGGCTGAGGGAGAAAAAATTAAAGACTGACATAAACCTAGAGGTTACAACTGAAGGTGGAGGTGCCCATTACACTTGCTTAGTGGCGAAGGCGTTGGTTAATAGAACCAAGGGACGCGGGTTTGGATTAGTCCGCCGGAGTATTTTTAATAATACACACGAAAACTAAAGACCCCGTGTGTCGAGATTTCGGCGCCGCTATTAATCCTCAAATAATCAAAATGAATCTGGATCTCTCCACGTCGGCACGCCTGAAGCCCCAAGTGTAACTCGGCCATGCAAAACCCCTGGAAATAAGCTTTCATCTTTTAGCTGGAGGTTTAATTATGTGCTACTACCTGCGTGGTGCCCGCCTCACGCTCTGATTTGCGGCGACTCACCAATTTAATCGTCAATAAAGACCATCGCATCTCGAACCTCCCTTTTAACTAGTTATACACAGCCGTGTATTATTACCTCAATGTGAACATAAACACTCACATAATATAAAAGAAAACTTTGTGTATGGTAGCGGACGGATTCCGTTGGCCACGTTTCACAAAGACTTCCCGTGACATAAACGAGTCTTCTTCCAAAAACATTGGAACGTTGTGAAGCCAAAACGTTGGCAACGCCGTGACAGTGCCTTCTCGAGAGGTTTCTTTCGCGGACATTTATTATTTGATTTATATATATATATATATATATATACTATATATATATATATATATGTGTGGTGTGTGTGTGTGTGTAATAATATATAAATTTATATGTTATATGTATATCAATGTATATCTACAGAAATTTTGGCGACCTACACGTAAAAATTTCAGCGGTTATGTTCAAATTACCCAGCAATGGTGAGCCAGTGCTCTATGGGTACGCGCCCAGGTGCTGACCGCGAACTAAAGAGGCTTAGCGAAATTGAAAGGAAATGAGCGATGGCAGAAGGGTTGCTGGCGCGTACTGTTCCTGGGGCTTGGAGCTGCCTCAGAGGGTGTCCGCGTTGCTCGGTGTACCCGCGAATGCCCTTACTTTGAGTGGTTGGAAGAAAAACTACCGCCCTCGTCCTTAAAATACTTAAGAACGAAAGCTTTCTCACATCAAAACTACGCCAAGCATGCCCCAAACCGTCGCTGAAAGTGCCACGAACCTTTGCTGAAGTGCGTCCAACCTTCGCTGAAATTGCCGTTCAATCGATTGTAAACCCCTACAAGAACCAAATCGCTAACGAAAGCGAACCCATGCGGACATTTTTCGAACAGTAAGTAAAGGCGTCTACCGACGGTCTACATGTAAGCCGTTACGTGGTTTACGAGGTATACGATTTGACTCGTTCTACATTATCGATGCGTGTAATGTCTTATCTAGGAAAGTTCCTTTTTCGCGATTTTCATGTAACCCGTTTGACACACTGGAACACCACTTTTACGCACGCGCCGTGTGTCCAGGAGTCTTATAGGAGCTTTTCGGTCTACCAACTGTGTCTATGGTGAAATGCATTACTTTTCTGACGGAACGCCATCGGTCCCACTAAGAAGGCTTTCCTTTTATTAGTTGCTTCAGTGCACCACGACGTTTAAAGCGGAAGCGCCAATTGATGTTTCCGTGCCGCTCGCGGAAGAATTTAGGCATAACACGGAAACATAGTTGCCCTAACCATTGTTACCGAGCGATACTGCCAACTGGCTAGCCTGGATACAACACCCGCTAGTCGTAGTCTTCCGAAGGCAGGACCTCGTCTCTTTCTTATTGAGGGATGCGGACGTTGATAAATGACAGGGTGCTTTGACGCGTCAGTGCCCACAGCTAAAGAGATGAAGCACTTGTGCTGGCGAATGTAATTTTGTAGAGTGACAAAACCTTGATATGGGCGACTTTGTACATTACGCTTGACTATTGCTACAGCTCACGAAAAATGAAAAAATCACACACAACACAGTGCCTAACTTGCACCTTTTTACTAACTCGATGGCATTATTAGGGTCATGTTTCGATTTCCCCGTGTCTGCTAGCCGTCCAGTATCAGCCGTGCTCATTAAGCATCCGCGGACGTACGTCATCGCTGCCAACCGGAAATTACTACCGCTGCACCCAGACACGTAGGCGCTCGCAGAACCTCGAATACGGTAGAGCGGCAACTGAAATGGCGAGAAGGGTACAATATTACTATAGCGGACATGAAAGAAAACATACGCAATTTGACCGGGAACTGCGCCTTCCGCAGTAATATTTGTCCTACACCTCCATCGGTAGCATGGCGCCAGAGCACCCGGCACAAGTTTGCTTGGCTGGTGAGGCCGCACACCGCGCTCACTGGCTGAGCTAATATTCCCCCCCAGCTACGACGGCTTGCGGCAAGCGTGCCCAGTCATGCCGTGGGCCTCCGAAGGGGCACCGATGAGGAACTCTCCCTTCCCCTCTTTGGCGGCTTGTCTAATGATGCAACACCTTCGTGCCCACTCGACGAAATCATCCTAGCGTCCAGGCTAATGTCTCTGATTGAAGAAATTTGAACTTGCTTGCTGGCGAAACAGGACTCCATGGGCTATAAAATACCCGGAGCCTCTGTGAAGCGGGAGGACGCGAGCGACGGGGTGCGAGCGACGGAGACACGCAGCTGAGAAGTGCTCTCGTCTTTGTGCGAGCCAACTATGCAACACCCTTGTCAAATTTGTATATACATGCTCAACTACCTCAGCGTCACCTCCATCGCTTCATCGCTTCAGCTTTGCGCAGCACTGCCAGCACGCTGAGGAAAGCACCTTCACAACAGCAGTCTCATCCTCGGGAGATACTGTGCGCAGCCGCTCCCGCAACATTTGTCATTAAGACAAAGCACCTCTGCCACCAAAACTGACGCCGGCGCCAACATTATTTCACGTAAATACAGCCGTGGGCAAAAAAGTTCATCCAGCCTCACAAAAACCACAGAAGGCCTAGACCATGGCCTAGACTAAGACAAGAAACTAACTAAAATGCCTCCTACTAAACCATAAAATCAGGCATACGGAATCTAATTAGTCAACTCGTAAATTTAAAAAATGGCAGCATCTCCATTCCTTGGATGATTGCGAGGGTGCGGAGTCGGGGTCTCGAACTGGCATCCAAGTTGCGCCCCGAGTGACATCCCATTTGCGCCCCGACTGTCATTCGATTTGAGGCGCGAGTTGCACCTTCATTATTCCTAAACAAAACTGCAACTCACTGCTCAAATCAAACTTCGCTTCATTTTCTCTTGATGGTGGTGTGCGCACCGATGGACGTGGATGGACATTGGGAGTTCCTTAGGTACTCCACCGTATTACACGTGATGAGTAAGCCGTTTGACTCTCTAGTGCTAACTCACTGTCGCAGCCTAATGGGTAAGACAAATGACAGTAACGCTGTCTGGTCTACCAGACACACGCTCGAATCCTGCCGGTGCCTGTGTGATTTTTTGTGATTGTAATTCTATGCGCATGGACGCGGACGGACATTGTGTGGTACCAAGGTACTCCGCACCTAATAATTTTCGCGACCCTGTGCTCTCTGCGGAAAACGGTGGCTGGCGCCACGAGGCTATTTTAAAAATCAACCTTTAAGTGGCCAGGATATTGTCCGACAGGACAGTGACGCAAGGGTCGTCAGCATGGCCAAATAGAGAAGCGCCAGAGGCGATCTCACAATCTGCAATAATTGAAAAATCTTCACCCATTTCGCTGAATATTGCAATACACTTAGCCCAGGGAAAAGCTAGGAGAGAGCGGAAGAAACAAGATATGCGGGCACTGATCACGAGACGGGTATTGTGTAGCCTACCATTCCAGATATTTACCGGCACTCCATAAAATGAAACAAACACCTTCATGAGGGTAGCATGGAGGCATCCCTCAACCTTCCCACTTCTCGCGATCGCTGCAAAGTTCGGCCATCCGCCTATCGGAACAACCAGATATCCGCCTAAACTATCGAGCTCGCTCTCAAAATGCCGTTATACGTTTGCCGGGAGGCAGAATACCTAAGCGTTTGGGAAATAGTCTTCAATCTGCAATGATTACGGTTCACATCACGTTGACACCCGGAGACGACGGCCTCAAACGTAATGGCGCAGTCGTCCACGAAGCATGGCCGCAACGAATACCAGCTTACGGCAACCACCAGTACAACACTTCGCTCCCCTATAGGCATGGTGGCCGCATATGGGGCCGCCAGCCTAATTCAAGGAGAAGACGCCTAGGTGGAAGGGCACCTTCAGGCCTTTGCCCCTCACCACATCAGCACTTCGATTCTCCTTGGTCATTTCCCCGGCCAACGAAGTTTCTTCCTCGTTCTATCTTTCCTTATCCTACGCCTTGGTGGACCATTCTTCCCCGCGCAAAAGAGGGCAATCTGCACCGAAGTATTGGCACATATGCGCAGAACACAAACTGACACATATAACCACACATATAGGTGGCCGAAGACGGTTTCAAGGAATCGCCCGACGTTACCCGTTACCATCAAAATGGTAAATGAAGGGAAACACGAACCTCTTCAATTCAACCTGGGTATATTTTACGACCTGCTCACGCGATAGTAACTTGATCACAAAATACTCCACTTCTGTTGAAACATGGGAGTAACCCTAAACACCTGGTAACCAGATGATCAGCGCGAGAGTATTGAGAGAGGAAGGAAAAGAGCCGCTGAATCTGGGGCACTGCACTTCGAGGTTTTCACCATTGAGCTCTCTATCATCTTTTACCAAGTTGTCCTGCCTCCCACTGTATCTAACTCAAAAAAGGTGTTCTCAGTGTCTCCTTCCTCTGAGCAAAAAAAAAAGAAAAGTTCAGGCAGGCCACGCGCAGGAGAATTAAACATTAAAACACTGCCACTGTTGCCTTCTTGACCAACATCCCGCAACCGCAACCTTTCACGCCGGCATTTTAAGCTGCACAAGCGCAAATAGCCTGCGTCTTTCCTGCGCCACGGCAAAGAAAAACCGATGCACCTGGTTTTGTCTCTTGCCTGGCCATCAGTGCTTTGAAAGCGTAGGTTTTAAACGCTCCAACTCTAATCCAAACGCCTCATCAACGTCTAAGTAACGCCGTATCGTCGTGCGTAATAATACTTGAACTTAGATGCCTTCGGAAACTTTTGAAAACATTACGCTGCTTATATACACAAAAAACGGAGAACAGTGTGACATGAAGTACGTCACAATCGTAAAAAAGGCTAAATCTTTATGTTAACGCGATGGGGACGGAGTAAACACGCAATTGACCCCGCCTCCCTGATGTACAGAGCTTCAAAAATTTCACGTTCAAGCTTATGGCTTCTGCAAAAACTTTGTGCGATCTGGCCGGTGGGTGCACTCGCATTTTTGTACAATGTTTAGAAAAACTACCATCCGCGTTGTTTGTTACTGGATGATTGTGCTCCCTCGCCCTCTCCTTAAAACACCTTCCAGTTAGCCCCATCTAAACTTTTTTCAACTCGAGAGAATTATATACACAACCCCCATGCTGCAGTCTGTTTAGCGAACCGAGTGCTTTTTCGCGCAAGCGTGCACTTTTTTGTATCTTTCTTAACCAGAGAGCAAATGTTTTACAGCTGAGAGGAGCACTGGAAACCACATTGGCACCGTGCCTTTGCCCCACTTCACGTTGTGCCAGATTGTGGAAATAGGGCATGGCGTGCACCTGCTGCTCCTTCCTCGATTTTTCGTGTTCGCTGTGGCGTTCTTTTCGCCTGATCTTCCGGGGAAGGGTTTACACTCTGTGACAATAAATAACAAAAACATGCTTCGTGGCTGAGCCCCCTAATGTCGTTGCGGAAAGAGCGGCCTACTTTTTTTTTCTCTGATTGTATTGTTTTTTTCTGTTTTTTTTCTCTCTGATTGTACTGCAAATGTGCATGTGTGCCTCCTGTGAACCAAAGCTGCAAATCCAAAAAGAGGATTTTACAAGCTTTCCATTTTGAGGAAGAGTTTTATATGCAACAAAGTTCCTTATCCGTTGGTTCCTCTATTTCCCCCCTTTTGCCTGGCGTATTTTTGACTGCCTTTGACAAGCGTGTGAACATGTCCCTAGATCAGTCGCTTGACCTTACCATTTGTAGGTATGTCGACGACTATCTCATGGCTGTGAATCAGGGCCTAATTGCAGCTGGACCACGCAGTTTAAAAAGTATTTTACACCTTCAGCGGGTAGGCAAAACCCCAGTTTCGTGTGGGAGTAATAGGACAATCTGTACGGAATGAGTCAGGAAAACGACATTCTGAAATGTCGTGGAGAGAGCAGAGGCAGTTACGCCGCAGGCGTGGACATCGACTATCGTATTTCGACACCTGCAGCAAAGGGAGCAGATATGCTGTCAAATTTATTTAACAAAAAACCATACATCTGTACTCGTAAATGTCTGACCAAGTTTGGGAAAACTCCGAGTATAAAAATGAATTGTTGAATTGTAAAAATCAACTAATACTTGCAAATATTATTAAGCAAATATTTCAAAGGATGTATTCATCCATGCAACTTTCTGCTGATAAATACACTTAGACCGCCACCCTTACATCAGGAGTAATTCTGCAGGATAGATTGCGGTGTGACTGTGGGGCATTTTATTTTCCAGAAACTCTGTAGGGGTGTTCTCGCAAACACCACGCACATGACTTGTAAGATGGGTTGGGTCGTTTAAAGTCATTTCAGACCTGAGGAGTGTATATGTTTAAATGAAATCCTCGCCCAAGAGTCACCGGCCTGGTAGCAGACACTTCGATCTGACTTGATTTTTTGTGCTTTCAACAAAAGAATGTATAAACATTGGTAATTTTATCGGCGCTTATATTACTAACGTTACCGCTACTGAAACACCGGCGAAGCAGTGAAACCTAGAAGTACATCATGTCAAATACTGTGAGCTGGTCTAGAAGCTCGGCCCCAGGTTGTATTAATCAACAAAAAAACTGGTGAGCACTACTACTTAATTTTGGCCTGATTCTACTGCCTGAATTTTTTCATCCTGTACCTTGCACCAAACTGCAAGTAATAACTTGAATTTAAAGATGCGATGCGTTTGTTCTGCGAAACCAGCGGCGGTCGTTGCAGCATTGTACTATTTCTTGCGCATAAATGCGATGTGTTTGCTCTAAAAGTATAGCAAGAGGTAGAATCTTCGGTACAAACTACATTTCATCGTTTGACCTGCTCCTGAGCAAAGAAATACTTCCAGTCCCTCTTTAGCCCGGTATTTTCACTTTGTAATCGCAGGAGACATGGGCTTCTACGATTCTGAAGGTAACTTCTTCATAACTGGGCGGCTGAAGGACCTCATAAAGTGCATGGACCAGCAAGTTGCACCAGCGGAGATTGAGGACATTTTGGCGGGGGACCCAGCAGTGAAACACGTCATCGTTGTTGGTGTGCCTCATCCGGTATTCCGAGAGGCCGCTCGCGCTTTCGTGGTGCTGAAGCAGTGCTTGCAGTCCAGCGACGAACGAACCTGGATGGAAGGCGAAGCGGCAAGGCTAGCGGCTCTTGTGTCTGGTAAGTCCATACGGAAAGACGATTCTGCTCCTTGAAGACTTAAACAATAGAAACAACGCAAACAACAAATTTTGAATTAGCAGCGTAGTTTAAATTCCTGCACCCATTTAAAATGGAACACAATATTAGCTGTATATAAATACCCTCACGCTCTGGTTTTTTACATCTGGCGGCGGTTCAGTAAACGAGGATGCGCTGACATTATCGCTTACCTGTACAGGTGCCCAAGCGCTAGTTCAGGTACGCTAACGTTAAGCTAAGCCTTCCTCGTACCCTGCAACTAACCTTTAAAACGTCTTAATCGATTTTCCCGTGGCTAAGGCGTTCTGCTGCTGATCCAGAGGACCCAGGTGCGATCCCGCAGGTGGCGTCTGCTTGCCTCATGGAGGCGAAAATTGATAATGCCCGTGTGTGGAGCCCTTCACTACTCCGCGCATCATACGTCTTCGGCTCATTAACACCCCAATCGGTTATTTCCCCAGATCTCATCGGTAACCCGGGGTGCCCGAAGTCGGAGCTATAGTTTAGTATAAAGTTCAACACGTGGGCAATCCAGTTCAGAAACTTCAGCGACGAGGATCGCACAGGTTCCAAAGTGACCGAGGGAAACCAGGGGGATTGTTTACTAGCCCCGCACTTGTCATCTTTGTAAGGGCCGTATTTCGCCCTTCCCATATTTGAGCTCTAATTTTACGTCACGCAGTGTGAAGTATTGAGGAGTACACATGTGTTATTCGGATACGATTTGGATCTGTGGCCAGTAATGAATATTAATTTTAAGTTTACTATTATTGTATTTCAGGCACCTTGATTCATATCACATCTTAAGGTCTTTTTGTTTCAAAAATGTACACACCTGGCTATTTTTCTGGCCTGGTTTCCTTTGACTTGGAATTTGAAGTTTATTGGGCAACGATAAAGAGTTACTGGGAGGATAACCCCGTTGTCATTAACATTGTTGCTGCGCCATATCCGATTCTTAGCGCATTATGGCGAGTTCATGTCTTAACATTAAACGACTCAAACAACTAATTTTGAAATAGCAGCGTAGTTTAAATTCCTGCCCCAACTTTAAAATGGAACACAATAATTGGCTGTTGTAAAGTAAACATATTGATGCACTGGTGTTCCCGTGCTTTCTAAGCACGACGTTTATTGTGTTCACTTAAACGCAGTTATCGGAAGGTAAGCTTTTTTTCACCGACATGAAAGAGGGTCTGCACATTCTCCTATTCTGTGATGGGTCAGGCCGAGCTCCGAATTTTTACAGTAGGGGGCATATCTGCTATGCCAGTAAAATCAGCTTGAGCAGCTTTGTGCCGAATCTGTGTACAGATCTAACGAATGCCTACTCCACTCCGTTTACGTCATTATGTTTATCTTTCTATAGTACCCTCTACCAAACCTGGCGCAAAGAAGGAATCATTGGTCGGGCAAAAAAGTCTAAATTTACTTTGTTACACCGAACGTGGCCATGCACACTAGGTAAATGTCCAGTACTACTTGATCAAAGCCGTGCTACTTAAATAATTTCGCATTGAAAAAGAAGCTTTCACTCGGTTAACTGCTCCATGGTTAGTTAGTGACGGGATTTTAATATAATGGTGGTCACTACCTCGTGTTCTTGTAAAGCAGGTTCCCTGCATATTCTGACTGCTCTTCCTGAACGTGATGTCGGGAATACTATGTCTGCTGACGCTGTTGCCAATTCGCAATATGATTTTGCGTTGCACGGAGTAGAGCGATGTCTTTTCAGGCGTGATTGTAGCCCTATGCAGGAAACTGGGACCTAAAATCGCCAAGACAAAAGAGGGCCGAACGTTTTGCCTTCAGTGCGGCCTCATGCAGCAGTGCGTCCATTCCTTGAATTTTTACATAAGGAGGGTTGTACATTCTCATAATGTAGGTGCTAGACCAAGAGGGCTGTGTGGATATCTGCTACACAAAAGCATTGGAGGTTGCCTGAAGAAGCCTGCGTGACAGCGGAGGGTGTGCATTGAGAATGAATATAGTGGTTCGATGCTGTGAATACTGTGTAAGTTTAGTTTAATGAGGATGTCCAGGAGTTGGGGTGTGTCTCCCTAAGTGCGAGTACGGCAGGAGGTGCGTGTTCAATAAGAAGGATTAGTTGGCTTTTGTTTTCTCTTGAATGACCAGGAGCTCCATTGGAAAAGAGTGAGTGTGCTTCCGCTGGCGTCGGTCAGGATGTTGGCGCTTTTGTTTTTTGAAGGCTGTGTGGAGGCTATCGAATATATTCTTCATGGAGCGCTGTTGGTTGCTTTCACGACCGGTAAGAGTTTCAAGGTCCTTGCAGGGGAACAATGTTTGCTGCATGTCATTATAAAATTTCCTTGATCATTTGCCGGAGTTTGTAGTCGATGAGTGCTTGAATTTGGTTAGGTATGAGTGTTTCCGGACGGAAGCCTGGAATTGGCGATGCGACTATGTCGTAGATTTGCTTAGTGACTTCTGACAGTGGGCGTTGAAACTCCTTTTGTTTTTGGAGTTAATCGATGGTGTCCGCGTACGATGGGTAGGTGTTTGGTGCCGGAGGTGAAGATGGGGTCGGCTAGACACAGGAGCAGTTGGAGAATTGCGTACTGCGGCTGACTAGCTCACCTGGGTGGCTTGGTCGCTGGGCCCTTGGTCCCGTTGGCAGAGGTGACGGTTGGTTGGGCAGCAAATTCGTGGTCCTGAAGAGACGGCTGCTTCTGCACTTTTATGTGGCCTGAGACTTGTGGGGCCTTGTTAGGGGCAGGTGTTGGGAGGTGACGCCTGGGCAGTCGTTTTTTTCTGCAGTCAGGTGCGGCCTGTCGGAGAGTATGCAGCAAGACGTGCAGAGGTGGTCCTGTTGTTGGGTTGGAGATGCCACAGCTGGGGCCGTGAAACATGTCGGGCATCTGTCTTGTCGGTAACTGATATCGCCACACCATTTGAAAACTTGAACAGTTCGCTGATAATGCCGGCATCGAACAAGTAAACACTTCTCTTTTCATATAGTAGACGTACTATTAAAACTCAGGACAGTCGACATAGTCCACCCCGTAATACTGGAGTGGATGAGGTCGGGTCGGTTAGTCTCAATATTCTCTCGGAGCTACAGCGGGGTGATGTTGCCCGGCAGACCGAGTATTACTCCTCGGGAGGTTCCCGGTGGTAGCTTCGTGTAGGCAGAAATTTTCTTGCATATGGCTGGAAGACAGAGAGCGGTAAGCTGAGAAAGCCAGTCACCGACGTATAAATCGGGTGTCCTGACGACGAAGATATTGTTAGTCGGTTGCATTTGTAGGATAAACAAGCGTTCGGTATTGGTGTTATGCGATCTGGCTGACCGTATCAGCAGCGGTCCGGTCCCGGTACAGGATTGGGGTAATTGGAGAATAATGGGAGAGGCGTTTGCCCTGCAGTGGGCGTAGATAGGCTGTGGTGGTGATGATGATGATGATTATGATGATGATTATGATCTGTTTGGAGTGAGTGAGGGCTTGAGCAAGTTTTCGGAAGAGCATGCCATCGTAGTTCGGGTAAAAGCGCGGCGGTGTTAAGAAGCGCGATAATGCAGGGTGCTGTTGGGGTACTGGTTGAGTTCGAATGCTTGCTGTCGTACTTCTGTCGCGTAATCGGGGCGATGACTTGTAGCTAAAAGATTTGGGTGGTGGAAGGGTCCGGCCGCAGAGTTCGTGGATTTCTTGGTAGTTAGTCGGAAAGTCCTGGCGTGCTTGAGCGATACCGTTGATGGGTGCTTTTAATATAGAACGATCTCTTACATTTTGAGCGGCATGGTTGGTAGTTAGGGTACGCGGTGCGCAGCGAGTCCGTTGACAAATGCAGCATATCAACTTGCTAATTCGGAAGAGCGTAGAGACTTGTATATGGCGCGGTCGCAGCTACATGGCGGCCTCTCTCAATAGGAGCGGCGACGTCGGCGTGGTACGTCGCGTAAAAAGACAAGTTGTGTCTACCGTTCGTCCTGAGTGGATAAATTCGCTATCCATCTATTCCTCTTGAGGTCAGGAATCCGGCGATTTATTGTAGCGCGCAAACATTTCACAGCGGTCACGTTTCGATAAACAAAAAGCAGGAGCTGAAAGAGTTTAAAATTTGAAAGCAAAACCAACGCGGTCCATTTCTCATCCCTTTCGTAGTTGTTTTCTTGCTGAGGATATTGCAAAATTTTGAGCGGTTATTTTTAACACCAGTGCGAATGCACAAGTCCCTAATTTGAAGAACTGCTTTGTACTTTTAAAAGGGAAATGAACGCAATTTTACGGCCAAAGCACTGCATATTTTGCCTTTTCTTGTGCACCTAAAAATATTGTAGTAAAGTCTAATGTTCTCTATGAGCCACATGCGTCTCTTTCCAATGAAGTATTTCCGCCATGCCTGTGTCTTTTTAAAAACAAGTATAGTTTGTGATATTTGGCATTTTCTGTCTCCTCTTTTCTTTCAGGCAAGCTATCGTTCCACAAGCACTTACATGGTGGGGTAGAGTTCGTCGATAGCATCCCGGAAACTGGCACCGGAAAAATACTCCGCCGCGTGGTGAGGGAAGCTTACGTGCGAAGGCTCGGGGCACCTAAGAAATGACTCTCCCGTCCTGACAGGAGTTCTTACTTAAAATACCACGCTGTTTTTTAAAAACCCAGCACACTTCCGAAAATAAAGCCTTTTCGGACACACGCACACAAAGGTTTTGTAAATGTGACCCTCTTGAAAATTTCTGAGTACACAACCCATTAAAGAAAACACGCGTTGTTAAAAGTTCCGCTTGGTTACAAGCTAATTGATATAATGCGCATTAAACATCCTAAAATATTTCACACAGTCAAATATCGCAAGGAAAATGGTGTCCTGAGAGTTTTTTTTCATATATGATTCTCCAGGAACGTCCTTTTGACCATGTAGTGATATAGTGGTTTGGACAATTAGCGCACTGTTTGTCGCTCAATGCTGGGGTCCCACGTTCGCTGCAATGCTTTAAATATATTGAATGTGCAGGCATGATTCTTGTGCAAGTCTGAGGGCGGTATATAAGTGTAATTCTTAAAGTTCTTTGATATTGCTGTATATATTGCCACAAACACGACCCTGCCTCGCGTTTGAAACTCTTCAGAGCAGGGCTATTGAAAACACCTACGTAGAGAAATACACCTATAACATAGAACATCAGCGACCAGCTTGCACCAGGAGGACCACGGACGCCTGATACCCGGAAAATACGCGGCCTCCTGAACTGCGGACGCCTCCCACATTTCTTACGCCATAAAACGTTTGCTTTCTCTCCCGGTCGCGTTCAGCCACTTCGATCTGCCAATACCCTCTGCATGAGACTACGCACGAGGCAGGATGCAGACTATCCAATGAGTCGTCATTTCGAGGAAAAAGAGACGCCACTTTCTTCGCAATTTTGTTGAGTTTTCAAAAATACAAGACGGGAAAGAGAGTGTGTGGTTTGTTTGCAACTAATTCAGCTGGATACACTTACCGCCTTGTGGAACTTCGTGCACGATTTTATTCACGTGGCAACGAATTGCACCGAAGTTTTTCGGTGATATGCTGTATGAAATGTTACAAATTAGTTTCGCCTTCATCAATAACATTGCGTGATTAGTAACTTCCGCCTCCCTGGTCTTTGGTGGGAGCCGAAATATCACCCCCGAAAGAATAGATCAGGCTCTGGTGTCGGTGCTCTTGCTCTCTGGTTAGGGCCTTTATGGCTGAGTGGGAAACGGCTAGAGAGGTTGCAATGGCTGAGGAATGAGCATTCGTCTGCATCGCAAACAAAGCGAATATTTGTTCAGTAAGTCACACACTTCGTCAATTGGGCTACATCAGTTTTTTCCCTCAGCCCTATGTTCGTTACTGGAGTTCACGATCAAAACGGCGATTGCGGAGCTCAAGATGCCCTCCAGTTACGTAAATTTGTCGCTAGAGTAACAGAGACATGTTGACTTCGGCTATCTCTCAGGGGGCGTGGCGCTAACACCATACAGAGACAAACCTTCTCGGCTCGGGGTAAAAGTGGTAAAAGCGTTAGGTGCTGGTTGCCTACGTTGAATGTTACGGTGCGTGGTGCTTCGTTTTCAGCAGGATCTGTGTGTGAAGAACTTGACCCGGTGACTTTCTTGGGTTAGTAACCGTGCCATATCGGTAAGGTAATCCACACATATGATACGTTGCTTAGACAATTCTCGCAGGACTAGGAAACAGCCAGAGAAATGTGCACCTGCACTAAGAGTGCCTACGCCAATAAGTCTTATTGGATGACCACCAACCAGGCGAATCTAACACGGCATGATGCGGCAACTTCAGGGAAATAATGAGTGCGGGATGCTTGAGCAATAAAAAGCTCCTCATAAAAATAGTTTATTCTTTTTATTACCAATTTAAGGACAGGAGGAGTACTCCGTTATCTTCATCAGTGAGTATATCTTTTTAGAGAACACCTTTGCGGGGAAAGAAGCGAACATCAAAGGAGAGGCTATCACTGCCTCTGTCAAAATACTGTCACCAGTTCAAGCTGAAGAGGCGGCAATCGCCCTTGCCGTCTCCTCTACCCCGGCTACTACCGTAGTGACTGACAGCCAACAGCATGCAGGTACTTCATTCAGACGGCAGAAAGGTCTCGTGCGAGAAACGGCGCACCACATCTGGAGCAAAGAAAACGCCGCCCCGGGCAAAATTACTGTTGTCTTCACACGCGCCGAAATCACCCAACATCTTCGTCTGGT
This sequence comes from Haemaphysalis longicornis, assembly GCA_013339765.2. Classification (NCBI taxonomy): domain Eukaryota; kingdom Metazoa; phylum Arthropoda; class Arachnida; order Ixodida; family Ixodidae; genus Haemaphysalis; species Haemaphysalis longicornis. The sequence continues at coordinate 17,414,759 of CM023451.1, forward strand.
CCAATGCACCCTTCCCCCGGCTGTTAGAAAATATGGTCCGGCACAAAATGGTCACGCAAAATTTGGTCCTGGACGATATGGTGACGGACAATAAGGTGCTATGCAATGTCGTCTGAACTGGACATCCGGACAAAATCGTCCCAAGTCAATCGTTCGATTCCGTAAGAAGTGCTCGACATCTTTCAAAAAATAGAGCGCGACTTGGACAACGACGGTAAAGAAGGACGACAGGACAAGCGCTCTTCCGTCGTCCTTCTTTGCCGTCGTTGTCGAAATCGCGCTCTATTTTTAAATCATAATGCACCAACTTGCCCAACAGATTTGCTTAATGTCGTCGATATCTGTTGCGATTACTTATATGGTGTGCGATAGAAATACAGTAATAGTTCACATGTTTAAGCATTATTTTCTAAGTTCCAAAGTGTTAAATGAAGTGGCAGCAAAATTGCAAGGCATTCATCACACGCATATTGAGAGTTTTTGTGCGGGTGTAGCCTCGTCTTCGCAGGTCGTCTTGTCAAGGGCCAATTTGTAATAGGATCATTCGGTCACAAAACATCATTCACATAGGAAACTTTGTCATAGGGTGGCAGAAAGAATTTTTTTCCTGGTTATTGTTATTGCTTTTGTTTTAAGTGGTCAGAATAACGTTTTCAGTGAGGTACAATTAGCCGCGTTCCCACATCACTGATTATCGGCTCTTCTGTGCTAGCATGTACTATTGCATGCGGAAAATATGTATTTCAATAACGGCTACTGCAGTCGCTTTAATTATTTTTGAACAACTCATCAATAAACGCGCAATGGCTGATGATTACACGTTAAAAATGTTTATTAGTCAAAATTGTAACGTTGGTCTTGTGAACTTTCCATTCCCTGCAGGCTCAACATGAATAGGAGTGCAGGAATAACTGTTGTCTAAAAGCTTAGCACCGCTTCTGTTGGTGGTTATCAACTCGCCCTCAAAATTAAGAGCAAAATCATGTACAAAATCACCACTTTTTTATACAGCGCAGTCCTTTGTCATGCTAAATTAAAGTTAGAATGTCTTGATATGAGCCACAAAGAAATCCTCCGGCCTAAACAGAGAAGAAAGGGGCTAATCCTCATACCTCTTCCTGGACGTTTACTCTGTGATAACCCCACCCTCTTCTGCGGCGTCATTTCCTTCGCTTTCGCTTACTCCACTTGCTTTGTCTTTTTTTCGCTAACCCTTCACACCACCAGGCCTGTGCCAAAACGTAATGCGACAAACAGGGAGCCGCATCCCGGCTGGGCGGCTAGCACAAATAAACAAAATAGTTATTATAATTATACAAAAGAATAAATACGAGAAAATACGGCATAAGCTGCCAACAAACGTGGGTGAACTGATTAACCGCATAAATATCAGCGAAAGGCCTTGCACGCTTCAATCTGACTTGGGACTATTCGTCCGTGTTTCTCGTTGGGAAGATATTGTCCGGGTTTCACCTGGGGACCATATTGGCCGAGACCAAATTGTCAGAGACCATTTTTTCCGGATCATATGGTGCGGATACCCCCCTGCATTACCCCACCAACACGTACTGGTCTCGCAGGCACACCACACTACTGCCGTACCCTGCAAACGAACCCCTTTCCCCACCCTGGAAGGGTCTGCCACCTCGCCGCACAAATAACATCCCCTAGCCAACCCTTCTGCCTTGCCACCCCTCCCACATAATAGGCGTGGGGAGGGGTAGCACACCACCTCTGCACGCCGAATCCCTACAACTCTTCTAATCTCTGGAGGCGTGCCCTGTCGAGTTCATGCCCCACAACCATGCTTCGCCTGGTTAGCGCTATTGCCGGACATCTGGTATCCCGGTCTTTAGACTCCACTACCTCAAAACTTCATTACAATTTTTGCAACAATAAAATGTTTATTGCTCCTACTTCTTCGCCTTAAACCATCTTCAATAAAAATTTCTACAAAGCCTCTGTCCTTACGCGCCCTCATTGTCATTGCACCTCGGTTCAAGAACCGAGTTCTGGGGTGTTTCCTCGAGTAGCCATAGAATTGCTCTTTTCTCAATTCCGGATTGTGTACTAAATTGTGGGCAGTAGCACACGACACGTCTTATATCCATATTGGTATAGCGGTGCTGTTACGTCACTTATTATTTTCGGGAAATGGTATAGGTATTTCTGTGAATAGACACTGGTGGTAAAGGTCAGCGGGAGTGAGAAAATTCTGTACGTTGGTCACACATTCACGTAGGTTGATTCGTAATTAGGCGGGAGATATTTTTGCAGAAAATTACACCTTTGAGAGAATGGGGCTCACAGCGGCGGCCCGTCTATGCACAGCTGCTTTTTTTTTTCAAAACTGCGCATCCCCGTCGAACACCATGTGGTTTAGCCAGAAGAGGAATTTGTTCACCTGCGCCCATACAAGCGCGCCCAACCGACATAGGAAATATTTCGCGGCGGCTACATACCCCACACACAGGCAGGTGATTTGTCATGACGGGGATGGTTCAGTGATTTCGTTCCCGCTGTGAAGCCTCCAGCTGGATCTTCGTTTTTTTTCCTGGATTACGTTTTTGCTTGTTCTTCTCATGGTTGCTAGCATGATCAAGCGTTCCTGTCCATGCTGGCAGATTTTAAGCACCGTAGAAAAACGCGCAAATGGGTAGTTCAAAGGCCAATTGGATGGAGCCGAGATGAGTGCAAAAATGCAGAAACTAGTTGCTCTACATTTAGCCACAAGTCTTTCTATTTACCTTTCATTCGCCTTTACGTATATTCACGTGGTCACATTAAAAATAAAGATGGCAGACGGGTTTCCAACATCGCTGCAGCTCTTTCGAAAGCATTCGTGACGTCATTGTTAGCGGCAACATTTTTTTCTTTCCTGGAATGATTCATAGATGTACAAAAAACAAGCACCTGGTTTTTGTTCAAGCAAGTAGGTTTGCGGTCGTTTTGTATTTTAAAAACAGCGGTGTTGCTCATAACTTGTAAAGGTTCGGTTAGTCACAGCACAATGTCCGTTGAGGTAGAAAACTGCATTGTGAAGTCCTGCATCGAGGACAACATCATTCCGGACACAGACTTCGCTACCTTCTTCACCGACATCTGTGAAAAATATGAAGACAACGTGGCACTGGTGAGCTACAAATCCCATTTATTCGATACTAGCGGTATTATCTGGCGATTTCCGTTTGGGCCAGTATACTTATGACATAAATGGGTATAACTTCTTACTTTTCACAGTTCGGCAGTTCGCGTGAAGCTGGCCACTATTGGGAAGTCTCGCCTGCTGTCAATACATAAGCTCTTAAAGGAGGCGTGTGGTAATTTGCAACACGTGGATCTGGTGTTTATTGTAACCATCACGAAACAAATTGTACAAAGAACAAATTGTATCAAACGAGTGCTTAAACGTGGGAAGTGTTATCTCAGTATGTATGAACGACACTCAGTAGTCATGGTTTTCTGAAATAACACGGGCTCTTACGGGAGGCGCAAGGTTGCACAAAGTCCCAACAGCTGGCAAACCCTATGCGAAAGCGGGAAATTTAACTGTATTCCACGTCCAGAAAGTTGTAACATAAAAGCTCCCTTTGGCGGCTTTGTACCCGTGTTAGGACAAAATCGTTAAGTTGGTTTTTCGAGAACTGTGCGGGCAGCATTTGCAAGCAAAAACGAATTGGATGTATCAATGGGCTGCATAATTAAGGCTAGCAGCCATGAGAAGAACAAGGAAAAATGAACATTGAGCACTGGAAAAACGACGTGCCAGGTGGAGGCTTCACAGCGGGAACAAAATCACTGAATCGTCTCCATCATACCAAGCAGTTTTCCGAAATCCTGATTGTCCCTATCACGTGGGTGTTATAAAAAATTGTTGTAGAACAGTGCTTAGATATGTGAGTACGTTACAGATAGCAATAAATACAAGGTGAATATCTCAATTCCCTCCAATGAAAAAAATAAATTTCTGAAAAAAATATTTCACCGCTTTTCACTCTCTCCGTGCTGTAATTTTTAAAAGTTTATTATAATAGGCTTCTCAACCCTAATAAAAATTTGCTCATGAATTTTGAAGCTGTTTTAACCAGAAGTGGGTAGGCATTGACGTCACCAGCAAGGCCTTGCGGGCCGTCAGACGTGTCATTTCAAAAAAAGTGTTTGCCCTTTTTACCGGCGTCGCAGGGTGAAATATTTAAAATTAGTTTTCTGCAATTGATTAGTAACTTCTACTAGCAAAAACTGATTTATTTATAACATCAGTAAAATATTTTGGGGGCATATTTAGCAACACCGATTTCATCGCGAAATGCAGAATCGCGAAGTAGTTTTGGTTAGGGCCTTATCTTAAAAGTTGTTTTTAGATATTGTAAGGGCTACACATGTCAGGAAAAAGCGCTTCGGTATGGGAAGGAGTGAGCAAGATAATCACGGATAGACAGAAGCACAACTTGCGCCTTTCCCTCGGTTCAATTTCGAAAAATAGTGCTTTAGTGAGCCCCTACGCTATGACACAAACGTACTCCCGCAATTTCAAGACTGTAGGTCTAGCACTTTTGGCTGGGCGTTGAGGAGTCAATCAGTCAGTCAGCTAGTAAGTTAGACGGACACTTATACTTATGCCTATAGATATGAGCTTCTATTTTGTTTAACTATTGGTGGAAATCTACAAACTCTGTAATAACTTATCCTTCTTCGCTCATGGTGCCAATGCCTTACCAATGCGCGGTGCTATATAAAGTTAGAGTAAAATTTATAGCAGCTGCTACAGTTCCCACTAATTATGCTTGAAGGCCGTAGTCTTTTCGGGACACCCAAACACCCCAAAAGTTTTATCTGTCTGTTTGTCTTTCCTCGGCTTTGCCACCCGGCAAAAGCCTACCATAATACTTAAAGGAGAAGTGAGAATAGGCAAACCGTTCGCTTGGGTTGCTAAAACGTAATTTAGAACAGGCTCAATCACAGTTAAAAAGATTTTTTATTCAATTTAATTCGCCCTAAATTAGAGTAAGCTAGCGGCATTCTGGACCCTCATCAAGCCTACATCATATCAAACATTGAATGCTCGCAAAACCGTGCTGCTCGGTTTATTTGCTCTGATTATTCTTTCTTTTCCACTGTCACTAACTTGAAAAGCCTTGCTCAATGAGTGGATTTGGCCCTTGGCCAGAAACATGCGCGTTTATCGCTTTTTCACAAGCGTCATAATCACCAATGACTGCGTGAAGTTTTTTGAAAGCCCATCTGCTCTTTTTCCACGGCGCGATCACTTTACCAAAGTTAAGAGCCCACAATCTCATTCCCTTCTTTTCGCACAATCATTCATACCGCCACGAATGTTGAGTGGAATGACTTGCCAGCACATATTGCCACCGAAAAAAATCCCAATAAATTCTTGCAGCTCTTGCACACTACTGTCACTAACTAGAATTTTTTTCTCTAGTTTTTACCTATTCTAGAAATTGTTTTAGTAGCTTGCGTACGTTGTTCTTGCTCTTGCTGCAGGCCATTTCTGGATACGCTGCCCCTTGTTATGTTCTCTTTTCTTTGTTTTTACGTTATACTGTTTTCTTTTTCAGCCAATATTATGGTCGAAAAAGTGTCAAGCAAATTCATGAGCTCTTGCACGCTATGTTCACAATTTATCTGATTGTTTACGATCGCTCAACGCGGCATGACTGTAGTTTGTATTTGGGGTTTCTTCCCTTAGTTACAGCTAATTACTGGTTAATATGTGTCTGGTATTTTTGTCCATATTTTTGCATGATGGCTTGCCCCTTCCCCCTTACGTAATACCTTCCCCTAGAGGGCCTTAAGGGGTACTGTGAATAAATGAATAAATAAACCTTAACCAACACTAAATCTGCAAAAATTGTTCGTACTCCTCAACATTGTTCAGCAAAAAGAAAATGTCAGTCATACTCGAGCCAAAATATGAATGCATATATAGTACCTGCAGTGTTGTTTAATTGAAAATACATGACTGCTTGATTTTGCGATTGAAATAAAAAGATGCATTGAAAACTGTGTTTCGTTAAAAAACCAGTCGTGTCAACCAGTTGTGTCACTCACATTGTTACATCAACAGGGAAAGTTTTTCGAATAGTTCAAAACAGATTTTTATACATTTTTTGTGTCAATCGTCCAATCCGTGTTATGTAAAAAACCGTACTTGGAAATCCGTCTTTGTACGTACACAACTGCAATCGGTATAGAAGGAAACGTCTTCCATTTTGTAATAGAACGTATTCGGTTTATGTCTATCCACAAGTTTCAGCGTTTTGTTAGGGAGCCTAAAATACCTACATCAGATCCTTCTGCGATTGCTTGGACCGCTAGTCTATATTGGACATCTTTATTTACAGGCGAGTGTTCGAACTTAGCTCGGGATTAGCCCCCGCAGTTAGAAATCTGAAGTAGCTTCCTTTTTCCGCCGAGTTGATGGTTATAAAACAAAAGCAATTTTTGTGTTTTACGTGAGGAGGCTGCGCGTGGCAAGAAGGCGTGCCGTAGTGCAGTGCTGCGTATAATAAAACCACTCGGGTGTCTTTGTTCAAAATAAACAATTAACCTGAATAAACCGTAAGTGCCCAATTTGCTCAGTTAAATATACATTTCGTGGCGCCGAGTGGCAGGGGTACACTCTTAACGTGGGAAAATGATTCTATTCAGACATGCTGCTGCGCAGCAGTGCCTTGGATAAACCGCCAATCATTCTAGGATGATTTCAGGCAACGTAATATATCTCGGGGTATGGTACACCGTGATGAACGAATTGAACAAAACCTTTACGTTGTTAGAAATCAGAGAAAGAAATCACGTTTCCAATTTAAATTGGAACAGGTTTTTACAACTGCTTTATTGCCACCTGTATAGTACATCTGAAAGCCGGCGGTTTGCTGTCTAATATGAGCCGCTCTCTTGTTTAGGTAATTCTTTACCCGCCAATAATTTATTAAGGAAGGTTAGTAATTGCATTCTCTGGAAGGTAGAGTACGCACTCTTTAACCTAAATTACCACGTGCCTCAGTAAACTATAAGCACACCCCCCAACTCACTCTCATCCTATATCCTTAAGTAGGAGTCACAGCTGAGAAATTGTGGATACTTATTTCATCGCCGGCGTCCATACTGCCTCCCTAAATAAGCCCTAGATCCAGATGTCATCAATCTTCCAGTGTGCATCCTGAATGAATTAGCCCCCTCTCCCATCCCATCTACCTAATACACCACCGCGGCACTGTGGCTGTTCCAACCAGGTAACACATAATTCGGAGCCCTCAGGTTACTGTTACTCGTATCCATTTACGAATGGTCACTTCAGCAATCCCTATTTAGCTGTACCAACCAGGTCGTGGGTTTATACGGGTCTTCTCCCGGAGTCAGCGCATCGAATGCTCTCTGCACCGCTCAGTCATCTTGGAGTATAGCGACAGAATCACTTGCGTGCACGAGCATAGCGACAAATAGGCGTTTATCTGCACAAGCAGAGCTCCTTGAGATCCGCGATCTTCTTGTGCAAACAATTGATCTTCTGCAGCTTCTATTGAGTGCCAATCTGCACCGCTTCATCTGCAGCTAACCAAACTTTCCGACAGAAATTTACATGTAATTCGCGTTCTCTCGGAATCTGGGGCGTACTTACCACTGTTTCCTGCTAGGCTTACTCGAGATGGTGGCATAGCGACCGCTTTTGTGGTATGCGGGCTTCAGAAGCCGGTATACTCCTCATACGTGTAGAATACGCCACCGCTTTTGCACCATCTTTAGCGGATATGTACCTCGCCAGTGCAAATGAATGTCTTCGCCGCGCAGCAAACCATTCACCTCTCGGCGCGTGTTATAAATCCCCAGTCGGATCATCTCATTATCGTTGGCGTTGTACAGGTGGCTTAGTCGGGGGCTGTTACATACTTGTGGCCAGCATGTTTTTGGGTTATATTCACGTCAAGTTCACTTTTATGACATGCCCTAACAGGTAGTCTGCACGTCAGATACAGGCATTCAGAATTTCAACCCCGCCAAGCATCTAGCCCTCTCGCCTCCTGCGGACCTCCTGCTAGCCAGATTTGATGTCCTTGTCCTACAAAGAGCAAGATTCTTTGTAAAACTGTAGTTGAACTTAAAATGTAAACCCTCTGCGGTGGTTCAGTAGCTAGGGCGGTATACTGCTGAGCCAAAGAGCGTGGGGTTCATCTCGGCCGCGGCGGCTGCTCTTATGATGGGGGCGAAAAGCGCAAACACCCATGTGCCGAGATTTCGGTGCACCTCGAGGATCTTCAGGTGGTCGATATTTGTACGGAGCTTTCAACTGTGACTCGCTCGTACCCCGGTTGTAACTTCGGTGCGATAGAACCCCATAAATGTTTGTTTTTGAACACCAGTTCGCATTTTTCAATCAATAACTGATTGATTGTAGGTTTAACGCACCGATGCAACGCAGGCGATGAGGCGCGCCGTAGCGGAAGACTCCGGATTAATTTTGACAACTTGGGGATATTTAAAGTGCTCCTAAATTTTGCACCCATGGGCGTTTTTGCTTTTCGCCTCCATAAGGCGACCGCCGCGGCCAAATCAAACCCGCGTCCTCGTGCTCAGCAGCGATACGCCTTAGCCACTGAGCCAACGGGGTGGGTCAATAAATAACTGGAGGCACGCGTAGGCCCAAATGGACATGATTGAAAAAAGTATCAAAGACAGCCTCGCAATTAGCATAAAAATTCAATGTTCGCGCCACCTAATATATTAAGACACGTTTGTATATCAACCAGCACTTTTAGTCTACGTGCTGTTACCGGTCGGGATAGAAAACTAGCAGTGTTCCAATTGAAGCATCCTAGCTCACTTCGTTTTTACAGCTTGCGCGCGTCTGTACGTGAGAATGGTTTAAAAGAATGTTTTTGGTTTGGAACTTCGCAGAACGTCGACAGGGCTATTTGAAGCTTTCATTCACTTGAGGGGAAAGTAACATTTACCGGGTGTTCTCTCAAAATGCCTTCTTTGGTCGGCTATCAATCAGCCCACGAGGCAAAATTTTGTGAAATGGTTAGTGTAAATCTTCGTAGGGTTTCGGCCTCCAGACACAACCCACAAATTACATAATGCTCCAGTGAACTGGGCATTATGCTAGGGGCATTTGTTGCAATGAAATCGTCCTGGCACTAAAGACTGCACGAGCATTATAAGGCGCAGTGACATGCAAAGGAGCAGACCAAGTCTATGAGGCAGTGGTGGTGGTGAAGGTTTGACATATCTGTCCCAACAGTCGTTTGTGCTTTTATAGATTATTTGTTGCAGGCAGTTAGGAGGTGAAAACATTTCGCCGCCTCCACGTGCGAAATTATCCCTGATAGTTTTGCTTACCCTCAAAAAACCCCCTTTGTAGAGTACTGTGTCTGGGAGTTGCGCCATACAGGAACCGGAAACGCCCAAAACCCCATTCAGTTATCAGATGGCTTGAACAACATGTTGCCGAGTAAAATTGACGTTCTTCTGACGCGGGTCTTGGGCCTATGACTTAAACGCGCAGCAGTACCTGCGCCATATGGCGCTGATGTGGGAATTCTCTCTTCGAATCTTCCAATATTGTTTACGTTTGTCGGGCGCTTTAAATTTCAGTTCAATTTCATTGTGTTTATGTTTGCGTGTTCATACAGTTTTGTGTAGTTCCTAGCGACTCCAAAACTGCGCTATTACTAGAAATGCAATCGGCGAAAACGCAAAACCTTCTCTGGAAGAGTTCTCAGCTGTGAAAATTTGAAATGAAAGTTCCCGTTCAGTCTTGAAATTTCGCCACACTACGAAAAAGTGAGAGGTTGTAGGAAGGATGTAGGATGTTCACTTTGGCCCATTAGTCTTCGGCAAATCCTGCATCGCTGGCAGGTGGCGACGTAATGGCTCTCCGGGTAGGTTTCGCAGTAGTGGCCAAGGTAATTATAAAAAAATTATTACTCTAATTACACGTGCTTCAAATAAGGCAACAATAAATAACAACTTTTTACCAGCCACGCAGCATCTAAAATGTAAATTCAAATTATAATAGCTAGAGCATCAAAATGACTCACGCCAACATCTGTTTATATAAAGCGCGGGCACGCAACCAAATTAGGGGGTACAAACTCTAACATTTGCATAGTGCGCTTTAGAAGGACACTTTTGTTTTAGAATTGAGCACGCTTAAGTACGGGTTTTAGTGGAACAGGTTGAGCTCAGACGGGATGGTCATGTTCAAAATGTACCCTTGCGTGTACAAGGCCCCGTCTTTCTTCTGGCGTCCGAATGGGAAGATAAAGCACCGGGGTTCCTTGCCGTTTTAACTGTACTGGGAACACAAAGTCTGATTTTAGATGCGAAGCAGCTTACGATCGAGCAAGTTCCCTCCGCCGTTGTGTGGGCCCCATTGTGCGGCGTTAACACCTCAATGCGCATGCCTGGCCAGACACCGCTGATGATGATTGTGGCAGGAAGCCCCTAGGGATTGGTCAACCACAGAATCCATCACGAGAGAGCTTCACGTTCAACCACCGTCGTCATCTTCCCGTAGGAGAACCCTGAATAGTCTGCGAGGCATGCCTCCTCTCCTCTCCGAAGCTCTGCGATTGCACAGCGAATGGAAACAGCTGCGGCACCGCGCGCTATAATGGGAAGCAGCTTAGGGTTAGAGAAGCGACGGTAGCCGCTGCATACTACGCTGGGGGCGCGACTGTAGCTCCGTGGTATAAATGACGCGCGCGCGTGCTCCGCTCCCCTCATTCTCCTCCCGCAACCGCGCGATGGAACTACCAATGGGAACTTATGTCGACCTCATGGCTGCTTCGCATACTACTCATTGTTCTCTGCGGAAAGATGGTGAAATTTTTTAAATTTTTTATTGAGAGTACCGAAGGCGTGGTGTGCAAATGGGGTCCTCATTTGCGCACTTGACAAGTTATTTGCTTCCGAATCTTTGTTTCCCAACCAAGCGTAGGAGTAAACACTAAAGTTGAACAAGCACACAAACATGTAAACACAATTGTATCTTGGGACATAAGACGAATACGTGTAACCGCACTCTTGAGGACCTGCATGTGGTCGTAATTTTTCAGGTGGACGCTTATACCGATGAAAAGTGCACATTCGGCGAGCTCTGCGATGCCTTCAGGCAAGTGGCTGGAGGGCTCATTGAGCTTGGTGTGCGGCCGGGTGATAGCGTCGGCTTCCACTGTTCCAATGGCACTGAGCTTGTGGTTGCACTGTGTGGAAGTTTCCTTGCCGGTGGTACCGCCGTCTTCGCCAAGACCAACCTTACCGCAGGTATCTTAACTTTATATCGATTTTTTGAATCATCTTTTCATAGGCCGATGTGTTTTTGTGAAAGCACGCAGAACCACTAACTACAAAAAGATTTCTTCGAACCATTTCCATACGCTTGCGCTTGTGGTACTCCGGACCTTAACGTGTTGCACTGAATAGATTTTCAATTTCTACAAGGGCAAAAATACATACTAACAGGATTTGTCATCTGGCAATGTAGTGGTTGTTCCCGTGGTTAATCGCTGAACTAGAAATAACCCAAAAAACTGCCGATTTTTCTTGATGCGCAAACCTACCTAGAAGTTTCTATATGTCCAGGATGAACTTGTTACACCTCCTAATCCGGTATCTGGTGTTCGTAACTTAAAAAGTAAACCTATGTCTTGAGGCAATGTGTGCTGGAAATATATTCGAAAATCACACAGTCACATAAAGCCCAGGTTTACTTGGTATTGGTTTAGTTTTCTTTGGCAAATATCTTTGCGAAACTGCCAACGTACTCAGATAGTCAGCATGAGCCCGAAATTAAGAGGCAGGAAGAGCACACGGCCATATTTGGGGAGGGGTAGAAGGGAAGAGGAGAAAGAGGTGACCTTCACTCAGTCGTGATTGGGGCTCAGTTTAGATGATGTGTTATGTCTTGGGAAGGGGCCTGTAAACGCCATCTCACACAACCCTTGCCAGGGCGCTTCTAATTAAAAAAAGACACGGGGCATGTAGGAAATTGATGTCTCCTGAATCTGGGAGAGACGAGTTAAGGGGCAGAGCACGCAACAAGAAATCACGAGAGGAGGCCACAGCTGCACAGCGCCAAGTTAGTTGTTTTAAAGACGATAGTTTTTCTTAGAATACTGGAACGCAGAAATCTTGGTCTGTCTGTGTGTCTGTCTGCCTGTCGGTGACTCTATTCAGTCACCTGCCCAAGGTGAAACAGTACCTGTGCAATAGTCTTAAATACCCACAGCCAAATTTAAACGTCTAAGTCCGGTGGCAATTTTCATACTTGTCAACACTGGTGAACAATAACAAGAGATTACGCAAATGTTTTGTTATGGATGTTTTGTTTTGCGATAGCAAATGAAATACTACACCAGCTGCAGAAAACCGTCGCCCGCTGTTATTCGTACTCCTGGCAGCATTTGAGAAATCAAACGGCAACAGCAACGCAAAGTTCACTATATAGGTTCCACGTTTCACTTGAAACGCTTGTGGAGTAGGGCAACGTGGTTCTATAAACGTTGCAGTAAAGTGCATCGATTCAGGCATGTTTCCCCAGTACGGCAGCGCTGCCATCGAGGCACCCGACTTGGAGCAGTGGAACGCGGTAAATTGAAATTGACGTGAAGCAACGTCTAACGTGTTATCTTGGGAGGAACGAGGCGGTAGAGAAACAGCATGAGAGGTCAGCGGGCAAGAGAAGGGAGGTTTAACTTATCAGGGGCGCCAGTCGACTATCGTCATTTGTCGACATTAGCAGCGAAAGGAGCAGATCGTGGCGATTTTCTATTTCTTAGAAAACATTTTGGTGGCAATGAAGACAGTAGGGTGAGGCTCAAAAGTGCGAGCGCAACTATTTCTGCAGTGTGGCGGCTGCGAGTCCATACATTAGCGATACCCTTCTTCTTCGGACCAGGGCATCATGGGGACACAAAACAGGTAACTCTGTGGAGTGCACCGGTACTGGGCGTGGCTTTAGAGCGACGCAGTCAGGAAGAGGTGACAAGGGAGAAGCAGTGCAAGCGGCAGATGGCTTTGTGGTGTCGAACGCAACACAGCCGCTCCCTCCGCGAATCACGTAGGCACCTTTCACGGCCAAGACGCAGGGGCCTCATGCACTCCTTTCCAACGGGGGCCGAACGGGTTGCTCTCATAGTACGACTTTCGCGCAGGACTTCGTTAAAGTGAAACGGCAGAATGGTGGTAAAGCTGGTCGCCTGTGTCTCGGAGACAAGTCATTGCGGAAAATCGGCATACGCTTTTCCATGACAAACAGTGCAATTCTCAGGTAATCTTGTATGAGGACTTATAAAATATTTTTTTCTTAGGCTCATGGACCTCCGCATGTGTTGAGAATAAATAAATAGGATAATCCAACGCTGCTTTTCGTCCTTTTTGGTGCTATTTGTCCAAACTCCCAGTAAAAACGTTTTGAATTGGTGAATGTTTACCATTTTGTTAACTATTGTATGCCGCCAGACACAACTGCACTCTCGGAATTTTCCTTTTCCAAGTAATTGTTTCTGGAGGAAAGGGCAAACGTCTCCTTCGTGCATACAAGGGAGCATCCCTCAACGAGCGCACCGCATGAATATCTTCGAATGGCTGCCAAAAGAACCAATTTTTGGCCCGAACGTTCCCTTACGGTGTTGTTTTGCATATTAAGACTATGTAGCATTGCCTCCTTTATACACATCAAATCAGTTTATGAGTTGTAACTCCTTTTTAAAAGAGAAAATAAACTGACTGGCATACTAAAAAGTGAATGAATGTATTCAGCTCTAATAAAGTGCATGATACTTTTTTTACAGATGAGGTCTACTACCAGTTCAGAAGCACCAGCCCAGTGGTGGTATTTTGCGACTTTGACAAATACAATAAAGTCAGAGCGGCTTGCCAAGAGATTTCGTCTGTGAAGGTAACATTCTGTGAAAACAATAGTCATTATTTCAGCAGTGATTGGATGCTTATATGGGCACGTCGATACTGTCAAGGGTTATTGATTTGTCTTTCCAGAGATCGGTGTCGCAAAATTTATGTCTGGAGTGCAACATGTATTTCAATAAAAATTATAAGCCGCTTGGCTGCCGTAACACCAGAATACCGTCTGAAAGGAACAATTTATTTGGATTAGTTACGACGTTTGACGCGGCGACGCTGTGCAGGCAATGAGGTGCGACATAGTGGTGGGCTCAGGATTAATGTTTACTACGGGGGAATCTTTACGTGGGCCCAAATCTCGAGTACACGGGTGTATTCACTTGTCGCCTCCACCAGAAAAGCGGCTGCAGTAGGAGGGAAACTAACTCTAGAGTGTCGCACATTCCGTGTTATCAAGCGTAGTTCAAATACCACATAGCGGATATGTGCCCAATGTGGTACTGTATTGGTTTGTTTGGCCTAGAATACGCATACACCTGGGCAGCGCTTTCACAGCCGAACTTGGTAGTGGATGGGCTGTAGATAATTGACTGAACGAATAAAATTTTTGCTTGGTGTATGGCTCATCAAGAACCGTCTAAGCGTTGGTAATTCCCTGTACAGTTGAACGTTGTTATAACGAACGCTGACATGGCGAATTGTCGGCTATAGCGAATAAAATACGAACTTCGGTGGCTCGCGCTCATTTCAATGAGACATATTTTTATAACGAAACTGAACCCGTGCAATCCTCTCCAGATATCAGATATAGCGAAGAAATGTTTGACCAGGAGTCTGAGAAGCCACCTGGAAAAACCCCCGTAGTCCGAAACTGCAGAAGTATAAAGGCCCTTTTGTTCGTAGACACTATAGAAAACTTTATCCTGCCCAGTGTTGTGAGTAACCACCAAACGAAGATAACATGCTTAACCAAAAAAATAAATACACAGACCTGTTCTTTCAACCAAAATTTGTTCTCTTGTAATTTCACAAACTCGTGTTCTGGTTCATTGAGCATTAAATGCAACAAGGAGATGGGTAAGGCTGACCTTGCTATAGCGAGTTAGAATCCTTTAATAATGCAGTTTTGTATGAAGTATTTTTGCGCGAGAAAGATGATCGATTAGTTATAGCTGATTTTTACCGCTACTGTTACAACGAACATTGCTTATAACGAAATAATTTGCTGTCTGGATCGTTATAACGAGGTTCAACTGCGTATGATATTTTGTGGGCGTGCTTCCTTTTACTAAAAAACCGCAGCATAAACTGTCGGATCTATAGCAAACTGCGGGTACGCCAACCGGTAGCCGAATCTTGCTATAGAATGAGTACCTCTAGAAATGGCTATCGCTTCATAAGGTCAGATATCAAAATTTAAGGTTACTACACACATGTTTATTTTACGCTTAATACTTGGTAACCTAACGGTAGGCCTCATGAAGTTCCCAGCAATGGCATGTTCAGAGAACGCCGACCTGTGTAAGAGCTAATTACTTTCCTCCGACAAAGTTACGTTAGGCTTTGCGAAGGGCCGTCGCAAGTAACATGGCTCCTATCCCGTCTCCGCATTGAAAATAAGAAGCGAGTTATTACTGCAAAACACAAGAACCTTCACGATACATTCCTCATGGTTCACCATACCGTCTTCGCATGACAGACGTCACAAAGTTCAAGGCCGAACCGGCCAAGGTAACGTGTCAAGGCGGAATCCGCAAAGTCGTCATTCTGTGAAGAACCGTCGTTGTTACCCGGTCAAGAAAATGGCCGTCGCTGTAACGGGTTAAGAAACAAATACTACAGCCCCCTTCTTAAGAGAAAGACGGTTAAAGCGCGAAACTCGTTTCGATGCTCAGTCAAAGTAGAAAATCCAAAGCGCTTACACCATGTCAGGATGGCGCAGTCGCATAGACGTCGGCTTCATAGCTGAAGCGACCCAGGTTTCATTCCGATAACGGGGAGAGTTTTTTGATATGAACCTGTTTTATTCCGGGATTAAGGAAGATTTCCCTAACGCCATATCCGTCACGGAAGTGCCACCAGTGCAACGAGGCAAGCGGCCTGTAAAAGCTGCACCCCTGGACAGAGGGTATTCTTGCGGGGAAGCAACCTCCATTACTGAGAAGAACCTTATACTTCGGGTTGTTCGTTTTCGGGTTTTGTATTTTAACATGAAATGGTTTTATGTCGGGATGCACCAAGATTTCACTGACGTCATATCCGTCAGGGAAACGACGGCAGTACACCTTTGCCGAAGCGACCCGGCAGCAGGACGTCACTCGCCAAGTACACCCACAAGACAGCTGCCGAGACGCAAACCATGCCCAGCTTGAGATTTTGGTGCAGATTCCACTTTCGTATTTTACCGATTCCGATAACAGATGAGTCAACCACAGCTTCTTTCTGTTTTCGTCATCATTATAGTCACGTTCCCTACCATTGTCCGAAGTCGGCTTTCCTGCAGTGCGTTTTGGTTACGGCACCGCCATTAGCGACACCAAGAATGCATTGGTTTAAAAACCACTTTCTCATCCGTTTTTATTTGAAAATGGGTCTCCTCAGCTGCCCTACAAGCTTCAATATCACTCTTGTAGCGCACCATGCACATGCGGGTGACACGCTGCAACACACTACCGTCTAAAACATTTGTATTTGGTTGATCCTAAATGGGAACAAAGAATAAACCTTGAAATTATTGATTGATTGATTGTAGGCTTTAACGCGCCGACACAACCCAGGCGATGACGCGCGCCGTAGTGGAGGGCTCCGGATTAATTTTGACCACCTGGGGCTCTTTAACGTGCGCCGAAATCTCGTACACATAGGCGTTGTTGCTTTTTGCCTTTATCAAAAAAGCAGCCGCCGCGGCCGGGAATGGAACGCGCGACCTCCTGCTCCCCAGCGCAACGCCTTAGCCACTGAGCCGCCGCGGCGGGTCGTTGAAATTATTCCCGCATAGAAACACTCCCTGGAAATTTCGTATCGTACTATGCCGGAAAAACGCAACTGAGGAACATGAAGGTGTCAAATACCTCATTCATAAAGCCCAAAGGTGGCTTATTATTTTCCTGGTGGATAGGCGCGAATGAAAATGAAGAGGCAAATGATCAGCAGAGTAATACTGACGCGATAGCTCTAGAGGGGTGATCATCCGTTAAAAACACGAGGCAAGTTGAACAAAAAGCAGCGCCATACCATTGCCACCAGAATTTTACGGAAGGAAATGGTTCTAGTGAAGTAAGGGCTTTTTCCTGAAAGTAGCCAACATTCTATGGAATGTTTGGACCTTATTAGGTGGGCAGCTAAGCTGAAATCTTGCCGCGGAAAAATTCGTAAAGGACGGGATTGATTGATTGATTGTAGGGTTTAACGCACCGACGCAACCCAGGCGATGACGCGCGCCATAGTGGATGGCTCCGGATTAATTTTGACTACCTGAGGATCTTTAACGTCCGCCGAAATCTCGTACACACGGGCGTTTTTGCTTTTCGCCTCCATCAGAAAAGCAGCCGCCGCGGCCTGGAATCGAACACGCGAAAAGGACGGGATATTTCCCATTCTTTGTTGTGAGATCTTTCTTCAAAAGCGGGATCAGCTTGGAGTTAATTCAAGTGGCCCATTCTGTAATACAATCGCGTGCAGTAAAATTCAGCCTGAGTGTTTTTCTAGCGAACTGGGCTATGCGGCAAGTTTCTGTTACTTACAGCGTTTTAGTCAACGCTCGAAGAAGAACTGGGTTCGGGTTGATTCCTTTAGTAGACCCCAAAAATGCTCAAGAACTAAGCAGGTTGTCAGATGTTGACAAAGGCGAGAATAAGATGTGACAAAACAACCCTATGGCATACGCATACCTTCCTTTTTTATCTGGACCGTGCCGAGAGCGCCTATGACGTGCAAGGACGGTCAAATAGCCAGGAACCCTCGAATAGAGAACCATCTGCTTGCATTCTAAACGCAACAGCATATGCTTTCCCTTGCAGCGAAGTTTATGAGAAGCACTTGTTTTGAGAGGGCATAGGTACTGCACGCTCAGATATGGCGCGTGTGTAGCTGTAAAAATACCCAGGTAGTTTTTTTATCGCGAACGTGTTGTGATATATCCTTCGAGAGACACCATTACGGTTTAACGAAAAGCTAGTTGGCGCATAACGGCCCCCTCGTACTGAAACGTGTTTACTCCTGGTTGCCCATTGTCTGATATATCTGTTGAGAGACACCTTTACGGCGTAGCTAAGAGACAGTTGACGCATAACAGCCCCTTTGTACTGGAACGTGTTTACCCGTGATGGCTGATTTTCGCATGTGGATAATTCGTCGCGCAACCTCAAGCAGATCTTCGTACGTGCATTAACGGAAACGTGCTTTAAGCTTTCTGCAGGTCATCCAACATCCAATCAGTGATCACAGGAACTACAAAAAACACTCCGGCACAATTTGCGATAAAATATTTTCGGTGCTCGTGAGAGCTTTTCTTGGCATGCACCGAGATG
Source organism: Haemaphysalis longicornis (assembly GCA_013339765.2). Classification (NCBI taxonomy): domain Eukaryota; kingdom Metazoa; phylum Arthropoda; class Arachnida; order Ixodida; family Ixodidae; genus Haemaphysalis; species Haemaphysalis longicornis. Next base: position 17,433,175 of record CM023451.1, read on the forward strand.
CGAATGTTGAGTATTTCGGCGTCTTTCTTGATATGTGTACTACATAGCTAAAATTGCCCGCTCGAGCACACGCAAACTTTTTATTGTATGACGTTTTCTTATTCTCATAAGGCGGCAGTATTTAGCTCCAAATAATTGCGTTGAACGTGAAATGTATTTCTTCCAGGGTTTTGTTGTTACATATGGGGAAATTGGCGGCGCCATAGGCTTTCGTCAACTAATGAGCACCGCTTCGACACCACCGCAAAAATCTGCCGAAACCCAGCTGCGACTCTGTGCTCGCTATACTCTACTCAAGTGGAACCACAGGACTACCGAAGGGCGTAGAAATTACCCACCGGAATCTAATCGCTCAAATGATTGCCATGGGGTAAGTGGTTTAGTCATTGAGGATTACGCATTCATATGGAGATCAAAAATCTTATCGCAGAAAAATAAATGCGTGCGTAATACAAAAGACCAGTCGTAGAAGAAAGCACAAAACTAAAAATAAACACGCGCAGCTATGGGACTGCTTCAGACACGTACGACATAGATTAGGACCACATTTTGATTGCTACGCAAGAAAATCAATACATTCCAAAGGACAGGGATAGATTTTACGCTGAACCAAATTCTGTACTATCGCTATTCAAACGCCCTCTTTCCTCCTTTAGGAATAAAAATGACTATAATATTTAGCAAGAAGCTGTAGAGCAGACCTTTTTTACCTTTTATTACATGCAGTTGCCGGAAAAATCAACTAAAATATAAGCTTATGGTTTGGTTCGCGCACTACAGAACGTAGTGCGACAAGAGCATATATACCTGCTTCGAAAGCATAGTTCAATTACCAACAGCACATATTTAAAATGTGGGGACAGGCAAGGCGCTAGTATACCAACGATGTATGTCGCAGGTTTCATTTGAATATCGTCGGCGCCCCGGCTCTACAATTGCGGAGAGTCACGCCTGTAGCTATAATGTCATTGTCACAAACCTGCTCTCAAATATGATAGGGTTCATTCAGTGAATCACACACTTTATGTCGTATCCCCTCGTAGGACCATCACCAACTGGTAGAACGAAGTCGCTCCATGTATTAGCTAATTCATAGCCCTGCCGTTTCATTCGATTATAGCCGATTTCACAGCATCAGATGCACTACTTAAGTACGTGGTTGAGTACTTTTCAAACCATTACAGCGGGTTCCTCTGTGCAGCCTAATAGATCAGAGCAATTTTATTTTTTATACCCCGTAGGTGTAAAGCGACATTTCTATACTTCTTGAGAGATTGGCGTGCTCTAGAGAATTTATACACAACCAATATCTTCCATAATTGGTCCTGTGTTTTTATTTGCTTGAGGAATTTTTATTCCCCCAAGGTTTCCAACTTTTCTGCAAATTAGAAACGTCTTAATTGGAAAACACTGAAACAGACTTCAGAAAACGTTTTCTCTAAATTGGTCTTTAGCTCAGTTGGGTTCACTCACCCCCTATACAATCCGTTCCCCTCAAGCAGTCTCTAAGTGCGGAGTATCGAGAATATATAAAAATTCCGCACACAGTTTATTAGGTGTGGTGAAGAATTGGCCGCAAAGCATAAATATATGAAAACGGCCACTAATGCTGTGGATTAAAATGGCGGCTTTAAAAAAACAGGGAAGAAAAATTGATTTTCAATAGGTTTAAATACGTTGCTGGTGATTACGTGGGAGACGGTATAATATTTTGAAAGTAATAAGGGTTTAACAACGATTCGTGGTCCAATTTGGCAGTGCTGTGAGCTAAAATATTTATTTAAAAATTCCCACCAAAAATGTGCGCACTTTTTTTTACCACCGTACCCTAAAGGAGCGTTTAAGTAGTAAAAAGTAAACAATACATGAAGCTGTGCGATAGCAAGCACAAAAACTTAGGTTGCACTTCTAAGAGCATCTGAGTAGCGTAACCTGAATAGCTTAACAAAACCTGAATAGCTTTCAATCTATGCACTTTAAAGGGGCACTGACAAAAAATTTTGAAAGCGAGATAACTTCGGAGATAGATTGGTGGGAATACATATACATCATCTGCAAAATATCAGCGGCGCATACAACCTAGAACATATTTAAAATCAATTTTAAAGTGTGCGAAACGCAACCGAGCAGCCAGCAGAGGACCACGCGCAATCGACATCCCGAGGAGATTGTGTAAATAAACAACATCCAAACACGTCACGAGTTTATGTTTGCCGCTTCTGCACTGCCGGCGTTTTTCGCCTGGCTCGCCCGGCTCGCCGCTCCAATCGGAGGGCCGGAGGGCGGAGCTTCTGCTCTCGAGAACGAACGACCCGATGGTCGGCAACGGAGGCGCCGTGATTTCGTCAGCTCATCGGGCAGCTGGCCGCGACCAAAGTTCTACAGCGATTCCAGGCACTCTGTTTCTATTACTTTTTATTTACATTGGACGCAAAAACGCGCCGTAGACACGAAAAGCCCACTGAGCGAGCCGCACGGTCGCTGTGCAGGCGGCGGCCACGGCCGCGAAGTGGCCCAGGCCGGCGCAGGTAGCTCGAGTGATAGCTTATTACCGCTGCACGAAATTGTCCCCTAGTCCCGACCATGGTGGCTTACATGAGAAGGAGTTAATGAAGCGATGGCGGGTTGCATTAAAAATTGTCACCTGCACCGCTTACGAGAGCGGCACTCGAATATCCGCCGCAGTGCTAAGCCGAACACATCTGTAGGCGGACCTGTCGGCAGACCGGCCGGCTGCTCCCAGCGCGCGTCTTGCCACCCACCGTCTCGAGCGTCGCGCGTCGTTCTTTAGCCGCGGTAGCATTTGCACTCGCAGCGCCTGCGTCACATCCACGGTCGCTTTTTAATTAAGCTCCTCACGAGATCAGTACCTGGGGGCATTCGCAGAAACTGCCGTCGATGCGGATTCGACAGTGCAACGGCGGCTCTGCTCTGTGATATCCCTCCGACGGTCACATGGACAACTTTGTTCACACAAAATCCACAAAATCCATCGTTTCGCGGCACTCGCTGAAAACCGAAACTACGACTGGCCGCATTGAAATTGCCTCTAATTAAACAACCGTCGCACGCTGAAGCAAATGAGGTTTCTACAGGTTATAAGTAGGTCACTAGCTACTTATCGCAACAAAAAAAAAACAAGATGCAAAATTTTTGTGTCAGTGCCCCTTTAAGGTCACCATTGCTTCGTCGCCCACTCGTGCCCGTTCGTCTCGCAGAATACCAGTTGAGAGTCACCGCCGCTGCTGCCGGCAGCAATGTGAACGGAGCGCCACAACCGAGGTGCTGCCGCAGTTTTTATTGACGCGACTCCTCGCCACGCGAACTTCGTCGTTCTGTTGCATATTCGCTTGCTGCCCACGGATCGATGGCGCAAATGTTTGCCGACCGGCCCTGTGTAGGGCTCGAGGCTTAACAAGTATGAGTTCGCAGTGCCCTATCGGGTGCGGTATTCACGAGCCGTGGAGAGCAAGCACTCTCTGTAAATTACCGCAAAACAGTGAAGGAACGCCCTTCGAGCGTAAAGGGATCGCAAGCCCAAACCCGCCCGACGAAGTAACGCCAATCCACATGAGAACAAGTCACCGGTTTATTCCGGGAGAACAAAGGAAGGAAAAAAACAAAGAAAGCAACTTGGGAGGCACTGTTGCGACAGTACAGCCAGCGAGCGCGTAAAGCGCGTAAAGACAAATTGAGGTAGTTGAAGCGCTGTTTGTCCAGAAAGTTACGGCCTGGTGCTCTCCTGGAGACTCACGACGACGTTTTCAGTCACTTGTGCCGACGACAGGTGAAGAGCGTCCACCGCGGGCGCTGGTTGCTCCTCGCTGTCTGGGCGTAATGGCTGCGGTTCGCCGCCCGTCGGTCCCATTCGCAGTCCGCGGAAGCAGCCGCTCTCGCTTGTACCCTGGTGCGCACTCCCTCCCCTGCTCTTGTGAGCGCCGCTTTTACGCCACTCCGTGGGTTTTGCCCATGTTCCGGGTTGTATGCGCACTCCACGTATTTGTTCAGGCTCACCCTTCATCATGCACGCGCGCACGGGCACATGAAGCACTGACGTCACTATCGCTGTTCCACGCGCGCACTGCACTCTAATCACCCTATGTGGGCGCTCGTACGGGCTGCGTCCTTACAACAGGCAGAAAAATAAAGCGTCCAAGCACTTTTTATTGCTCACAATGAATTCGTCATGACCTGAATGCTACCGTGAACCTGTAAAGTAGTATACTGTAGTATACTGCAAAATACGCCCTTCTCAGAGGAAGGGTAATTTCAACCTGGTTCACTGCCGCGAACCTGCTGGCAAGTAAGATTGCGTTTGAATTTTGTGCAAGTGTTAAAATCGTTACCATGAAACAAAAATCTCAAGGTAACTCTTTTCACGGTTCCGCCATAAAGTAAATGGCCTCGGGATGTCGGTACGAACATTCCCCTCTAATGGAATTTACAACAATCTCAGTTGCAGAGAAGATGGACGCTTATTATCCTAAAGTAGATACGCTTACGTAGTTGATGACTTTATTGCCTTTATACATTTTTTCATAGCTTAATTATTGTACAACCTGCAGTACCGATAAATATGGTAAAAACGGCCGTAGCTTGCATAATTAGCAAACCAGTAAGAGCGCCGTTTCTTTTCCACCAAGTAGAGGAGACAGTGCTTTTAAACACAACTACAACCTCGAACAAGATAAGGAACTGCCTTAAAGATGAAGTACACACTACATCATTCAATTTGCCCCTATGGATATGGAATGTTGCAAAATACGCAATTGGTAAATTTTGGCTCCACAGAAATTTTATGGCGCTTTATTTGTAATAAAATCCGAAGCAGTGGTGCACTGATTGTGTAGATCGTGTGCTTTGGCAAACGTTAGCCTTTTATTCCATGTAATGTGGCTAAAGAGAACTTCTTTTAACCTGTAGCCACCTGCCACGGCTCCGAAGGTTACTTGTGTAGTGATACACACTTGGAGACCATTTGGTAGAGACTGCTTGGTTGTTTGCATGAAGCAGTCCGGGTGCTGACACATTATCTTTAATAATCGACTGCCACATCGGAGCACACGGTCAGCAATGCGCAAAATGCACCCTAGCAAGACGCCCTTTGGGGTGCCCCAGTCTGGTCATATTGAGAAAAAGTAGCCTAGTTCTGATAAGTTCAAAATGGGCGCACAGGTTCGCATTGCATTTTCTGTACAACCCCACTCTTTTCAACAAAGTGCGCTAGAAGGGCGAACATTAGTACTGTGGTCTAAATCCCGAAGAAGCTGCCTGTTGAACCACCAGCCCATGGGTAACGTTTATGTTGCTAATAAATCAAAAGTGTTCACTTCGCAGGTACAATGACCCTTCTGTACTCGATGAGAACGACAACTTTCTACAATGCGTTCCCGTCATGAATGTCAGCGGATTATGGTTGCTCTTCAGTTACCTCGCCCAGGGCTGCCCTGTGATACTTGTCCGCTCCACTGACATTTCGGCGTTGCTTTCTGCTGCCGAGAAATACCACGTAAGCTTACCTCTTGCAATTATCCCCTATTATTCTTAGCGGACTTCAGAAGTGAAGATATTTTCAGCAAAGCAATATCAACAAAATGATCCCGGAGAAGTTTTGCGTAGCAGGATTTAGTGATAACAAGCTTGTATTTGTGTCCTGCAGAACAATAACATTAGCCGAACAAGTCCATCTCTAACTAAAACTTCTGTGATCAGTGCATAAAATACGCCCCATTTCGACTTCCCTCAGCAGTGATAAGCGTCTTTCATGACACGTGCAAGTTATGGCATATATAACGTGAGTAATAGGAGTTAGGATATCCCCTTCCTTGTTCTCCTAGCCAGTGAGATATTACTCTACTGTATGTGGCCTGCTCACAGAAATGAATTTTGGACTTCCTAATACGGCGCCGATTTGCGAATTTAAAGGCTTAAGTGTACCTTTTTACAATAACTAAAAGGCAGCCAGTGCTGTGCGCACATACGTTTAATGTAAGTTTGAACGATGCCTATTTCCTACTGTGAAAGTACAGCCCGGTGACCCAAATAGAAGATACAGTCTGGTAAGAAGCATATGATGACGCACTTGCGATGTTTTTGGCGCTTGTTTCTTTCTTAGCACTGAAGAGGAACCACGTTTACGTGTCTTCCTGCGCTTCGCCTACCAGTAACGACTGTTGGCTGATAGTGCCCGCACGAGGTTTACCTAAGGTTTTGGGCACCACTTTACATGAACTTAACCTCTCTTTTCAAATGCGCAGAACTAGGTTTATGTTCAAAATTTTGCTTTCGTGAAGATAAATGAAGCGCTCATGGTTTATTATTTGCGTTGTAGTGTACAGTGTAACCTGAAATGTTTAGTATTAAAAGGTTGAGTATGACAAATATTCTGTCACCTGGTAATGCATAACTCTCAGTTCCAGCCTTGCTTTTTGTTTTCTTTGGAAAAGGGTGCTTCTTAGGTGACGTACGCGAGGGTTCCAGCGCCGTCGGATAAAGGGTGCGAAAACGCTCCATGTGATTGCGCTACGTCAGAAGGGAAGGCGGTCCTTGATGCTCGCCCTGAATTGAATGTCGCACTATTTTTAACCACCATCTATGTGAAGTGAAGGTTTTATTGTCGTAAACATTTATTTATTTTTTATTATTCCTGCAATGGAAAACTCTGCATCTCTAACTTGCTGTTTTCATTTTTTATTTTTTCTAATTATGTTTTATTTTGATTTGTAATAATAAATTGATCACTGGTTCTTATCTTAACTACTACATATTTTCCTTTTTCATCAATTGTTAAAAAATTCTGATATATGAATTGCGCCTTACTGCGTGGAGCTCTTTATTTAGGCAGACAACTTTCGCTTTTCGCTGGTCACATACGTCTCAAGGTTCCGCAGTACAGTGCAACGCAGCAAGGACACGTAGCCATTGGAAGTTGCTCCACGTATTGGTCTTCACAAATGGCCGCATGAGGGAGCGAAAAGACTAGAACATATCAGACTGCCAATTCGTACCGAGTGTCATGACCGCATGTACTTATGTATAGATTCAACATGTGCTCAGGCAGTTTAGAGTTCTGTGGAAAAAAAGGTTAACTGTGGTAAAAACAGGAAGACTATGTTAAAAGTACTCGTCGCTGGTGACGCGTGCTATGTGATAGTCATTTAACTAAGCTAAACTGTGCAAACTAGCAATAATATTGCAACTTCTTATGAGTAAGTGAATGGATTTATTGCCAGAGAACTTCTAAGGATGGTGTACCAACAGGGTTTTCTATGACACATAGGTGTCGACAGCGGAATGCCTGCCCTGCTGTTGTGGGCCGTGGAGGGGATATCAGTGTGAGAAAGATAAGAGATAAAGGAAGGAGAGAGTACAAAGGGGTATTAAAAATAGCCACGTGAAAAAAGAGAAGCAAACAGACACACACACACACGAGGAGGAAAAAAAAGTCAGCAGTTATTCGTCGGCCTATTTGCCAACCGTTAATTTGTGGACACTATGGGCGCAACTTAATGTTGTCGGATTTGGTAATACAGTAGTGCATTTAAATTGCATATAAGTGTTTTAAATGCTGGTTTCTCCTTCGTATTTTCGATCAAACTAGTGATGGTAGTATCTGTAATGCATGAGTTGGTTTTAGATGCGGGAGGTTACATACTAACCCTGAAATTTGTTCTCAACACGGCACTTCGCGACATCAATGCGGACGGTACGAAGAAACTTAATTTCACAGCAACCGAGAGAGCACTAATGAAGAAAAACGTGAAAAATATTTTACGGCCATTGATGGAATATTTAGACATTTTTAGGCGAAAGCCCCGACGTGTACATCACATGAAATGCCAAAACTTCCGGTAGTCGTCGTTGACGGCCTCAGCACGAATGGTAGCAAACTGGGAAGGCACTGTGAAGAGGACATTATTTGGGTCACGTGGTTAGGAAACCCTGGTCGTACGAGCAGCACTGAAGTGTCCTAACCGCAGTGATAACGACGCACCCTGGCAGAATATAACAAGAAGAGCGTGATGTTAAAGTTCACGTGGCGGCACGTGCGTGGAACGGCTGCACGCGGATGAGAAAGTGCTTATTGTTAGGAACCGGCTTCGTTAGGTTCGGCCAGTCGAACATTACTAAAATCTCTCCTAGTAACGTTAAGCAGTGTGGTTGGTTGTCGGAGTTATTCATGCCAAAAGTACAGGAAAGGGAACGAAAAACCATCAACACGATGGTGTAGCGAAGAAATCGGATGGCAGGTAGGCTTCGGATTAAACCACGTAAGCAGACTTAAGTTCGGGATGAATTTCTGAGTCAGTCTAGTGGACGTTATACTGTAGTATATCTCGGCACACAAGAAATCTTTGGGGTCAAGCTATCGGTCAAACTATTACAAAAAGGTATTCTTACTTCGGTTTATTTTGTTCGCTGATACTTATGTGCATACAAAGCACATTTGTGTTTTGTGCCAAACCGTACGATAACTGCCCTATCCGAGTCAAAGGTAGATTATAAAAGGAAGCAACGCATAGGTTACTGTCCAACCATTTCCGGTGGAAGACTAAATATTTCGGTTAAATATCATAGCATCACCGGTGATAAAACCCACTTGTTGAAGCACGCGACCTATTTTGAAATCCTATTATTCCATTTGGAACATTCGCTTAAAGAATTTCACCACACGACACATAGAACCCTAGAAAACTAGATTAGAAACACCGCACAATTCACGAACTAATCTTAAATACAAAAAACACTGTTTCTCACTTGGAACGTCTTTAAGAAGTGGGGTTTATTTTAGCATCATAGGGATCCCGTTTCAACCAAAGTGCCAATCAATTCATCATTTTCTGGCCGATATCGAGCCCTCCTGGTAAAATATTATGCCCTCTTAACACATACTCGTTTTCTTTTCTTGCATGTGACATCCTACAACGAGCCTTCTTTTTTCTCTACTATATTGTACTTCATAATTTTATTCCAAACAGGCGACATCGATCATTCTGCACCCGGCGGCTGCTGTGCAGGTCTCTCAGCATCCGCTTCTTCTGAACGGCCGTCTCAAGACCGTTAGAAAAGTGATCACTGGTGGCGGGACAGTTCAGGCGCCAGTTCTCATAACAATCGCCGAAAAGCTTGGAACAGGAGGCGTTGCGCGCGGTATCTTGCTTGTCTTACTTCTTGCGTTTATTTTCTGCTTTGGCTGTTTATGACCGGTTGTTTATATGCAACAGTGGCGATCATGGTAACGCTGAAGCGAATTTAAAATTTTGTTAAACTTTTTTGTTGTTTATGCGGTCAGATCTTTAGCGCCTAGAAATTCCCCTTCCGTAAGAACGAGGAACCAATGAACTCAGGTAGCACTCGTTGGAAAAAGGCAGCAGGTCTTGACGAGATGCTTTCGTCGTGCAGTAGACACAATTACGCTGCAGATGACGATCGTGACGACTACGACAACACCAACGATGATGATGATGGCAATAACTAACTATGATTAATGGCTACCGCCATTACGCATGGGCAAAAGAGTGAATTCGTCTCTATAACTCACTGCCCTAGACCATCACACAACTGAGCGTTCTCTGAAAACTTTTTAAACGTATTGAAGGGAGCATAAGAAACAAAATCTCTATTGGGTGTGTAACGCAAAAAAACTTTTATGGGATGCCTCGTGTTGGTTGTTTAGGGCGTACTGTAGTGTTTTGATATTTTTACAAGAAGAGTAACCTTATACATATAATGTTGCAGCTGAGATTAGGACAGCTGCCTCGTCGCGTTCAAGGTAACCCCAACATGAAACGTTATTCCCAGAGCTTTTCGATGTTGTCAGTTGCGGAACTCCGCCTCAAAAAACTGCCCGCACCTGAACCCCCCTGCTTTAAATCGTGCGTACCGTGGCGCCGCTGCGGCTGCAGCATGCACTATTAAAAAAAACAATTCAAATTGTCAATTTAACGACACATTTTGTTTTAAAACGCATATTTGTTATTTTTGTGCTTTTGTAAGTTATTAATTGCTACCTTAACTCCGGTTTTTAGGTTGCGATTGTTTCTGCGTCCACGAAAAACATAGGTCGGAACTTAAGTACTAAATGTGCAGTTATCCTTTGGCCTACAGCTCATTGTATGCGAATACTAATCTAGTAGCCGATCAAACGGCTCTAAATAATCAGTTTCAGCTTGCATAAAGCCGTCGAAGCAACTTATTTATTTTTTTACCGCCAGAAGACCGAAGAGGACGCGCAGCAGACGACAGTGCGCAAGCGGTGGTTGACCCATGGTCGCATTTCTTTATAATACTTTTGCTTCGTACGTTTAGGAAACACTTGCATAGTTGAGCACATTGGGCTCCTTTGACATAACAAATTTATGTTTGCACTCAAATACCTCTTTTCCACCAGGTTGTCGAGTGGCGAAGCAAGTTGATTAGTCAATTTTGTCACCAAAAGATGGCGCCACTGTAAAACAAGATCCAAAACACTGGACCAATCGTAGGGCCACTTTTTGATGCATGAGGCTTATAGAGAGTTTCAACTCCTGTATCAAGTAACTCTGGTTATTCCGACTTCTCCTGCAGTGGCCATTGTCATCTTTTACAAGGGCAAGAATATGAAGATCTGGTTCAATCTCGCATTTACTTGTTTTGGTAGTATAGTAAAAGATAGCTCAGCAAAAATGGCTATTCGGCCACGTTGGTTGGACATAATATTCAAAAATGCAGCGGCGAAGATACGGGGAAAGGGGTTTTGCTAAACATACAAGAGTGCTGAACCAAACTTCATTCAAAACGTAGAAATCCCATAAATAAAAATGGTAGCTACAACATAACCTACCAGGTATGTCTCCCCAGCTGACTTATTTTTTCATCAGTTGAAAGTTCGAATTAAAGCAATGGTTACAAAACGGGAAGTTTAACACGAAGGTATCAATTCGCAGAAGATTAGTTTCTTCAGTAATGCACCTAGCTGCTACGGAGGCACAATGATGAAAACAACCCCCTCCTTTAAACAGGTTTATTTATGTTATTATATTGTGGCAGGATACGGAATGACGGAGACGCTTGGAGGAATCTGTATTTCCCCTCCAACACTGGAAGATTTCCGCAAAATTGGGCAACCTCTGGCATTTATGCAAATGAAGGTACGAAGTTTTTGTCCTAGTAATTTTTTTTGCTTCGGAAGAGGAAAAAGGGATTGCTAATAAAATATTTGTGACGGAAACGTGAAGAAGCAAGTAACGCCAATACTAATGTAACCACAAATACGAGGAAGAAGCCGGAATATACACTTTTTGGCCGATTTAAACTCCCAATGAAAAGCCGGGTTTTGCTACGCAGAACTCGCCTGGTATTGTTCGTCTTGCTACTGCATAACACTCCCCATTATTAACAACGATAGTATTTCTTAGGCTACTTAAACACGGACATTTTGTTCTGTCTGCATGTCTGTCTGTATGTATGTGACTCGATTCTGCCCCCGACCTAAAGTGAAACAAACTTCGCAATAGCCCTATTGCCCACAGAACTCTTAGTTCAGTACAACTTCTAAGTTCAGTGATAATGTTCACACTTGTCAACATTGTTGAATAGGAAGAAGACATTACGCAAATATGAGGCAGAAAATGAATACATCAGTGATCTTTGAAGTGTTCCTTTAATAAAAAAATTGACGGAGGCTTGTTTTTGCGATAGAAAATTAAATACTACATCAACTCCAGAAACCCGTCGCCTGTTGTTGCCCGCGCCAACTGGTGGCGTTTAAAAAAATTCACCATCTTCCCGTGAGGAACCTTGAGGAGGAGACGAAGCATCATGGGGGTTCCATGTAGGTTCCATTGGGTTCCGTTATGTTGTTGCATTTATCGGAGCAAGACTGGGAACGTAGTGTGAACCCCTATGTAGAGAAACACAAATGTAGAGAAATGTACAGACAGCGAAGAGACCCACAGCCGCGTTACCTGATCGAACACCTCCTGGTTCTCATCTTTCTTTATTGCGTGCTCACGCTCCTACCCCGCTGCCCGCCTTCTTCGTCCTCTTCTCTGTTTGAGCTGCAAGGCGTGTGGCGCTTCCCGCCACAGCTTTCCCACGGGAAATTCAACATCCTCCTCTAAAGTTTTCAGTTCTTCGTTTCCGTTGACGTTCAGCTTCGCATCAGTAGCTTCTTGACGTAGTTTGAATGAGTGAAGGACCTAAGGCGCGTTCGTAGCACATGCTCCCGTCTCAGTTTGTAGCGCAGTGGGAAGAGCGCAACATACCTCCCGTTGCGGTCAGAGAGTCATGGATTCGAAACCGGGCGCCGCCTATTGCGTTTTTGTATAGTGGACTGCACTGACGTCAGGCCAAACGCTGACGGGGCTGAAGAGGCGCGCATGCGCAGTAGAGTGCGGACGGCGGACAACAACCACAACAACAAGGGAGGGAGGGACACAGCCCCGAGCATGAGATGCTTCGTATCTAAAATAAAATGGCAACAGCAACGAAAGGTTCAAGTAGATTGGTTCCGCGCTCCGCTTCGAACGCTCACGGAGTAGGGCAACGCGGTTCTATAAACGTCGTAGAAGGGTGCCTCGATTCACGGCTTTCTCCGCCGTGCGGCAGCGCTGGCATCGCGGCACCCGCGTTGGAGAAGGGAACGCGGTATATTTAAATTGACTTGAGAAACCTCTACCGTGTTGTCTTCGGAGGAACAAGACGGGAGAGGTACATCATGACAGGTGAGCGGGAAAGAGAAGGCAGGCATTCAAAAGAGAGGCATTTCGGCACTCTAAACAAAATTTTCAGGCAGAAATTTGTTATAAATCTTGCTCTTCGCATGCATCCCTCAAAAGAACCATATTAAGCATTTACTAAAAAATGCTGTAATTTACTAGCTAGGATCGCTGAATGTTTTTGAGATACCAACCTTTCAGAAAAACTCATATGATCTGTGGTGAAAAGTTACTCATCTTGTTTGAAAATATCATCAAGCCTTACATAAGCAATTAGCATCCTACCAAATGCTGCGAGAAATACCTTGCAGAACAAAGTCTGGTAGAAAATTGCACAGCCTTAGCGAGCTTCAAGCTATTTTTTGAAGGTTCGTCGCCCTGAATGGTGCCTATTATTCATAGTGCCTTGTAATGTCAGGGTATTACAGTAGAATAGCGGGGACAACAGATACTAAGACGTCCGTAAAAATTCGTAATCTGGCCCAAATTCAGAATGGCCCCGTTATTTGTGGTCTACAATAAACACCTAAATCACGTTGTATATATTGGTAATCGTTACCTATATGAGCAAATGCTAGTTTGACACCTGAACGAGCCTTAAATATAATGCAAAAAATATGCGCAACAAAGATTTTAGCTTTTCACAGACAAAATGTGTACAGATACCCCCAATGGTTCAATTGTGTGTGCACCGTGCGTACACGAAAGCACACAGCCTACACTTTTCATCTAACTCAATGTTTCCTCAGATGCTTTACGGCTCCCAATCTAATGCGGATATAATTATAAATTTGCTGCATTAGACTACTGTGCAGTCAATTTGCTGCATTTGACTACTTTGACCTCTACTACTTTCAATTCCTATTGAAAGGTGATTTTTTTGGTATATGCTTGCCTAAGCAATCAGTACACCGTAAGTGTTGAAATTTTTATTTTGTGCTTTACCTGATGATTCTTATACGCCAAGTGAAGTGCGTTTTGAAGGAATGAAGGTAATATCTCAGCGCCCATTTTCGCTACTTGCCTAGGTCGTCGACACCGACACTCGTCAAACTCTCGGACCACATGCAGTAGGAGAAATATGCGTCAAGGGAGCCATGGTATTCAAAGGTTACCATGGAAGACCAGAGGACACTGCGGCTACCATGCATGACGGCTTCCTACTCACCGGTTTGTTTCGCTTTATACGATCTCGTCCCATAATTGCATAAAATAAAGTGGTTACAGGAGGGGTCAATCGAACTTCAAATGTTCGTACAAAGCCAGCAGTTGTACAGCGTACGTTAAAATTGTTTGGGAATACGGCCTTGCATTAAAAGGTACGTGTACATCACACATTGTTTTACTTGGCGGCATGCATTTAATAACGAAAAAATCGAAGCTCCTTCTTAAAAGAAAGGTGGTTAGAACATGTGGCGACGTGAGCCATGTCCGCATAGAGGCGTTAGGTTGAGCTATAAATAGTTAATCTGCCCTACTTGATTTTGTGATTTGTGGGTAAAATTGTTAGCTCGCTTGGGCTATTTCGCAGCCTTGCTTGAAGCATCCCAAAAGGTGCACACAATATTAAAACACTATATTTTTAAAACATCCAACCCACCAAAATAGCCAACCCACGATTGCGCGCACATGGCGCAGCACCTCGACGTGCAGCGCGAGAACGTGCTCAGCTGTGCAGCATTTGAAGGAACGGCACAGTCGACCAATCACCAAAAGTTCTCTCAATGCTCCTGAGAATGTTGCAAATTCTTCTGCGCTCACCATACATATAACAATACATTGGCATTATTTTCTTTGATTTTCTGCTAAACACGAATATTCATTTTAGGCTACATAAAAATCCGCAAATGTTTCTCTTTTTTTCTGGCTATCGATTCAACCGCCAGGCTACAGTGAACAATTCCTGGTGAGAAAGCGTTAACAATTTTACCCTGCAAATTTCTGCCTATACAATCAGAAATGCTCCAACCTATTAAACTTGCAGGAATTGATCACACATGTCCTACGTCAGTTAGCCTAAAGGAAATCTAAAGCACATTTCAGGCAAAATATGAGCACGTAACCGATACTACGCCTGTTTATTAGGAATACACGTTCGGATGGTTTTTACGATAGCAATGCAAGAAAGCCACGCGTAGAAAAACAAAACTGAAAGTGCGATTAAAGCAAATATAAAAACAAAAAAACTTGAGATGTCGCTGTCTATTCTGGAACATGGAACAGCCAATATAGAAAATATGCGCTCTGTCTCAATAGATGGCGCGCCAGCAGTGCGAAGGGTGAAAAATTGAATTGCCTTGAACAATTTTCTATGGACTTCATCTAAAATGGAGACAGAGAGAGAGGACAGGAAGAGCGTGGGGGTTGGGAGCGTCAAGCGTAGGGCTTACGTGGTAGGTGCAGAAAAAAAAATTCACGCATCTCCACGAAGTGAATCGTGACGAGTGGGCGAAGCTATGGGGATCGTTCTTACCGTAAATAACCCGTGAGAGTGCTTACTGCTGCTTAAACGATTTCCAATCCAATGCAATCCAATGCAATTCAATTTATTTCAAACCAATCTATTACAATTCATTCCAATCCAAATCCAATTCAACCCATTCCAATCCAATCCAATGCTCCTCACGCGAGCGCAGCACGGCTCTCCAGGAGCACTCTCCCCCTCCCTCCCTCCCTTACTCTCTCTCTCTTCCCTCCATTCCTTTCTCTTTCTCTCTCTAACCTTTTGTAAACCTTTATTTTGTCCTTAATAACCTTTTGTTAACCCTTTGTTCAAAGATGTTTCGATTTACACGGTGCTGTGCGTCTCTCTCTCTCTGTCTCTCTCTCTCTCTGTCTCTCTCTTGCTCTCTCTCTCTGTGGCCTTTTGTGAACCTCTTATTTTGTTCTTGTTAACATTTTCTCAACCTTTTGGTCATAGCTGTTTCGATTTACACGCTGCTGTCTCTCTCTCTCTCTCTCCTCTCTCTCTCTCTCTCCTCTCTCTCTCTCTCTCTGTTTCTCTCTAACCTTTTGTGAACCTTTTAATTTGTTCTTGTTAACTTTTTTCTGAGCCTTTTGTTCACAGATGTTTCGATTTACACGGTGCTGTGCCGTGAGCACGGACGCCGGACGCCGGACGGAGAAGCCTCGGCCTTAAGGTGTTTCGCCCCTAAAAGAATATCTATTTGAGGATATTTGAAATGGAGCAAGCAGATGCCAGCAATTGTACTTTTCCGTTCTCGGCTTCACGAAAGCAATTAGGAACTAAGGAACATCAATCTAACTCATTTATTGCGTAATTTTATGAAACCATGGTGCGCGCTGCCACGAAAGCCACAATCTGCATCCGTGTGACACACTTTGTTAGACAATTTCTTCTCTGTGATCGCGACCTGACTAAATTTCTGAGTAGCTACAATCATCGCGTTACATACAACTGCCGACTTAAGAATACTAGTTAGGAATATTATATTTCCGCGATTATATTAAGCAAATTTCTAGGCGGGAGTACATTGTCTACGTTATAGAGCATTCAATTTTTCGTACACGTGCTTACAATAGCCGCGGAGGCAGCAAGTAAAAGACCTGTAATATAACATGGATTTCTTTAAAAATGTTTTCAATATTCAAACCACTATAGGCACGCACCCACGGCGATAGATGCAAACAGAGTGATGGTAGACAATTTTATCTCCAAACCATCGTCACTGGTTTTAGACGCAAGAAAGAAAAATGTAATTTTAAAACTTTCATTTTAAAACGCTTTTACATATAAAAAATTACTAATGGTGAAATCGGTCGTAAAACCAAAGAAGAAGAAGAGAAAAAAGAAAGGAAAGGCCGGGAGGTTTGGAAGCAATGAGCAGATACTACAATGGGGGAATATAACTGTTAGATAATATTTTGCTGTGGCAAAACTCTCGCGCGCGCTGATGTAATAGTTTTACTTTGATTTAAGTGCCAACATGATGCACAAAACCATTTTGAGCTTTATAGCCGCTGAGAGAACCACTGAAAATTGTTAACCGCAACGGAAACTCAAAGGGCGGGAAGATTATGAAAACTTCTCTTTGTATTATTAACTTAGGCATTGTTACGTTTTTATGCTGCATTTTTTTTCCAAGTTTAGCAGCATCAGGATGCTTGAGTGGAATAGATGTCTCGCGGTCCCACATTTCTACTGAGCACCGAAAAGGGCGCTTCACCTGCTGAACCCGGTAACTGCACCTCATGATCGCAGGCGACATGGGCTACTACGACTCTGAGGGCAGCTTCTTCGTAACTGGTCGGCTGAAGGATCTGATAAAGTGCATGGACCAGCAAGTTATACCCGCGGAGCTCGAAGATATTCTTGCCGGTGACCCAGCAGTGCGACACGTCGTCGTGGTCGGAGTGCCGCATCCTGCGTTCCGAGAGGCCGCTCGCGCGTTCGTCGTCCTCAAAAAACCCCTTCCGTCGAGGGACAGGGAAACCTTCATGAAAAGCGAAGCAGCAAGGCTTGCGTCACTTGTTGGTAAGTTCACACATGTTGACGCTGCTGGTCCAGAATTGTTGAAAACAACGTGCCGGCTTCACATATAGCTACAACACAGTAAACAGTGGTGGAGACCTTCTCAGACTAAACACGACATATCCTCTAATGTGAAAACTTGCGGCTTACTAAGCGTCTTGAAGGCAAACTTATATCAATTAAACAAGCCGTGCGAAAAAAATTGATAGTTGCAATGCTCAGAGATATAGAAACCACAGCCTTAATTCGACAACTAA
Organism: Haemaphysalis longicornis; assembly: GCA_013339765.2. NCBI lineage: Eukaryota > Metazoa > Arthropoda > Arachnida > Ixodida > Ixodidae > Haemaphysalis > Haemaphysalis longicornis. Next base: position 17,450,622 of record CM023451.1, read on the forward strand.
CTTGTGTGGAAGATTTTCCAGTTCATATTAGGCGAAAGAAATGTGTTTGGTCGGGTCGTAAAATGCTGAAGGGTAACAGCTGAACGAGGTGCTTAACGGAATGGTTTGCAGGGGATGGTAAAAAAAACTGTGGTTGATTTCTCTGTCATAGAAATCGGTAAAGTACGAAAGCGAAATGTGCAGCGAAATCTGAAGCTGTGCATGATTTGCGGGTTGCCGGATGTCTTGTGGGTGTGTTTAGCGAGTGATTTCCTGCTGGCGGGTCACTGCCGCAAGATGTACTGGTGTCATTCCCGTGACGGATATGACGTCAGTGAAATCTTGGAGTATACCAGCATCAAACGCTTTCCTGTTAAAATATAAAACCCGACAAACTAACATCCAAAGGAATAACATACACTTTAGTACTAAACGTTGTTTCCCCGCAAGAAGATGGCATGTGCAGGGGTGCACCCTTTAAAGGCCGCTTGCTTCGTTGTACTGGCGTCATTTCCGTGACGGATATGACGTCACTGAAATCTTGGAGTATACCAGCACTAAACACTTTCGTGTTAAAATATAAAACCCGAAAAACGAACATGCAAAGGTATAACATACACTTTAGTACTAAACGTTGCTCCCCCTCAAGAAGATGCTATGTGCAGGGGTGCACCCTTTACATGCCACTTCCTTCGTGATACTGGCGTCATTCCGTGACGGATATGGCGCAGTGAAATATTTGCGTATCCGGGAATAAAACACTTTCGTGTTAAGAAGAAGGGAAAGACAAAAGATTAGATCGAAGAATCAACTGGGAAAATTCTGCTCAAAATAATGTCGCGTCAAACTTGCAGTACGAGAGGCCTTCATCCCGCAGGGGACAGAAAGGGCTTTATTTCACGTACGTAGAGTTATTGTAAACTCCCTCGAATACTAAAACTGTTCTAGGAATCAGTTTCCGGACGTACGTACGTGTCCACAAAATATACTGTTGGAGGTATTTCTGCAGAGAGTTGGAATATAAACAACTAAGGGACGCTTTTCGCGAAAAACAAGCCGAGGGATTCTTTACCACTTTGGGGATTTGTGATCCCTGAAAACTAATGACAGCCCTACGGTCCGTGTCATGCCATTTTCATACCTTAGCTAGCAGTTTCGCAGCACGCATTTTAAATGCTTGAAGTAAAGAGTCAGAAGTGCATTCCGTGAGATCCTGCTACAGGGTTATAAATAATGCATTTGAGCTTACCGTTATGGTTACGACACACTACTTTATTGCACTGGTTAAGTGTATTTTTTTTCGCTTCCAAATCGGAACGGCTTTCCCAGCATTGGTGCGGTGCTTCTGTAAAAGAAGTAGACAAGGCAACGAACCAACCTGAGCGGATTTTTACACTTCTACTTCGGCCCTAAAGGAACTATAATGACAAAATATAGGTTTAGCTTTTTTCTAAAAAAAGGTTGCTTTGTCCCTATAAAGGCAATACCAATTTTACCATTATCTTTAGAAAATCTAGATGTTCAGGAAAGCTTGTGAAGCAGTGACGACTCCACGGCCACTTATCGGTGATTACTTCATGAAATCACGGAATATTGTGGCTGGGATTGGCGGCTTTCGAGCTAAGCCACCATCATGAACCATCACTGGGCTCTGGCAAAGGCTCTCTAGCTCTGCTTGCTTGCATCACTGGATATTTAACGTGTAGTTACACACACTAATAGCTGTGTTATAGTGCCGGCCCCATACTACATCACTGCTGCTCATATTACGCAACTGCAACACGTTATTCGAAAGAGTTTCTATATTCCTTGCCTTTTAAATGGAAGCTTTCTACGCTTCAATGATGGTGACCGCTCCTGTCACCGAACTCTCCCACTGGAAATACAGGTTTAAACAATTGGTTTCACAGAAGTACGGTGATGTTAAGCAAAGGGTGATACATCAAGCGCCTTACGAAAAAAAACGCTTGCCGCAGTCGAATTGGAACCTGGATCTCTCGCGTAATGAAGTCGAAGTCGGTCCGATTGCGCCATAACGACACCGTCGAGACAGTTCGAATTTTGGACTTTGAATCAAGTTGTATGGGAGAAAGCTCTGCGTTTTAGCCATCCTTCTGTTAGAAAGGGGGCCTGATAGTTTGGTTACAAAAAGTTTTCCGCTGCGGCAACGGACCAGGCTGAGTTACCAAAAGCTATCTTTGCAAATTTCACAAAGTTCATTTTATCTCCATGGCCCCTTTACATTTCTAAGCAAAATGTTGATTAATTTATAAATTTAGGCGGTGTGCCCTCAGCGCCTAAAACGGACTTCAGAAAGTATTCTGCGACTTTCTTGCAAAGAACAGGACATGCATCACAATATTAAAGTTGATATCGACTTTGATGCATAGTTTTCGTGTTTAAAGCGCGTTTCATTTTGTTTTTGCTTAGGAAAAATGTTCGGGAGGTGACCTTTTTTTTGTGGTTGAAAAAACTCTAAGCTTTTGTACACCTTGTGCCCTTCTAACAAAAAAAAAACGTGTGTGACGATTATGATACCCTATAATGGGAAATTTGAGCGCAGCGCCAACTCAGGCTTCTCCGTTACGGCGTATAGCTTCTGCGTCCCAGGAAGATAACGCGCGATCATCGAACAGACGACGGCGCGCGCTAGTATGCCGTTATCTCCCACGGCGTTGTCACCGCCGAGCATGCTCTTGTAAATCGTGTTTTAACCTCCAGCGCGAATGTCACGTGGTTGGGAAGAGCGACGCAACAAGGAGGACGCCGAAAAACGGATGAACGTGCATTCGCGCTTTTTGTGAACTTGAAAGAAGAACGCGCTTGCTTTTATGGGTGCATTGTTTTGCGTGTTCCTTCTCGGCCCTTACTACACACATAGGCGCGGTTTTCGCATATGTCTAGCGCGGCCACGGCATACTGCCCACACCCTGACACTTTCGATGTACTCGCCTCCTTCAGTTACCTGCCCCCTATCTCGTCTACATTGGTGTCTTCTTCGTTCGCTCGCTTACATCGAGGAGGCGCAGTGGCGCGAGACCACAGAAGCGGGAGTTTAAGAAATTAGCTGTAATCTAATTAGTCCGGCGTTTATCAGTTGATCATTATTGTCGACGCCAGTCTATAAGTTGATATATCTTATAACTTATGTTCACAGTTATAGACATGTTAGTCTTCGCGGGCAAAATGGGAGTATCTGTAGCAGAGTGCGTGCCGTGTGCACAAATTCGGACTAACTGTTCGTCCCCACCGATCTATAAGGACTAACGGGAAGACGAAACGCATGCATTTATTCTGTTGGCTGTGTCGTTAATCCCTTAATGGCCTCGTCGTTGCCAATTCACGTATATGTCTCTGCACAGTTTCAGAATTTCAAAACACAAGTCATTCCAGTCAGTGGGTCCTTTACATGGTGCACTAGAAAAAATCTCGCTGTTAATTATAAGAAAAGCGCCTAGGGTAAATAGAGCGGCGGGTAATGGCAAGGAGCGGCGATGGGTTATCGACAGACGCTTCTCGGCGAGGATATATGTTGATAGGCTGTGTTGCATCCTATTCAGGCGAGGTAATAACGGCTAATAAAAGATTTCAAGCCCGTCAACAATAACACAAATATTAGTGACAATAGCAAATGTTGATCCACAAGCGTAATGAATATGTATGTTTCACAGACGAGAAAAAACGTATTAGTTGCTGATGACAACTGCAAAATAAAATTGTTCGCTACAGGTAAGCGTCTTGAAGTTATCTTTTACACTCGGTACATAATTGCCTTGTGCACCAAAGCTATGACAATGCTGCAACTGCTGTAAAACGCAGTTGCGTCTACCAGTTCTGATCGTCTAGCGACACTAACTTGAAGAATTCAGGCTAAGCAACACCAAATTTGATTTCGCCGATGCAGGAAATTATGGTCTCTTTCCTTATTGTGACACTCGCACAGATGACCGCTTTCACACACGATACCTAGAGCACTTAAAGCATGTATCGAGCACTAAGAATACACTTAGCTTGCGCTAGTTTATGCGGAAACAAATCAGTCGTCCGATCACCCAGCCATCTATCTCAACAGGTGACGAGTTGATTGCTGTTTACGTGAAAAAACTGATTGTGAGGCTGTACTTAGAATCGAAATGAGCAAAGGTCCATCAAGTTAGCAAAGCGCTAAGCGCAAATAGCGGTCACGGTCGCTTCAACGGATAGGAATTCCGGGACCAGTTGCAATAAAACCATCACCTGGCACAGCACTACACGCTCTACATTTGAAAAGTAGCTGCCTGTCCATCCGTCCTGCGGCGTGGTGTCGTGGTAGCGTGCCGGGTTCCTCGCGTACAATTTCGGGCGTGGGTTGTTCGATCCCTACGGGTGGACAGAATGTTTCTTTCTGCGACTCTCGGCAGTTCGTCCTTGGAAAGTATCGGAACGGACCAACCGAGTGGCGGACTAACCGTTCGTCCCCTCACATTTAGTCCCCAAAGGGACTAATGATTGTGGCAAAGGCCGTTAGTCCCCCAAAGGACGAACTTTTAGTCCTCTTTGCCTAAGAGTGTATATATATTCATTTGCATTTACAGGGGGCCTTACTATCATGCACCAATACTTTAAACAAGAGCAATAGCGTTACTCGACGAAAACCCAGTGCATAATGTAGCGGACAGTAATTTCTTCGATAATGAGACTCAATAATTATAATAAATTAAGTAACTCTAGAAGTACTCCCGTAATTTTCGAAGTGTCATTGAGGGACTGGTGGATACCCACGAGAGGCATGTAACTGCGGTACTTTCAGCGACGAACTATTTGCGTACTCATTCATTCCGATTGATAAAAACCTCCCAAAATGGAAAATAGCCCGTGACGCCGCTCCTGCCCTCCTCATAAATCAATGCCTTCGAGCAGGCTGCCTCTCAGTTATCCAGAATGTAAAACACAAGTAACAAAGGAGAAATCGCGACCGAGTTTGAGCCTTATCTGCCAAACGCGCACCGCGAAACTAGCTGTTGCTGCTGCTTCCTCACATGCCATTATCAAGCTGATGCCCGGTCTCTTTAGGCGGGTGACAGGTGAAGACGTTGCTTTCAATAGGCTTATTTGGGGGCGCAGCTGTATGACGCGGGCGGAAGCACCGCACCGTGGTAGTTTTAAAATTTGGCGGGAGTTCTCTATCAGAATAGATGAGCACGCAATTAGCTCATCGCTGAAAATACCGCAGATTAAATTCCTCTCGTGGGTACCTACAAGTGCTTAATTGACACTTTAATGATTTGGAGAGCACTTCTCGGGTTAGACAAACAATTACAAATATTTATTTATGTACCATTATGAAAAGAATACTGTTCGCTTCTCCACAGTGCTGCAAACATTATGCACTAGGTTTTCTTCGAGTAACACCATTTCTGTTTTTTAAATCTGGGTGCACGCTAGCTGGGACACCTTGTATGTATTTTTTACGCAGTGAAGAATAAATCAAAGTACTTGTAGGTATTTACATTTATTGGAGTGAACCTGAGCTCCACAAAAAACAAAACCGCCTCAGCGTCGAAGACGCATTCAACAAATTGATGCGCACAGTCGGGTGTCGGCAAGTCGAATGACATGGCGTTTGCTCAGAATATATTTTTTAGAGTGCCGCCGTTTCAGGATACATTGATGGTTATCGACCAACATTTTCGACTCCACTGGACACTGCAGGAGAGGGACCGCGAAGTAAGATCATTAGGACGTTAAGCATGCCATAGAAAAGGGGAAACATCCGCCTCTCTCATGACCAGAGATACGAAGCCAGTCGCGGCCAGCCGCTGATAACAAAATATTAGTAACCGTATCCGTCCTCTGGCGAAAAGTGCCTGCGGCGAACTGCATGGACAGCCAGCCGCAGCATGCGTCGTATTCATTTCTCCCTGCCACCGTTGGGAAAAAAATTGCGGCCACCTGCCCCGCGAGGGGAACCCTGTGTAGGATGCGACGCGTCGTGGGGTTCACTTCGTGTTTCCGTTGGATTGATTCTGAAATCGCGTGACACTTGTCGGGAACGCGTGTGAATATTATGTTTTATGATTATAATTATGATTTATTGGCCAATCTTGGCCAATCTTGGCCAATCTCTCAAAGTGGTATGCTTGGGGCTTCGCTGTCGCAACGACCTTTACTCCATCATTGTTGCTGTAAGTGGGAGCTTCTTTTCTTTTATGGCAAGTGTTAATCATTGCCCCATCATGCGTTCTATCAGTAGCATCTTGACGTAGTTTGAATGAGTCAAGGATATAAGGCGCGTTCGTAGCATTTGATTCTGTCGGTTTTGTGGCGCAGTGGGAAGAGCACCATCTACCTCGCGTTTCGCCCACAGGGTCGTGGGATCGAAATCGGGCGCCGCTAACTATTATTTTTTTTATATAGTGTACGGAGTTGGGTGCGGACGGACAACAACGCCGTATGGAGGGACAAGGCGAGTGAATGAGATGCAGTCGCATCTAAAAGATACAACGGTGAACTCTCAGAGATATGTGTTCACCGCTGTGTCTGCTTGTAACCTTCTACTCGTGTGGCGTAGTTTTTCTCCCGTTATCCTTGAATGATGAAGCGACTCGCCCTATCTTCTGTTTTACCTGATAGCCACGTTGGCAACCATGTTATTTATTTCCGTATAGCTTGTATTCACTCGCGAGGCACGCATGTAGGCAACCATGTCAGTGCACCATTACTGGTTACGTCTGGCTTCGCGGGATAGCGGTACTTGTCCGTACTAAGCACATGATTTGTGTTGGACATTTGAAAATCTACCCCATCGAACGTAAAGTAAGTCCTCGACTCCAATGCCAGTGCGATTAATAACATCTCTGTCGACACCATCGTTGAGAATCGGCCTGAAACGGTGCAGGCGAGGTACACCGGTGTTTTTTTTCTGAGGCGCGCGAGCGCACTGGCACAAGCCGCGCCATGTAAGTGGAGCATCGGCCATGTCTGTGGCCGTTTTGGGTGTTTTCAAGCCAAGAAGTTGACTGCGAAACTTTTCAGTGAATACCACCTATAATATGAAATACCACGGCAAACGCGTCTTCCTGCGGCCTAATGGTCAGGTTCGGGTTCAAACCAACATAGCATTACTAGAGTGATTTTTGTTATCCGGACTGCAAGCTCCCGACTGTAGTCGGTGATCCTGACTGCAAATACTTATTAGGAGCCTCGTCGTCAATCGTTATAGTGTCCGGCCTGCAGGCCCTGCTGGCCTTTTGTACGAACTCGTGCCATTTCTCAGGTAGTCTTGGACGTCGACGTTGAGGTCATCATCTTATAAGTGCGGCAGCATGGCGTCGTGCATTGTTAGCGGCTTTTGTCATCACAGTCGAACGGAATCGTCTCTGTACTTTAGTAGACACCTGCCTTGTACGCAAAATTGACACAAGGGAGGCTTCGTCCGAAGTCTTATGTTCCGCAGCGACCCGCGATCGTCTTTGTTTGGGTGTAGTACGTTTTTGGTTTATCGCTGATCCATGTTGCTTTAGCCCAAGATTCCTTGCATCATCTCTCCTTTCAAGTCCGGAGCGTGATTAGAATTTCAGGGACTCTATGTCGCAGCCCAACTTGGCGAATAAAAAATTGGCGACTTCATGCGCAATCCTTTGGGGAATATCGGCGGTCTTTGCATAAGGCGTCACGTGGTCGGTACCTGTTACAATCAACTTCGTCTATGCTCATAACATAAAGGGCCTCGTAAATTCCATCTCGATGTAGTGGAAGCGCCTTGATGGGGGGGGGGGGGGGGGTGACATGCTGGCAAATTCCGGCTGTTCCCGTCAACGGCATTTTACGTCACTGGGAGTCACGGCAGCTCCTGGCGCAGCGGGAGACATGGGGTGTGAAGCGGGCGTGTAGAATTCTTCCTTGATATTTTCTCTCTTGCGTTCTCTGCCGAGCTGTCCGGAAAGCTCTTCACCGTGGCATGCTTCCAAATTCCCTCCCTAAGTCCTGCAGGCATGACGGGGAGATCCTCGTTCCAAATGTAAGCTTTTCTTTCCGAGGACCGAGTTTTTTATGCTGAAGCAATTTCGATTGGAAGCCCTCGAGAGCAGGACGGTGCACCCTTCAAAATAGCCGATTATGACGCACAACTCATGAGCGGTGCGCTGCTGGGCGGCTAGGCAGATCGCCAGGGCGATTCGGAAATGCGCTCCGCCGTCATCTGAATCCCGTGGCGGTGCGTCTGCGCGTGGGCTCGATTGCTAGTTGGTGTCCGAATGTTAGCTTCGGAACTGTAGATGATTTATAACGACGAATATTTGGAGGCGCAGGCTCCAACGTCCACTACGTCCATACGGTTCCTTCAAATTGGCGAGCAAAGATCAGGCACGATGGTCGGTTCCACATTAAATGGTGTGCGATCCATGTTTGAGCGAAATTTACAAATGGCAAATATAACCATGAGACACCTTTCCTCACATGATGAGCAGTATTTTGTTTTCTGTCGCAGACCGCGACCTACATAAGCGATTGCTTTTTCACGGCCGCTTTACGGACGAGGACGGCACACAGTCATAAATCACCGCCGTCTTACTGTGTTTAGGGCGCAGCCCTTTGGCGGCCGTCTCTGGGCTGCGCCGCGTTGTCGGCGTAACGGAGTGAACGTTGGCAAGTAAAAGGAAACCAAGGCGGGGCAAACGACGTGGCTTTTTTGCGATTTAATGACAGCGAACAACTCTTAGATCAGCCAGTGCCGACAGCGTGTAGCGTGAAGGTAAGTACGGGAGCGAACTAACTGGTTGTAACGGTAAAATGATCGATCGCTATTCGAGTCGTTCGCAGACGTCGCGCTTCATTGAGGCTTTAGAAATAACGACTGGGACCACTACGTAGTAGGTGTGAAGTAATGGAGATGGAGCAATCACAGGGGGTGAGTACGTATTTTCAAAAGGTTACAAAAGACGATCTGTTAGCACACTGCACCACACATTCTCATGCACAGGAAAGGGAGAAATTTCATGTGCAAAGGTGGGCTCAGACTGCCTCCCTCGGGCGCATGTCTCGGGTGGCGTGCAACGCTTGGGAATGCGGTTTAATGCAGCTGTGACTATGACGCGATCACGCAGGCAGCAGCGGAGCGCTGCATGTTTGGGACGTAAAACACCACGCCGGAACGCACGCCGATCAACGAACGCCCGCGCAGCTCCCCTGCCGTGGTTTGAACCGTGGCGACACCGACCGGAGCGGGCGGAAACTATAATGGCAAACTGTTCGCATGGCGACGCAGTGAAACGACCCCCTCGCGAGGGGCACGATCAAATGCAGAGCATTTCCGGGGGCGCACGACGTTAAAGAGTTTGCGTTATGTTAATGTTGTTGTACTTGTGGCAACTGCTGACGAGAGAGCGCTCGTCAGCAGTAATTTGAATGAGTCAAGGATATAAGGCGCCTTCGTAGCCTCCCATTCTGTGTCGGCTTTGTGGCGCAGTGGGTAGAGCACCATGTACATTGCGTTCCTCCCGCAGGGTCGAGGGATCGAAACCAGGCGCCGGATAGTATTTTTTTATATAGTGTAGGGTGAGGGGTGTGGACTACGACTACGGACGCCTACGGACGTCAACGCGGGTGACATCGTGAGTTACTGAAATGCTCTGCATTTACAAACTCCGACCTCCCCTCGCGGAAACCCCTGTGTAGATGCGACACATAGCGGGTTCACGTTGCAGCGTTGGACAGCGGAGGAACGGCGCTGGAACGATGGAGCGGAGCGGCGCAGGCACCGCGTTTTATAGCGCGTATAACGCTGAGGGGACGCGCCGGCACCAGTGCGTCTGCCGCGGCTGTGACGCAACACCATCCAACACAATCCACTTTAATCAAATCCAATCCAATTCCAATCCAATCCAAGCCAAGCCAAGCCAAGCCAAACCAAGCCAAGCCAAGCCAATCCCGTCGAATCCAATCCAATGCCCCTCGCGAGAGAGTGTTCGCTATCGGAGAGGAGAGGGGGTGACCGGTGGAGAGAGAAGCTGTCGCGGCGGGAGAATGGGGGAGTGGTGGACGCCGACAACAACGACGACGGTGCCGACGCCGGATGCAGGGACAAGGCGGGTGAATGAGACGCCTGCGCATCTAAAAAAAGCGATGAAAGAAAGCAAAGGAGGACATTGTCGCGAATTGGGGATGTTAGGGTGGTTCGCCAGGGTGGTTCGCCGTGGCTGCGCAACACAGCGCTCCCCGAAAGTGTGCGGTTGTGGGAGGAGAAGGGGCGGTATGTTCTGCCTGCACGAGGCGCTCGACGGTGCGACCTTGGCGAAAACGGGAGGGGGGCATGCGCGCGACATGATGTTCGTTCGCTTAAGACGCAGTTTGCGGTCCGTTGCTGAGACTGAGGTGGCGCCGCCGACGCAGAGGCTCATCATCGCTGCCGTCGAGGTAACCCGCGAGTGCGTGCTGCCTCAGCACACTGCTGCTCCGCCCAAATAGCACATTACGGAGTACCGTAATCGCCAGCCACTTTTTTGTTTTGGCTCTTTCGTGAAATGGAACCACTACTCGAAGGCTTTGCAGGTGTTGTAGCAGCTAAAGGAATGTTTTCTTTTGAGCTTCCGTCACAGACGGAAAAGAGTGCGGTCTATCGTGAAACGCATGAGTAGATCTACTATGTGTGCGTAGTTTGCAACGAATTGCCCTCGCTACGCGTACAGTTCGAGAAACAAGCTTACGCCTTTCTTGCCCTCTGGCATGGTGAAGTTGGTTTTTACTGCAGTTTACGAGGGTGGTGGCTGGGAGGACTCCTTCCGCGTTGACGACGTGGCCCCAACAATTACGTTCCTTGTATGCCAAGCAGCACTTTCAGATTCCAGCGTCCCCCCGACGTTCGAATTGCATCAAGCACCTATCATTACATTCAAATGTGTTTTTCGGAAATCTAAACACATGCGACAATGTCACCGAGGTAGACCGGGAAGATGGGAAAATTTACTTAACCCAGCACAGCGTCCTTGTATTTCGTAACCGTTCAAGGTGTTCTGCAACGCCAAAATGGCATCTCCTTTGAACTGCCACACTAGCCCGGCGTTATAAACGCATGCCCCTCTCAGTGACCTGCATCCAATACATTTTCCAGTTGCCGGTATTCAGATCCATCTAACAGAAATATTTTACGTGGAAGACGTGGTTTAGGGGGTTCTTCATTTGTGATAGGGGGTACATTTTGGCGATTTCGCACATTCGTCGTCATTCAACGCAGAATCGCAGCGTGCCGTGTTTTTTTCTTCGCATGCATAAACGGGATAGCGGCTATCCCGGTTATACGACGAGGGACACACAAGAAATTAACAAGACGGGCGCAGACTCGCAACTAGTATTTTATTGGAAAGGAACAAAAATTTATAGGCGACACGTACAATCTGATATGGTGGAAAGAAACAAAATTTGACTGCAAGCCGTATCATACCAACAATCATACCAACAAGAGGCAAGCCGGATGTGTAAACCAGCCTTTTCTGACGCTGTACTAGAAGGGAAAAAGCTTTTTTAGATGCCACGTAACTCTGTGAGCGGTTATCAGGCCTTTACGCGGTGTTATCGGAGGTTTGCAATTGTGTCCCAGTCGGAAAAGACGACAGAAAAAATTTTTGTAGTCTTGTCGTATTTTCGCGTGTCGTACTGTCGTCTTGTCTTAGTATTGTCGTGTTGGGTTTCTGGTGTTCTGTGGTGATTCGTATTCCTTTCCTGATTTTTATATTCCGTCGTGCCGAATTCCCGTCTTGTCGTGATCCTGATGTTATATTAGTAGTTGCCCATGCTTTGATTGTTATTGACCATTTTGAAGAGTAGCGTAAATGGCAGTTCTGTTGTAACTACTGGAATGTTTGTCCTTGAGAAAATTGAGTGTCGTTACGACAGAAATGTGTGTCATAATCACAGCTTGGTTTGTCGTAACAACAAGACTTCTGTTGTCACACCAAAGTTTTCTGTCGTCGACAAGAATTCCTGTTAGGTTTTTGCGGTATTCCTGTTGTGATTTTAGACTGAGGTTTGTCTTCACCAAATCAGATTGTACGTCTTGGCTATAAATTTGTGGTAATTTTCAAACAATTTAGTGCCCTTCCACGCTGTGAAGAAGGATGACTAGGAAAGCTGCGGTGCCGAGCCTCAACGTGAGCTTTGACAGGGTCGTAGTCCAAAGGCTGCACGAAGCAAACACGTTTGTTTGTAATTTCTGATTTCGCATAGTTCCCGGTTAATTATTTGAATGAACTTTTAATGAACTGGAGTTTTTGTTCTGGTGGACAAACATGGGGCCATCCGCTTCGCTCCCATAGAATCCGATATGTATTGACAGCTGATGAGAATTCTGCAATATTTAAAACTTCACTGTGAAACATGCAATCTTGAAAACTATAAAAAACCCGGCGTTGTGTTAGAGTCGTTTCAGCGGCCAATTGTCATATAAGTTGTTTCGGTATACAGTCGAACACAGATATATCTAACTCGAAGGAGATCGCGAATTAGTTCGATATATGAAAAAAATCGATATAAAAAATAAAGGCCCCGAGAACTTACCTGCGGCGTACGATCACCTACAATCGGCGCATTCAAGAATGGCAACTAATTTCGCACGCACGATGCAACGGAATGTTTTATTTCGGTGAAACAAATCGCTTATCTTGGCCTGCTTCTTCGTCTTCGAAATGAAGTTAAAGACGCTGGCCTCAATCTTATCGAGGCTGTCCAGGTGCGACCGCCCGGTTCCCTCCATGTCGCCACAACCACGGCGAATCAAGCCGAACGCCGCCGCCACTTCGGCGGCGGAGTACGCGCGTGTAGCCGCCGCATCGTTCGGACGATCTTCGTCGCCACTTGAGCTGTCGGCCTGGGCATCCTGGGTCCCTGCGACCGCAGCTACAATGTCCTCGTCAGCGAGGCTCGCAACAGCCTGAACATTGCAGTCCAATTCCACGAAATCGTCAGCAGACACTTCGGGTGGAACGGCAGCCGGGAAGAGTGTCGACAACTCGCGAAACGCGTGTCTATGCGCTCTTCGTCGCCGTCTTCACCGGTTTCCGCAAGTTCCGCCTTCACGAAGCCTGCCATCCGGAAGCAGTTGGCCACTGTGTCCGTTTTCACGTCTCGCCATGCGCCCGTCAGCATTTGAATGGCACCAAGCAGGTGAGCCTTCAGCTCGGTGCCCATGCGGAGGTTGACCAGCAGCCTATCAAGGAGTCGCCTCCTGTAGCCCACCTTGAAAGACCTGATGATGCCCTGGTCGAGCGGTTTCAGCTTCGCTGTCGTATTGGCCGCCAGAAACTTCAGTTCGATGTTTTTGAGCTCGCAAGTGGTGTGGTGGGCCGAGCAGTTGTCCACAAGAAGGCAAGCGCGACGCCCCGACTTGCCCAGCTCGACGTCCCACGCTTGCAGCCATTCTGTGAACAGCTGACGCGTCATCCACGCCTTCTTGTTCGAGGCGTAGCGAACGGGGAGCTGCTTACAGTTCTTGAAACAACGTGGTGCCCTTGCTTTCCCGATCACAAAGGGCTGGAGCTTCCGAGACCCATCCATGTTGTCTGCCAGCAGAACGCTCACGCAGACTTTGCTCATTTTGCCGCCGTGACACGCGCTTCCCCGGACGTCGAGAGTCTTGTTCGGTAGCATTTGCCAAAATAAACCGGTCTCGTCGGCGTTGAAAATTTCAGCGGGTGAAAACTTCGCCAAGATTTCCGGCCACTCCTTCGCCAGCCCTGCTGAATGTCCTGGCTGCGTACGGCTTCGCGTTCGCCAGAAATGGTTTTGCCGACGATGTTGTAGCGTTGCTTAAATCCGTGAAGCCACCCGGAGTTGTCGCCGAAATTGTCCTCACCCAGTGCAGCGGCAAACCATTTGGCGTTAGCCATCAGCATTGGGCCATCCACACGAATGTTCTTCGCGCGCACTTCGGAAAACCAGGCATAGAGCGCCTCTTCTACTTTTCCGTGGGCAGTAGCACGCACACGACAGGCTCCCGACGTTCGCTGCTCCACCGCCTTTGCCTTGATATCAGCCTTGTTCTTTAGCAAAGTGCTCAGATTGCTGCGTGGTATCTCGATGTCGTCCGCCACCGTTGAACTTTTTTCGCCCGCCTCAACACGCTGTATGGCTTTTAACTTCGACCCAAAGTCAAGGTTCCTCCGCTTCTTGACGCTGGCCATTTGGTACACGAGAAGTCGAAAATACAAGCAGCCCGCAGCGCCTTTACACAGCACGAACACAAAAGAGGAATGCGGTGGTACGCGACAACTAAGAGAAGTGAACTCCGCCAAACAAAGCGCACGCGAACAGTCGCGATGGCGGCGATGGCTACCCAGGCTGCCTGCTAGGGCAGCAGCGATGTACGAAAGGCGCGAGCTGTGGTTGGCTGATCAAAACTCACAAAACATCAACAACAAAAAAGAAAGAAAAGGCGAAAGGAGGAGGCTACCGGCGCCCAACAGCACAGTTCGAGCACCCGAGCCCTCACGTTTTTCAAGCGTTTCGGGTGTCGGCGGAGGCGCTGTGCCGCCAAGGTGGCGAAGGTCGCGGGGCGCAGCGAGCGCCGAAGCGCACCTTCCAGCTCGCGCGGCGTTCGATATAGCCGATGGCGGGTAAAAATACCGTTCGATATAAACGTGCGAATTTCTATACTTTTAAAAGGATTTTCATGGGGATAATTTACGAGTTCGATATATCCGAAAATTCGATATATCTGTGTTCGACTGTAGTTTCAATAAAACAAGCATTACCCTCCCAAGCTTGACGTGATTCAGTGTGCAACCCTCGATGTGGACCGCAATTTTACAAATACCAAGCTTACAACAATCTTCTTAAAGCCTGCTTGACCTCCTCACACAAATGAATTGCTGGGAAGACATTTTAGGGCGCCGCCCTTTGGCACCCGTCTCTGGTCACAGCCGCGTGAGCGTCGTCGTGACCGAGCGAACGAGGGAAAGACCGAGGAGTGAAAGAACGCAAAGGAGGAGAATGTCGCGAAATTTGGAGGGGAGGGTGGTTCGCCGTGGCTGCGCGAGCCAGCGCTCTCAGCAAGTGTGCTGTGGGGGACGGCAGGGGCAGTATGCTGTGCCTGCAGAAGGCTCTCGACGCTTGGCGAAGACGTAAAGGGGGCGTTCGCATAACAATGATGTGTGTTCGCTTAATGCGATGTTCATACTACAGACGTAACAGCCGTATCGTGCGCTGTGGACGTAAAAAAACAGCGTTTCGCGCAGTTCGTTTGGCTGAACGACAGTTGCGTCAATATTACGACAGTTGCGGCAAAAGTCTGAACCCGGCCTAAGACGCAGTTCACGATCCCTTCCTAAGACGCAGTCGCGCCGCCTCCGCAGAAGCTCGCCGTCGAGAGATCTCACGAGTGAGTGCTGCCCCAGTAAAGAGCAGCCATGAAGAGTGAGTGCTGAACTGCGAGAGACGCAACCGGTCGTCCGCATCTGCAGCGGCTGTTGTGGAACGCGCACATGCCCTCTTAGCCAGTTCTTACTGAGCAATGAGCTTCGCATCTAGTGGAACTGCGTCGTCTGCCGCTGGTGCTAAACGAGCTGTCCGAACGGCTGCGTCGAAATATCGCATCAGGCAGTATTGCAATCGCCAGAGAATTTTTTTAAGGAAATATAAGCCATCTTGTGTAAAATTATGACGACCCTTGGGACTTTTTTAATTTCGTATAATTTTTTGCATATCCCGGGGGGTGTGGCCCGCAGTATTACGATCCAGGAGATATGAGTGGGCTCCGAAGCATGGCGCTACGCTCGCTAGCGATTCTTGTCTACATCACTCTGTTCCTGGAGACCATCTCCTGGATCCTAGCCATAGATAGCTTTGCTTTAATAAAATACTACTTTCGAGTCAGCGCCCGTCTTGTAAATTTCATCCCTGTTCCTCGTCGTTTATTGCGCTGTTACATTTCAACATGAATACTATGGGCTTGGCGGCTATAATTGGCTGTATCACCGGGCTAGGCAGCCAGAACACAACCACCAGAGCCGAAATCCTTCACGTGGCGTCGCGTAAACGCCGCTGTTGGTCCAATCGGCTCACCGGAAGGTGCCAAAGACGAGCTCCGACGCAGGCGAAGTCGAAGAAGTACGCTTTACTGCACAGTCGGTCAAACGTAGACTAGGTAGAAGAAAGCGGCCGTCCCAAGCTTGGGCGGAGGACGCAGTCCTCACGAGCTCGGTAAGCCGTCGTAGGCTGCCGGCTCGGTTCGTCTCCTGAGGGGAGACTCGCCTTGCCTCGATGGCCGGGGAACGGAGGGTTCCTGGTTGCGACCGGGCGGTTCGACCGTGCGTGGAGAGGATGGCTTCGGGGAAGGCCCCGCACGCAGTTATATGCCTTTGGGGAGAGAAAGGTCTCTCCAGGGAGAGGGAGGGTTCTCTTGTGCTAATGGGGAAGGCCGGCGCGTCGGCTGGCGGAGGAGGGCTCGTCACAACGTCTGGTGAGAGGCCGCGAGACTCGGCGCACCTTTGCCGTGGACGGCGGCAGGCACGCCGGCGTTGCCGGCCTACTAGCTCTAAGCAAGACAAAGACGTGGTCCCCACATCTCCGCCTCCACAAGGCGGCGCACCATATACTAGAACGGCCAACAGGAGAGTGCACAACACACACCCTACGAGACTCTAATGGTTCCCAATCCCAGAATTCCACAAGAAAGTTCGCATTTTGGCTCGTAGCGCAGATAGTAACAACTGGCCCAAGTTTTCATTTTGTTGCAATATACCTTTGAAGTAGAGAAAAGATACTGTTTAAAATGGGGTACCAAAGTTATTCACCCTTCCTATTTTTTGTGTGGCGGGGGGAGCGGGGGGAGGATTTACATCCAAGAAAAGTTGAGGCTGAAAAACGTTTTCGAGTTCGCATTCAAAGTAGGCGACCGCGATAATGTCACATGCTCCGTGCGCCTTTTCGAGGACTGCAACTGCAGCGCCAATGTTTATTTGGTGGTGTTCCTTGGGGAAATTGGTGACGAGAACTTGCGAATTCCTTTTCTTACGGCGCACAATGCTTCCGACGAATAACCACGCTCGAGAAGCAGGTTCTAGTCGCTTCCCACGAAAGCGTCGGTGTCAGGATCATCGCCGAGACAGTATACCACGATTACCATATTTGTATGGGGACGAGGGGCAACGTGTTCATTGGTAATCCTTAGATCAACAGGTTGTTCGGGGCTTGGCGTCGGTGTCGTTGCGTGATCGGCCAGCAAGATTATCGGCTTTTCCAGCAGATCAGTAAAGGCAGCGTTGTCCGTCAAAAAATCTATTCCGGGAGTTACGTCGCGGGAGCAGTTGGAAAGCTTGACGAAAGCAGTACGGTACGTGGTGCAGTGACAGCCCTTACCTTTCGTTAAGCTCCTGTCTTTTGGAGCAGTTATCTTTTATCTTTTAGCACGTAATGCGTGTATAAAATGAAAGTATGGCAATGGAATAGATTAGACGTGAAAATGGCACCGTCTTCACTTCAGGCTCATGCAGGAATGTACAGTCTTGGTCAAAATTTCGTGGCCAAGCCTGAAACGCGCATACTGCAATAAATTCAATGTACAGGCTTACGTCCCGAGAGACGCTGACACTCGTTATGCAGGAAAGTTAGAGAAAACGCGTTTCTTTCTTACTGCCTTAAAACATTTTTGCTACATATAAAAGTGAAGCCGATTATTAGAATTCTTTGTGGTCGAGAAGGCTTAGGATTGGCCCACAAAATTTTCACAAAGGGTGTAGGTCCATTTGCGCATTGTGTTATGTGCACCTTTCCCTATACTGAACCCGCTGCATTACGGCCATTTCCAGCAACTCGGCCCCCTCCAAGCTTTCCTGCAGAGACATAGGTGCACGACTCATCTTTGGAGCATTGGTACTGTAGTGGGGGATTACATGTTGAACATGTCACAACTGACATAACAGACTCCCTCGTATGGTCTCCCGCATGACCGCATCTGCCGCAAGCACCGCAGCCGGTTTGCACATGCAGATGTGAACAACGGCAATAAACGTGTGCATAAACAAATTGATAGCAGAGTGTACGAAAAACGCAATGCGCGAAAATAATATAACCTGATGTACACGTCTGACCACAATGTGAAAGCAGTGACGACTGTTTCTCTTACAAAAGTAAATTCAAGACACGTTGTTAGTGCAACGTCAGTAGATATCCCGAAGCGATAATATCATTCGAAAAATATTCAACCGCTGTGTATACGCATCACGTCACATGCCGGGCTCGCAATATTTTGCACTTCCTGTGAATCCGAAACAGTCCTTATTACACCGGCTTTGTGGGTGAGCTTCACCGCGTTTTAAGTGAGCGCACATTAAGGCGTCGGCACGAAACCCGGACAACGCAACTAACACAGCTAACACATGAAGTACGGCTCACTGTAGATCACGACAGTATTTCTACTGTATTCAACTTTATCTTAGTATACCGTACGGCCGGTATTTCCACGCAGATAGTCCTCCGTGCCTGGAGTTTTTTTTTTGTCTTTGTGATGTCAAGATCGCCTAGATAAGTGACGTTCATTTTTTACAACGATGAGCGACTGAAGTTGTAAGCCGGACAAGACAAAACATTTTTCGCGCAGTGCTTAAAATGCACGGCTGGTGAGCCCACAAATGCGGGTTCGATCTTTCCGAAGCCACGGTACTTTTGGTGAAGGCGAAATACCAAAGCAACCAAGTTGGAGGCGCAGAGGAGCCTGGCGGACTTCATCATGAAGGCCACCAGCAGCTGCCTAAAACGAGGGGATCCTTAGCCTCGCCCGTCCCACCCGTTTCCCCATCCCGTTTTAATGAAAGTAAAGTATTCTCTCTCTTTCCTTTTCCAATTTCGGAGTACGTTAAATACAAGCACGGGACAAAAAATACTTCTGCTGCTCGTAATTACTTCGGGCGAGTTAAAAATCCGCAGTGCGAAGTCAATGTCGTCCCTTGTTATTTTTGTTTCCTGGGGAGGGCTTTTTTCTGCGTCGCGAAACACGAAACGTTTTAATGTTTGCTTTTTGCACTCTGAGTATAAATACCCCTTTATTAATGGTCTCCCCATTAAAGTCCGTGTTTAATGGCGGATATACAACTTTGTCCATGCTTTTTTGCGGTTGCGACTATAGCAAAAAGTGTAGTTCGCTTTGGCACAAATGCATGAGAAGCATCAGTACGCCTATTCATCATTGTATGCGCCAGTTTGCATGATGTATTCGAAACATTTTTATGCGTATTTTTAACAAACACTCTGCTGTAAGAGATTGTCAATGTGTTCATTTGTTTTGTTACAGAGAAGCTATCGCACCACAAGCACTTACATGGGGGCATCGAGTTCGTCGATAGCATTCCTGAAACTGGCACTGGAAAGGAACTCCGCCGCGTGCTGAGAGAGGCATATTTGCGAAGACTCGAAGCATCCCAGAAATAACACTGTCGTTGCGGTGTCTATCTGTTCTTGGAATACGTGCGAAAGGATGATACTAAACAGTACATTGTTTATGATGCTAGACATGTTATACTACATACACGCAATATTAATTATGCTTGCCCTGATAGTGATAGAAAGGATGAATAAACATTTCTAAGAGATATTAGTGAGCTGTCTATCCTGTTGGTAAACATGTTTCATGTGTTACGCAAGTTCCTTGTGAATAATGAACACGCATTACTAGCACTTCTTATGGTATTGGAGAAGAGTTCTGAATTCTGCTCGGATACTGTATTCGAGTTCTGCTGCTCCAAGGTGCATAACTCAAACAGCTTTGATTTTAGCGAAGTATTTTCTTGCGGAATATAACTTGACGACAACTTTTCCTTCCGTTTTTTACTCGTTCAACTTGAACAACGTCTTTTACAAGTTTCAGTTTCTTACAGCGATAGCGCTGAACAGGTCTGGTTCCCGGTAAGTACATTTATTGCGACCCAGTGATGGTGTATATTTTACAGTCTTCGTCGCCATGTACGCATTGCATGTAGCTTGGCATGAAACCCTGGGTCGTTACTGGTGCATGCGCGCCGGTACACAGAGTTTGAATGTAATAATTTGGCGCAAGTATTCAGCCAAGGCTCTACAAAGTAGTCAGAGCTCTTATCGCGTGTACTTATTCATGGGAAAAAGGGTTTTGCGTCACGCAAGTTGACAAAGACGGCCATTAAACTAGTGAAACAATAAAACTTACACGTACTTTTACTTGCTTGGTGGATCAATGTGTCACCATTGCATTACCCTAGGGCTTTTTTGCTGCCATTTACTAGGCGTTGTGAGTTGCCAGATTTTCTACTTAGAAATAGGTTACTATAAAAGAGAGCGGGGTGCCATCATTTTAAATTTAAAAGTAGTTGTCTTCCAGGCTCCTTCAAATTGAGTACACCTTCGTTTAGTTTTGCAGTGGTAATCCTCACAAACCCGAAAAACCCCTAAAAGACTAAAACATGGGGCGTTTTATTCAATCTATATTTGACAATGAGAAAAAACACGAGTATAGGTTCTGGGCCAAACAATCACAGCGCCCTTTGCCTCTCATGTGTATACTGATACTGGGCTATACTTTTCTACATTGCTACGCATTCTGCCGAGGTTTTAACATCAGCTCGAAGGAAACCTTGGCAGGCTTGGTTAGCAAACATTTCAGCCTTCCTGCTGGTTCTGTGTCACCAAGGGTGATAGTGCCTAAAATGACTACCCCCCGCACTGCATGAGGTCTTCTTTTTGGAAAGCCTAGCCCAACAAGATCCCAAGGTAGCTCTTAAGTTCTTTCTTCAGATGCCTGCCACTCCCGATCGCCGTTGCAGCAACCCACCAATCACAAAACACGAGCTATGTTTGTCCTCACCATTGTGCATTTGCGCCCCTTCAAATGAGGGTAAACCAACTCGCCAAGCTGTCTGTTTGGTGCGTGTGCGTGTGTGTGTGCGTGTGCGTGTGTGGGCCTGCGCGTGTGTGTATGCGTTTGTGTGTGCGTGCGTGTTTGTGCGCGTGTGCCCGCGTTTGTGCGCGTGTGTGTGCGTGCCGTGTGTGTGTGTGTGTGCGGTGTGCGTGTGTGTGCGTGTAGTGTCGTGCGTGTGCGTGGGTGTGAGCGTGCGCGTGTTTGCATGCTTGCTGTGTGTGTGCGTGTGCGTGTGTGCGTGCGTGTGTGTATGTGCGTGTGTGTGCGCTTGTGTGTGTATACGTGTGTGTGTGCATACGTGTGTGTGTACGCGTCTGTGTGTGCGTGCGTGTGTGTGTAGCCGTGTGGTGTGTGCATGCGTGTGTGTGTGCACGTGTGTGTGCGTGTGCATGCGCGTGTGTGCGTGCGTGTGCGTGCGTCTACGTCGTGTGCGCGGCGCGTGTATGTTGGTATGGTTGTGCGTTCTGTGTTTGGGTGTATGCGTGTGAGCACTTGTGTGCGTGTGTGGTGCGTGCGCGCGTGTGTGTGCGCGTGCATGTGCGTGTGTTGTGAAGCGTGCATGTGCGTGTGTGTGCGTGCGCGTGTGTATGTGTGCCTGTGCGCGTCCACTGTGGATATGTGCGTGTGCATGTGTGTGTGCATGTGTGTATGTGTGTGTGCTTATGTGTGTGCGTGTGTGTATGGGCATGTGTGTATGCGCGTGTGGGATTGCGCGTGTGCGTGTGTGCCTGCGCGTGTGTGCGTATGCGTTTGTGTGTGCGCGCGTGTGTGTACGCGTGTGCGCGTTTGTGCGTGCCCTTTGTGTGAGTGGCGTGTGTGTGTGTGTGTGTGCGCGCGTCTGTGTGTGTATCTCTGTGCGTGCGTGTGTGTGCGTGTAAATGTCTGTGTTTCGGTGCGTGTGCGTGTGGCGCGTGCGCTCGTGCGCGTGTTTGCGTACTCGTGTGGTGTGTGCGTGTGCGTGCGCTTGTGTGTGTGTATGCGTCTGTTTGCGTACGTGTTTGTATACGTCTGTGTGTGCGTCTGTGGTCGGCGTGGTGTTGCGTGCAGCGATGCGTGTGTGCGTGTCGTGCGTGCGTGTGTGCGCGCGTGCGTGGGCGCGTGTGTGTGGGTGTGTGTGTGCGTCCTGTTTGCGTGCATGCGCGGGCGCACGTGTCTGCATGTGCGCGTTGTGTGCTTGCGTGTGCGCGTGCGTGTGCGCGTGTGTGCGTGCGTGTGTGCGTGCGTTCGGGGTGTTTGTGTGTGTTAGGACCTAAACATAGTCGCCATCTTGCGGAAAGGAATTATCGATTTTTGCCCCAGTCTAAAATCGAAGTACAGCCAAACTCGGTTATTGGGAACTGCAATATGCGGCCCCATTATTTCGACATATCCAATAGTTCAGTATAGCAAAGCCCGCCCATAAGAAGTTTTTTGTTGCGAGATCTCAATACGCAGGAGACCCCAACCACGCATGCGGAAACCAACACAATTAAGTATGTTGTTACCATGCACAAAACAATTCATTTAGTCAAGAAATAAGGCTACTTTCTACCTCAACTGGCTACTTCGTA
This sequence comes from Haemaphysalis longicornis, assembly GCA_013339765.2. Classification (NCBI taxonomy): domain Eukaryota; kingdom Metazoa; phylum Arthropoda; class Arachnida; order Ixodida; family Ixodidae; genus Haemaphysalis; species Haemaphysalis longicornis. Next base: position 17,473,002 of record CM023451.1, read on the forward strand.
AAAAAAAGGTGATTCTTGTTTTCACTTTCATTTTGGTGGCATTCAACTAGCACAGCATTCGAGGCCGTGTCCTTCAATATCAAAGCAATAATGGCAGAGAATATCAACTGCAGAAAGCGCTTCATAAAGCGGCGGACGGCTTTCACCCGGGATATCCTCTGTCTCTTCGGTGCTTTCAGCAGCGCCAGCTGCCATGGCATCGGCGACGGTCTCTGCGTCAAGCCCGTTCTACATGGTGCGATTTTCCCTGCGAATTCGCAGATGCGGCGCCGCTCGTGCGGCAAAGCGACCCATTTTTCGTGTGCTGCGCTCAAAGTGCCAAATGTTTAGAACGGGTCGAGAATCCCCGCGAACGCCGCTGGCGCGGCTCGTGCGGTGTAGAGGGGCTGGATCTGCGGCCAATAAGAACACAGCTGCGTGAACGCCACGGCATCTATGGTTGCACTCTTAGCAACCAGATGGCGTTGCTTATCTAAGCGCGGCGTAAGCGCGGGCGCACCACAACGACCAAAACAAACTCACACGCGTTCGCAGCACAATGTTGCGCGCCGTTTTTAATGAATTCTTAATTGGTACCCGTGAATGTGGCGGACATCTCAGCAGGGAACAAGGGCAGAAAACCCAAGAAGAACTGTCCGAGGTAAACCGGGGTGTGCTAGGCACGCACAAAAAGCCAATTCAGGGTGGCTTGCTGTGCTTGTCTTCTCTGCTATGTGTGCGTATATTGCTATATAATTGGCGATTGTTGTACGCAACCGCAAATAAACTCATATTTACTGCAGTGCAGACTAAAGAAACTCGCCCAGGAAGTAAAATAAAACCTTTTTTTTCAAATCACGACAAGATTTGATCTCAGCCAGTCTTAAAACAACGTGCCTCTGAAAGGCAAAATTCGCGACGTTCGCAGGCCTTGTAGACGATTTTTCCAGGCGTTGCGAGCTTCGCAAGTGCGAATGCTCGCTCCACCGAATTCTCAGAAGAAAAACGTACCACGTAGAACAAGCTTTAGAGGGGCTCACAGTGACGGCAACCTGGTCGTCGACGGCAGTCAGGAAATCACCGAAGGAATTCTATGGTCCCGTTTTGTTGTGCGAGTATAAGTCACGAACCGTTTTCAACTAGCCCGGCTCCCCTCTCTCCTTCAGTTACAGAAAGTGTCCGGCGTCAGGTCGCCCCATGTGAGGCTCAACACCTTAACCGCGGCCAATCAACATCTCAATTACAGCTGTGAGACCATGCGTTTCGGAAAAATTCCTAGGTTCGCCGAGTTCGTTATATCCGATGTGAACTTTGTTATAAGGAATATGTCTCGCGTGTATTTTTGTAACTGATTTCTTTTTGTTCGATATATAGGATAATTCCCTCTATCCGGGTTCGTTATAATTGGGCTTGGCTGTGACAATTATGGGAGCATAAAGCAAGCTCTTTGGTTACCTACCTGTACAGCTAATTAACGATTGGAAGCCCTAATAATCCGCAACACGTTGAAGGAAATTATAGTATCCCACACAGTGGCACAATACGAGGAACCAACAGTCCAACAGGTAGGCGTATAATCGACTCATTGGAGATTACCTGCACGTTGCAACAAGGCACCAATGTCTACATTCCGCAGGATATAAGTGAATGTATAAAAATGCTGTCTTCTAGAAATGCAACCCTGCAAGAGAGCGACCAATAGAAAGTGCAAAAGGATTTCCTAACTCTCAGCCCGTGATCTACGTCGATGCAGCAGATTCTGACACACGTGATGCTATGTCCATAGCTGCAGTAGATGCCGCAGGTAAATCAAGCGTACGCGGAACGGTAGTAACCACAGAATCCGAGAAACGCGTTTATCGGCAATCGCAGTTGGAATTGTCTCCACGTCACCTAAATTTATAAATGACTCTAAAACCGCAGTTTTAGAGACCCTTAGCTTTATTACAGTTTAGCGCAGTTTTGGAGAAATTAGGGACTCTAAGCGTACATATCGCAACAGGAAAGATGAATTCTGGTCGATTTCAAAGGCCTGTAAAAAGTCCACGTTTTACGCGCACCTGCACACTCTCCCTATCCTGGCAACGACGCAGCTCACAACTCGGTTAGAAGATTCGCATGACGACCCACCGAGCAGCCTCCGCTGAGTTCGGAAAGGGACCGCTTGGAATCAAACTGGGGAATCACTAATTTATTACAGATTACGGACAGGACCGTTATCTCCCTGCCCAACCATTCCCAAGAAAAAGGCAATAGGTGGTCTGGCGCCTCCACCGAACAAATACGTACCCAAACCCTGTAGCATACAGTCGCTACTGTCACGTGAACGGATGGTGGGGTGGTCTTTACCAGGTCGGAGCAATAGACACCGGGTAGCCATTGACGTTTTTAACAACATACATTTAATGCACACACAAAAACCCTAACGCACAAGCACTCAATAGTTCTACTGCACACAAACGCTAAACACTCACACCTCTACTAACAATCCCAACATACCAGTCAACTCTCAACCCAAAAGGCTCTACAATAAAGTTCTACGCAATTCGTCCGAATCAACTGATTCTATCACCCTCTAGGTGATCTCACTAAACCAGAACTTCCTAGTTGTGTCCTATGATTGCGTCCCTATTGACTGGCCTACCCCGGTCGTCGGCGCTAACGTGTCGCCCCCTTGCGTGGCCGCGACTCGGTGGTAGCCGTCGTCTCGCTTCGTCGGTGCCGGCGTTCGATGCGCGCGGTCACTCCTTGGATGGCGTGGGCTCCGCGCGTCCTCACTTCCTTCCTCTGTGGCTACCCCCCTGTAGCCGCTCTCGCTGGAGGTCCTTGATGCCGGTGTTCGACGCGCGCGGTCATCCCTTCGGCGGCGAGCTTCCTCGGTGGCTACCCCCTGGTAGCCGCTGCCGCTCGACGTTCCAGGTAGGCTCGGCCCGAACGTGGCCTTTCGGGGCCGTCGAGACGAACGTCGACGGAGCGTGGACGCTGGCCGCTGGTGCCCGACCGATGCCGCTGGGGCCACGAAGACGCAGGTTCGTGGTGCACCTAGGATGGCGGTGCCGATGCGAAGTCGGCCCGCTCCTGCCCAGGCTCGGATGGCGTGGCCGATGGACTGGCCGCGACCCCCTGGGCCGTTCCGTGAAGCTCACGTGCTCCGGCCGCCTCCTGGTTGTCTGCCTCCGGTTGTATCGCCTCCCCCTTCTCTTTGTGCGCCCCGCTTTTATATCTTCTGGGCTCTCTCGTGGCGCACTCCCATTGGCTTCTTGCTTCTTCCCTGTCCTTATATGGCCAATATGTAACTTGTCCCATGCGCGGCCTTCCCTGATTGGCCGACCAGTGCGCTACCACCTTCGCCCATGCTTCCTTGGTGCGTCGGCGCTGGCGCTTGCTGATTGGCGCGCTCTTGGCGCGCACTTCAAGTGGCCGTTTCTTTGTTCTTTTCTTTCCTGGTTTTCCGGGGTTTTCATGCATCCCCTCTCGGGGGGGTGCCCTGACACATGACAGCTACTACCCTGGCCAGTGTTCAGGCATGGGCGCGCTATGGAGCTATCGGACGGACCTGTCACATATACTATGGGCTTGTCCTTAGACAACCCAACAATGTCGTAAAATCCCCGAATGAACAGTGGGAGACCATAATGCTCAGCTGCGACCTAGGCGTTGTTGTGCCAGAGTACCCGGCCCCAAATTCGTTGCACTGGGCAACGCACCAACAGCGGGGCCGATTCCCGCCTCGTGCAAACCGGCACCAAACCGCCCGCGGCCGACGGTGCCAGCTTGGAGCGCCCCAGAATCGTTTCTACTTTTACGTCGCGGCGGCGCGGCCGAATCTTGCCCGGGGTGAACAACCGGCAACCGAAAGGCCACCCCGAACTGGAGACGGCGTCGCAGAGACGGCGTGGGTGTCGCCCTCTCTTTCCTCATCGGCTGACGCAACCCGTTCGCCTCCATTCGTCGGATTTCAAACTTCGCCCAGCGAGGGTCCTGATTGGAGCGATTCGAACTTCTCGGGGCCACAACGGACTTCCCGGGGTATAAAACAAGCCCGGAGGCACTCATCGTCGGCATCCTTCGGCAACACCGAGCGGAGAGGTGCTGACGCCTTTGTGCGAGCCATGTAACGTTTGCTTACCCTTGTACATACTGTGTATAAATGCGGCTTGAACTTTTCGTCGGCTCGAGAACTTCTTCGCTCTGCTGTGCGCCGCGTCGACATCGGGCGGAGCCAGGCAGCGACGCGACACCGGTGGCTCCGGCGGACGGGCCCAGTCCCAACAGTGGAGACAGTGGTGGAATGGCTGATTCCGAACATAGGTGACGAGCTGGATGCGAGTCAGAACCTTGGAGCAGCGCTGGGACGGTCATTCTCAACAGCGGATGGCAGCTGCGGGATCGACCGGCAACGGCTACAACCTATAGTGTGGTAAGCGCTCAACTTTTTCTCTCAGTTCGCCAGACTTTTTTAGTCCAGGTTATAGTAGTTTAGAGAAGGGCTGTGCGAAGCACTGTGAAAGCTTCAATTGTTTCAAGCCTACAGAAAGTGTGTTGAAACCAAAGCTAGTGCCGTGAGTGTAAACAAAGGAGCCTAGATAATTACTTGCGCGTGCCTTACTAGTAGTTCGATAGTAAGCAACGGCAAGGGAATTCTAGCGTGGGGAAGCAGCAAGAGGCCAGTGCAAACGATGGAGGACCTTAAAGTGAAGGAACTCATCGAAATTTGCGAGAAGCTGGGCCTTGACTTAGGCCGTGCGATACGGAAGCATGCGATCTTTGAGATCATGCGGAAGGAGAACGTAACGGCTGAGGAAGTCAATGAGGCCAGGGATGAAATCAAAGAGCGCCATGAGCGTGAAGAAGCCGAAAGGAAAGAGCTCCGGGAGCGCGAAGAAGCCGAAAGGAAAGAGCGCCGAGAGCGCGAGGAAGCCGAAAGGCAGAAACGGCAGAGAGGAAGCCGAAAGGCAGGAACGGAGAAAGCTTGCCGAAATGGAGCTCGAGTTGATGAGGCTAGAGATGGATATCCGGAAGGGTTCGCCCGCGCCTAGCGTAGCTTCTCCAACGGTTCAGGCGAGCGGTCCGAAATGTCGGGGCCAACGGCCGCCGTTCGTTGTTGAGAGGTCAGGGCGCAAGAACAACGCGAAGCGACCCGCATACTCGCATATTTTTGAGAGAGAAGCGAGCCAGGCAAACGAGAAGGGCAGAGAGGCAGAGGAGCCGCTTCTAAATATGATTTCCAAAACGCGCGAACAGTCTGCCAGCAGTGAGAAGGGCATGGCACTTACGAGTAGCGAACCCGTCTGCAGAACTGTCGGGGGAAACCAAAGACAGGATGTGGACATATAACAAAATCACAACTTCTTTTAGGATGAGAAGGAGAGAAATGGCGCCGCCGCACCCCGGCCTGGCCAGGGAGCAAGCGGTAATACTAAGACAATTGCAGACGAGTTCCTTACTGACCCCGGTGATCATGAAGCATGTGTGCCCCGAACAATACGAGGATGATACCTGCAAAGTGTGCCGCAGTGCGCGGGCTACGATGGCTCACATCCTGTGGGACTGCTCGGCAAGACCTACAGAGGCGTCAATGGAGGCAAAGGTCTCGCCGTGGTACGTGACCGCGGCGCGTAGCATTGACAAGGACGTACAAGTACATCCCGTTCAGCAGATCCTGGCGGCACTTGAACTGCGGCGCCCGCACGAAAGCCCACAGGGCCCGGCCGCCCAGAGCGGGCAGGCCGGAGGACCTCGACACGAGCAGCGAGGGAGCGGCCTAGTAATAAGCCCAGCCGGGAGGACGTAGTGCCGGGTCACGGCGCTTCGGTAACGGAGGCCGCCTGCAGGCGATTTTAATAAATAACTTATAAAACAGCGCTAGAAACAGGACTACAGAAAGGGCACACAGACAGGGCGCTGTTTTATAAGTTAGTTATGTACCAACTAGGCCGCCTTCAATCTGTGTTGGATTTCAATAAAGTCTTCACTCACTCGCAAGCGGGGAAGCTCTCGCAGAAACTTGACTCTTCCCCAGCGAGCGAGACGCGAAAGGACGCTCAGCAGCGTAGCCCAAACTACGAGCCGACCGAAAACTCTTGCGGTAGGTTAGTCGAACGCCAGCAGCTGAGCGGGGTTGCGTGAAACCCTTCGGTGGAGAAACGCAGCTGGGCGACACGAAGAGTACGTTGTCACCGGTTTCCGATCAGCTGTTAGGGGAAAACGAGCTGAAGGTCGAAGCGCTGCCGAGAGAGAAATCCATGGAGCTCGTAGCAAACGACTCCGACAGAGTGAGTACCGCCGTCTCGGAGAGCAAAGGGGTACGTAAGCGAGATAACGCTCTTGCTGAGACGTCCGGTAGGAGGCCGTACGAGTCCACTGATCGCGATCAAGTGTCGGCCTCGGTTTTAGTGATCTCGGCACGAATGCTCAGAATCAGGGGTGGCGTTGGAAACTGCTTCCGACTGGTGTGTGCGTAGTGTGCGAGATAGCGAAGATTCGCGGGAAAGTGTGGACAGCGAGGCTAGCCAGACGAAGCCGCTAGAGCCCCCGCAAACAGAAGGTGTTCCTTCGGGTGCGAGCCCTAACTCGTGCGATAGTTGTGGCAAAGCCTGCGAGCGGGACACGAGAGACGAGCGAGCAACGAAGGCCGAGCGGCGAGCGCACCGAAAGCTCTGGCAGTAGCTTAGTGGAGCCGCCGACGGCTGAAGCGGGTTGCGTCATCCCCATCGGCAGGGAAACCCAGGTGACCGAGCATTGCGACGTGAACTCGATGTTGTCCCCAGTTATTGATGGCTTGCTTGAAAGCAAGGTGGGGCCCTTTCACCCGCGTTCCAACCCCGTGGAGCAAAGGTACCCAGGGCAAAAGCGAAAGTGGAGAACTCTCTGCTTTGAGGGAAACCGCGATTGGGAGGCATCCGTGCCGGCCGCTATGTTGGCCTTGAAGTCAGCTCCGCGGGAGATTACGGACGTCAGCTTTGCGAGGCTTTTATATCACTCGGGAAAGAGCACGCGTTTTGAATGATGAAACTAGCCTGTGGAGAAGAGCTAGTAGTGAAGCAGCGTTCGTTCCCCCGTTTGGGCAGTCCGTCCCGTCAGGTTGAGCTTCGGTCTCAAAAGCGCGCCGTATTGCTTCTCGAAAATCATGGATCGGTGTTTCGCGGCCTGTACGCCTGTACGCGCTCTCTTACCTCGACGATGTCGCCAGCATTTCTAGCTCATGGGAAGTGCATGTACAGCACTTAGGAATCGTGCAGAGCAGGCTCACAGGCCTGGCAGCCAAAGCGCTGAAGTTACGTATCTACCGCAGTGTGTGATGGTAGCGCGGCCGACGCAGACCATCGGAAATCAAAGTGGCCGCAGTCGTAAACTATCGCCGACGACCGACTAAGTCAGAGATGGGGACTTTTTCGGGTTTCGCTGGATATTACCAGCATTGTGTGAGAGTTTACTCCACACTGGCTAGTCCTTTAACTGACGCTCTCAGAAATACTGAGCCAGTGAAAGTAGAGTTAAACAGAAATGAGGAGGACCCCTTTCAAATGCTCAAACGAGCCTTGAGCGAGGAGCCAGTTCTAACGACCCGACTTTTCGAAGGGTTCGTTATTCAGTGCGATGGAGCGATCGTGGCATGGGAGCTGTACCAAGCCAAGAGGATGCGAACGGCCGGGAACGACCAGTTTTGTACTTAAGCCGCAAGCTAACTTGCAGGGAAGAGGCTTACACTACCTCCGAAAAGGAATGTGGCTGCGTCGTGTGGGCAGTGCAGACGTTTGCGTGCTATGTAGCCAGTAACGCTTCCGCAGACGCACTAAGCTCTGCGTTCTAAGTAGTGCTACCTCGGTCCTCCCCGTGTCTTTCGTTTTGTCTCTTAGTGAGCAGCTTTTATATTAGCAGGTAGATGGGAGCAACAATTTTTCCCTCATTTGCTGCCTCAGTTGATTATTTCCGCACTGTGTGATTTCAAGTAATCAACCTAGTTATGATCATTTCATGTGACGTGTTATTTTTTATACATAGCATGAGTTCTTATTTTAACAGTTTTGCGTCCCGCATGGGTCTCATGGTGAACAGGGTCAAAATTAGGGATAAACACTCAGCTAGGAGGGTTTATTAAGTTTTGGAGTCTGGTGTTCTGACCGAGGACAGAGGGTGCTTGCTTGCGCTGGGTGTTGCCTGTTGTCGGCTGGTTCTTTGCAAGCTCTAAAACGATGGGCAACCGGTGCTGAGAAACGAGACCGGAAGGGCCGGGCGAAGCTGGTCGAGACACCTGGGCAGCACGGCGATGTACCTGTGATCCGGACCGGGCAGGTCGTACCTGTTCGTTGAAAGGAGCGTGGTTGAGCAGGGCAGCCCTTTCCATGGAGCGCTGGAGGTGAACCTGAATGAGCCTGGCGAACCAGCTCTCCGGCATCCGAGCCACGTGGAGGTATCTCGTCTACCTGGCGCATTGTCTGGCGGCGGGGGTTTTGTTGTGCCAGAGCGCCCGGCCAGCTCGCCAACAGCGGGGACAAATCCCGCCTCGTCCAAAACTACCTGCGGCCGACGGGCCAGCTTGGAGCGCCGCAGATTCGTTTCTCCTTTTACGTCGCGGCGGCGCGGCCGACTCCTGCCCTGGGGTGAACAACCAGCAACCGAAAGGCCACCCCGGCCTGGAGACGGCGTCGCGGAGACGGCGTGGGCGTCGCCCTCGCCTCCCCTATCGGCTGACCCAACCCCTTCACCCCCCTTCGTTGGATTTCAAACTTCGGCCAGCGAGGGTCCTGATTGGAGCGATTCGAACTTCTCGGGGCCACAACGGACTTCCCTGGGTATAAAACAAGCCCGGAGGCACTCATCGTCGGCATTCTTCGGCAACACCAAGCGGAGAGGTGCTGACTCCTTTGTTCGAGCCATGTAACGTTTGCTTACCCTTGTACATACTGTATATAAATGCTGCTTCACCTTTTCGTCGGCTCAAGAACTTCTCTCTGCTGTGTGCCGCGTCGACATCTGGCGGAGCAAGGCAGCGACGCGCCACCGGTGGCTGCGGCGAGCGGGCCCAGTTACTACAGCAGAGACAGCGGTGGGATGGCTGATTTCCAACATAGGTGACGAGCTGGATGCGAGTCACAACCTTGGAGCAGCGCTGGGAAGGTCATTCCCACCAACGTCCAACACTTGCTGAAAACGCCGTCCAGTTGGCTGTCCCGTCCAGTTGGCTGAAAACGCCGCCAAGACCCAAGTGTTGCTGACCGCTGTTTAGGGAGAGGCCTGGCCCTCCCTACAAAAAACAGTTTTCTTTCTGCACACAAACGTTTTTACACCTTTTTGACCAACCAGGGCAGGACATAAGTTGAAAAAATTAGTAGTGGCTTAGCTCTGCTATGCCGAGGATATACGTAGCGTGAGCTAAGGTTCAACAACCAGTCCAGTCCAGTCCAGTCCAGTTTTGTCCAATTCAGTCTAATCCAGTGCCAGTCCAGTCCTATTCAGTTACTGCTCCTCGCACATGCTCAGCATGGCTCTTCACGAGCCACGCGAGACGGCGATGAAGCGGCTCCGCTGCAGCGTCAGACTTGGCTACTCCGCAATTGAGGCGCAAACTGGGCACGCGCCTGCGCCAGTGCGTCTATCGTGGCTATGACGCAAAACAATCCAACACAATTCACTTTAATCCAATCCAAATCTAATCTAATCCAATCTAAGCCAAGCCAATCCACCCAAGCCAATCCAACCCAATCCAATGTCTCTCGCGTTTGCGCAGAACGGCCCTTCACGGCACACTCGAAACTGCTCAACCTCGGCCAGTGTAGCTTACGCTACAAAAGGGTGTAAGAGGCCATTGCACCCTTTTTCTTGAATCTAAACACTTTTGTTCGTAGCTCTGCACCCCTTTTGTGTGCAAATTTGTAGGGTGCTGAACGGGGATGGAAAATGTTTTCAGTTGTTGAATGATTATGGCCATGTATGCAGGTGTAATTTCACTGCGAAGTACAAGAAATCCCCTCGTACCCTCCTTCCTACCTTCTAAGAAATGTTCGAAATCAAAAAATGTTCGTCTGCAATGACCCCTCATTTCCTTGTGTGGTACGCCTTATGGTCCAAGTTTAGCTTTGGCACGCGAAACATCAATTTGAACTTTTAAAATTAAAACGACTATATACACACAAAAACGTTTGTACGCATTTACTGAAGGAAAAGGTGTACTATAAGTGGAATAAGTGATTTGAAAAGTCATTGCGCCCTTTTTTCAGCTTCCAACATCCTAATTTGTAACTTTACGCTCTTTGGTGTGGCAAAAAGGGTGTTGACCGACAGGGCCAGCCTTGGTTTTTGTGAAGCTGCTGAAATGTTTAAAGAAGAGCTTGAATAGTGCTCTCGCTGCCATATGGTGCTAGCTTCACGGTGCATTTTCACGGACAATCTCCCCGAGGACTATGTCAACAGTGACTGGTGGCGAGACAAAGACAAGGTGTAGTATGCTAATACGGTGACCATCAGCCAGTTAGGTCCCGCTGGACTCTAGGTCCTATGAACGCTCGTCGCTGTAAATAAATACCTCTCGTCGCTTTCGACCGTAACATATATTGTCACGAAGCCAAAGACGACGCAATTTTGTTCAAGGAAAACACGTTTATTGTGGCGAACTTGTGCTTCCCTACATACTCAAAGAATATACTGGTGGCGAAGCAGCAGTCAACAAAGTGATGTGTGCAGGCGAGCGTCGGCGAGTCGAATGCCGCGCGTCTCCTTTGCGGGTATGTATCTTAGGGCGCGAGTGTTTCTCGAACCGTCGATTTCATCCAGAACAATGTATATCAAAGAAGATTATTGTAGACTGTTGACCTTAGTTTGAAACGCTCCTCCCTATCAAAAAAGATAACACGTGTGGCATAAAAATAAAGAATGGAACACCGGCTTCACTTGGCACACGGATAACGCAGATAACACAGCCCGGCGCAGCCTGTCGGCAAAAACGTAACATAAACAACTCAATGCATGGTTCGAGGCATTACACCCCCTAAGAGTGCATCGACCCAGATGCTAAAATAAAAAAAAACAGCTCGAACAAACAACAAAAATGTTCGTCATCTTGTGTAGAAAGATTTCAGGCGTACCACGTGGACGACTTCCGGCCGCGTGATTCGTCATGATGTTCCGGAATCACCATCGGGGATCATCTCGTAGCTAAGTTGGCCAACTCGTCGTAGAATCTGATAGGTTCCCAAATACCATCGCAGAAGCTTCTCAGTCCGCGTCGACAGAAGAGAGTCCAAACCCACATACGATCCCCTGGGTGGTACTCAGCGTCTCGGCGTAGGAGGTTGTAGCGCCCGGCATCGACCAGCTGCTCGTCGGTTGCACAAACTCGAGCTATCTGGCGGGCCTTTCTCCGCGCGCTGAAGGTACCCTTGGAGGTCGGGCTTGAGGTCGTCGTCTTTTACATGCGAAAGCAAGGCGTAAAGCATCGTAGTCGGCCTTCTTCCGTCGACAAGCTCGAACCGCGTCATCTGCGTAGTTTCCTGGATAGCCGCGTTCTTCGCAAACCTGACATACGGGAGCACTTCGTCGTAAGTTCTATGTTCAGCGTCGACGTACATTGACCGCATATCCGCGATTGTCTTGTTCAGACATTCCGTTAGACCGTTCGTTTGGGGGTGGTGCGTCGTCGTTTTTCGGTGATCCGTGTTGCTGTAGAGTAATAATCCTTGCATCAGCTCCGCAGTAAAGGCCCTTCCACGGTCCGTGATTAGGACTTCCGGGGCTCCATGTCGCAGGACAACTTTGTTCACGAAGAACGTCGCGACTTCTTGTGCAGTCCCCCTCAGAAGAGCGGCGGTATCTGCGTAACGCGTCATGTAGTATATCGCAATGATAATCCACTTGTTCTCGGAACGTGACGTAGGGAACAGGCTCAGAAAGTCCATTCCGATCCACTGGAATGGTCTCAATGGGACGGCGATCAGCTGCAGAAGTCTGGCGCGTCTTCTCGGTGGCGTTTTTCGTCGCTGGCAGTAACGGCAGGTCTGTACGTAGTGGGACACGTAGTGGGACAAGTCGGGCCAGTAGTACTTCACCTTGATTTTTTTAATAGTGCATGCTGTGCTAGGATGTCGGGACGACGGGGCGTCGGGGCACGCTTCCAAAGTTTCGCGGCGAAGGACTGCGGCGATTACAAGAAGATAATTTGTTCTTGTTTTGGGGTTCAAATTTTTCTTCGTGAGGACGGAGTTTTTGAGTCTGAATGCTGATAAGTTGCATACGAAGGCCCTAGGCATGGCGACACTGCGTACTTCGAGGTAGTCGATCGTGACGCGTAACTCAGGGTCGGCACTCTGTTGGGCGGCTAGGTCGCTCTCTGACACGACTCCAAAGAACGCGCTGTCTGCATCGGAATCTTGAGGCGGTGCGTCGACGGGGGTGCGGGACAGATAGTAGGCGTCGGAGTGTTTCGTGCCGGATTAATAGACGATTGTAACGTCGACTACTTGTATGCGCAAGTACCATCGCCGAAGACGGCCAGAGGGGTCCTTCATATTGGCGAGCCAACACAGCGCATGTTGTTCGGTCACAACTTTGGACGGTCTAGCATACACGTATGGGTGAAATTTTAAAATGACCCTTATGATAGCCAGGCACTCTTACTCGGAGACCAGGTAGTTTTTCACCTCTTTCGACAGACAACGGCTGGCATAGGCAATTACCTTTTCGCAGCCGCTTGGCACCCAAGGCTATATCACTGGCGTCCGTGTGCATTTCTGTTTCAGCATTTTCGCCGAAATAAGCGAGCACGGGCGGGCTTTGCGGGCGTAGTTGCGGTTCGTAGAATGCTTCCTCTTGGTCACTTTCGCAGCTTAAAATAGTGCTATCTTTCGTAGAGCGTGTGAGTGGCTCTGCAATGCGGGCGGAGTTTGCGACAAAGCGCAGGTAGTATGCGCACAGTCCGAGAAATCTTCGCACGCCCTTCTTGTCTTTCGGTATTTGGAAGTTCGCTATGGCTGAAGTTTTCGCCGGGTCAGGCACGACTCCCGCGGCATTGACGACTTGGCCCAAAAGCATCAGTTCCTCGTACGCGAAGTGGCACTTTTCAGGCTTCAGCGTTAACCACGATGTATTGATGGCTTCCAGTACAGGCTCCAACCTTGCAAGGTGTTTGTCGAAAGTCCCGGCGAATATTACAACGTCATCGAGGTATCCCAGGCAGGTGTGCCACTTCAGGTCAGCTAGTACAGTCTCCACGAGTCTATCAAACGTTGCTGGCGCCGTGTATAGTCCAAACGGCATCACCTTGAACTGATATAGGCAGTCCGGGTTTATCAATACAGTTTTATTTCGATCTCCCTCTTGTCCACTTCAATTTGCCAGTAGCCTGTTTTCAGATCCACTGATGAGAAGTACTTCGCGTGGCAGAGGTGGTCAAGGACGTCGTCGATTCGTGGCAAGGGGTAAGCGTCCTTTTTGGTGATTTTGTTCAATCGCCGATAGTCAACGCAGAACCTCAATGTACCGTCTTTTTTTCTTCTCGAGTATGACCGGAGCAGCCCAGGGCCTTTTCAATGGCTGTATAATGTCGTCGCTGAGCATATCTTCGACTTGTGTCTGGATGGCTTCCAGCTCGTCTGAAGACACGCTTTACGGCGACTCTCATGTAGGTCGGGGTCCATCTTCGGTTGCAATTCGGTGCTTCGCTAGGTGTGCGTGACGTATTTTGGGGCTACTTCACAAAAAAATTTCCGCCAATCCACCCTGCAAATGTGGTTGGAAAGCATAGCTGTAAACGGCACCCACAACGATTACCCATGCGACGTCACTCAAATTCACTCACGTATTGAGTGAAGCCAAACACAAATGAACCAAATAGTGAACCAACAAAAAAGTGAAACCAAAGACAAGTGAAATGCAGCTAACCACACCCTTTATTACTTTGTAGGCAGCAGACTCGGTTGGTGATGCTGATGAGGCATGCCACATTTATTTAGGTCGCTTAGGCCCGGCAAGAACGAGCGGCCGCCCAGCTGCTGAGTCCACGTTCCGCGTGTGCCCCGAGGAACTGCCCACGAGCCAGTACCAGGACCGCCAGTGATGATCGGGGTGATTATAGGGACGATGGCGATGGTGTCGCTACATGGCTCTCCTCGTAGCGCGTATCGCGTTAGGAGATAAATTAAAAATATCTCCTTGAAGTTATAAAGGGTGTGGTTAAGTGCATTCCACTTCTCTCTGGTTTCACTATTTGCAGATCGACGTGACGTAATTTAAAGGACGTCGCATGGGTAATCGTTGTGGGTGCCGTTTACTGCTTTGCTTTCTAACCACATTGATAGGGTGGATTGGCGCGAATTTTTTTTCTTGTTCATCGTGTATGAAGCTTAGAAGTAATCACTGACAAATTATTCTTTTTGGATGTTCAGTTTATAATAACAAAACAAATATGATGAAGCTTCTACAGTAATATTCTGGCTTTTCTGCAGCCAAAGCCAACGTTTCATCCTGTTCATGAGCCATGCCAAGGACAAATAGAACGTACCTGCCCGGTACAGGACGGAATGCTCGTTAAAGCGCCGCTACCCTAGACAGTGGTGCCAGAATTCCCTCTAGTATATTTTAGTATGAAACACTATGAGCTAGATACGGGGGCGCAGCGGTATGGGAAATGTCCAGAATCGTGAATTAGGGTGTCGAAAGCAGGACAACAATACTAAGGCCGAGGCCACTCACTTGCGGGATATCCGGCTCGTTTGGCGCCCCGGTCACTGTGGGTTAACCCTCAATGAAACCGCTGACATATTAGCTAAAACAGCTTTGGCTTTACCGATCGTCGAGGTTCTCCCCCCGTTTTTTTGCTTGTTGTTGGCACGTTATCGCCAATACCTGTTCAATCAAGATGCCTCCGATCATGGACTGAACACTTCTCCTGAACTGGAACACCTCAGGTACCACTGGAAGAGTACTTTATGCCAACCTCGCTTGTGCGAAGTATTGCTGACTTCTTTTCGTTGTGGTGTGCCACCACTTAATCGGTATTTATATAGGGCAAATCTAACAATCTCCCCCTTGTGCCACTTTTGCCAAGAAATTGAATCCGAAGAGTATTTCTTTTTTTTTGCCGGCGATTTTCTAACCATCGGAGAAGGCTGCTGGAGATGCCCCTGCTACGTCTTGGACTGCCTTTGACTGTACCGGTGCTTTTGTCGTTTGGGGGGACTAGGCTGGGTCAATGCCATAAGGACGTGTGCAACGCCATCCACTCCTTCATTTCGGAGACAGCTCGTCTGCAGTGTTAAAACATTCCGATTAGGCTGACTTTTACTATAGTTTTCCGACTCTTCTCTCTGTTGTTTTCTTTTTTTTCGTGTTTTTCTCTCTCACCCATTTACCTAGACCAAATTCTTTCTTCTTCTCCATTATTTTGCCTCACATAATTGATTGTAACATAACTCTTCTTGGTCAATCCCCCTAAGTGGGTATGCGCCATTTTTCCAGGCCACCACTACCAACAGTTAAGATACACGATTCATAGAGTTTCTTAGTAAGTATACTAGAGAGGAAACTGAAACTTGTAAGCCATGTCGTCTTGGGGGTTCATGGGAAGACCCCCCTTTCTCACTTGGGCTTGTAATGACAATTGCATTCTAAAGCGTTTTTTGGGATTTGCTTTCTTCACTATGCAATAACACGTTTACGAGGTACAAGGAAGCCGAAATCCTGCCTGTTCTGCGGTAGCCGTGTTCGGTGAAACAGCAGGCAGTGCGTGATCGCACCTGACGTTGCTCATGCCGTGGTCGAAGGATGCATGACTGAGCGGGTAATATGCTGCCCCTAAATTTGTAGCCAACAAAAAGAAGAAACAGTACGCACTTCGACGAAGACAAGATACGACAGATACGGGTGCTTGTATGCGTCCTAACTTGTCATCGTGCACGACTGTTTAACGCCATGTTTCTTTTTTCTTGTGAAACTACCTGACGGTTGGTGCACTGCTTCACCACGAAGGCAATGTTTTCATAGGCACGCTCAAAAACTTTCCAAACTCTTCAAACAACTTTTTATTTGAAATAATGGTAAAATTAATAAAACCAGAGTCTCTAATGAGTTCCCCCCCAAAAATTGACATTGTTCGTAATTACAACCTTGGCCTGCGGAATAGCAGGTACAACCGTTCTGGCAAAAATGCGCTTTACTTCCTTTTTCCTTAGTTTTAAAACAGCCTGTTTTTTTCCCCACTTACATAATTGCACACTATTCTTTTCGCGTTTTAGCGGCACTTGTTTAAATTTGCGGGTCACTAAACGATTTCAATCCAAGCCAATAATAACCTAAGACGAGTGCGTTGTACAATGGTGGTACATGACGACACAGACGGCCTTGATGTGAGCCGCATAGACGCTAGCGCCAGATTCCTCATCAGTGTATATTGTAAGAAACTGTATGACGCGATTTGAGCAGGTGCACGCGCATACGCACTGAAGTTCGTGCTACACGCTGTGTGTAGTCGCATGCTGAACAGACACGGTCGGCAGCCGTCCTGCAACTTACGTCACCACCAAGGCGCCTCTCCGACGACTTAAATTGATCCAGGCGCCAACATTCTGTTACCTAGCTTAATAACGAGTGGCAGAAGATGAACACCAGGCTCTAGAAAAAATAAAGAAATCCTACATTCTAAACAGAAGCGAACTAAAATATGGCCCAATGAGAAGCAAAACCGAGTATCTCTCTTCTAATTACACGAATCTTAAAATATCTTAAAAATTTTTGCTGTCGTGTCACCTCCGGAAGCTCTAGCCCGGCAAACGATGAATGGCGCTACGCGGGAAATTAAAAAAGACGACCTAAAAATTGGGCAGCACGTCATCCCCGAAAAAAGTCAAGTAAGGAATCCTTGGCTTGGCCCTACAAAAAAGCGGAAAACGGATCTCACACTCGCCAAAATACAGGAAATCTTTGACCATTTATCTCACCTTCGAAAACGCCTGTACAGTGTAATGGCTGGCATGACAGAAAAAATGATGAAACTTGTGCGGGCACTGAACATGTGCCGGGTATAGCACAGACTGTAGTACCAAACACCACTTAAGGTCACTGAACAAGGCCAAATAAATGCCACCATTAGGTGAGCATAGCGGGCAGCCCTTAACTGCCGGATTTTCACAATCACCGCAAAGGTGTTTAAGTTATGTCTTATAATACCGTTGAATAAATAAGACAGGCCACTCTCCTAGCACAAACGGAGCGTCCGGGGAAAGCAAAGTGGGGACCGGTCACCGTATAAAATGTAGTCACACCTGCAGCAAAAACGGCTGGACGCCATGATGGATATGTCACCGATCCAGTGACTTTCCATAGAAGCTATCCCTCTACTGAAAAAGTGATCCAAACCTACCCGAGGACACGCGACAAACACGGATCAAATCCCTTTTCAGGAAAGTTCCAAAACTATGAAGAAGCCAGTATATGCACAACGCCAGGACCTTCCGATGTAGGAAGGCAACAATTGACGCGAGGAAGCACCGTAGCAATCGCTGTAACTCCATTACCTTCCTACACAGGCGAATTCAATCTTTTTTGCGCTCCCCTCCGCTACCCTGGTAACAGAAGTATCGAATAGATGCTTAAACATTATTAGACATGCTCAATCAGTCATTAGTCTCTTGGCTACAGGCAGAGTACCTAAGTGCCTGAGAAAGATTCTCTAATTTACAATTATAAAAGTCCACAGTGCATAACACACGGACACGCGTCTCAAAGGGACTTGCACAGCCGATCAACACCCACTGCAACTCGCATACCGCGCTTCCTGTTGACGCCGACCACCACACTCTCCTCCTCAAAAAAATATGGAAAACGTTGCCTCATCCTACGCCTAGGAACGCCATCCTTCACCGGGCAGACGGGGTCCTCATTGCTTAAGAATGGCAAAGTCTACTCAGGATGGAAACCAACACATATGTTCAAAAATAGGTTTGCCAAGATGATTGGTAGGAAATGTCCTACAATATCTTAAAGACGGCGAAAAACGCACTCTCTTCAACTAGACCTGGTCATATCTAAGGATGTTCTCAGGGGTGAACAACTCGAACATCCCATATCCAACTAATATCCAACAGCTAATATTCCAAAACATATACAACTCGAACGTCACATATCCAACACGACAGGCTGCTCTGACCAGCTTGTCACCTGAAAATCAGCGTGAGCTGATTCTGCAGCATTGGAATTCTCCTTCACCTCATAGGGTCTACCATCTCTTTGTTCACTTTTCCCAAACTTTCCATAAATCGTATTCGACAAATATGTTTCCCTCCCTCCCTCTTTCCTTCCTTCCTTCCTTCCCTCTCTGCCTTCCTCCGTCCGTCCTTTGGTCTGTCTCATAAAAAACCCAAAATGTTTTAAACATAGCCAAACGATAACCACTTTTAAACTTTGACACTGTCTTTCTCTCTCGAACTGACCAACCCCCCGCAGCCGCGAATATTCACGCCCATATCTTTAGCCACGAAAGCGTAGATGTCCTCCGAGTTTCCTGTGCCGCGGTAAAACCATTGCGGGTAGCCTAGATTTCGTCACTGATTTTTAGTTCTTCGACAGCATAAATTGTACATTACATTCAGGAACTTCGTTTCAAAACGATCCCTCGACGCCGGAGTGACGCTAGCGCGTCATACATCTCAAGACCTAAACGTAGATGTCACTTGCAACTTTTGCGTGCATGACCAGTTCCTGCTATCTTCGAGAAGTCTGCGCAGAATAGAACGATTGCCAACTTGCTTGATAAATTATTTTGTTTTTTGAACGAAGTCGTCGATTTAGGGAAGCGAATACGAGTTATATTCGACAAATTCTGTGTGAAGACGCACGGAGAATTGTTGGACATGCGCCTTATTCCCTCTATGTTGTGTAAAAAAACAATATACATGGGATGCGCCAGATTCAATGCTCACAGGTGTGAAATATGGGCTTGCAAATTTTCACCGCTCACGCAGTACAGGCCAGAAAAACATTGCGTATCTCAGGACGCGAGTGGATCGAGAATTTTTTTAGAATATAGGTATTCTGTAAGTACAGGGAACCCAGGAGGAAATTTAGGTTCACTTGTAGTTTCTGAGGGAGAAGGCACACTAACAAATGTGTGATGTATTGTCACAAATGAAATATTTTGGTAATGCGGAGAACAGTGTTTTTTTTTTCAATACAGACGCAAGTCACGCGTACAATTGTCAGGACGTCTGCTGATTCAAAGAACGTTGCCACAACGAGTATTGATCCACATAAAAACAAACGACAACAGTAAGCTACGATCGGCTATATTTATTACGCGTGTTCCGGACGACTACGTGGCGTTTCATTTCCGCTCGAGTGCTTGAAACGGGAAAACGCGGCTGCTTTTCTTGCGAGATATGCACGTAGATAAGTACGTCGTCGGCCGGGCGGCCAGCTCCGCACTGTGGTTACTGTCGCGATAACCCAAGGACACGCGAACGCTTGTGGTTTCTTCTGCAGCGAAGGCGACAAATGAGGACAAATAATGTGTTTAGAGGATCTCGTAGTGCGTGCGACGAGGGGTCACGCGGGGACCTCTTGCATTTCTCATGAGGTAACCACCTGCTTCTCGCGACGACTTGCGGGAATGGGTACGTGGAACTTTCAACAGCAAGAGTTGACAGCCATTTTTCTGCAACAAGTCATTGCTTGTACGTGCCGTTCTCTAGCTCGCACAGAGAGCGCTGTGCCCCGCAGGCGCGGTTAATAGCCTCGATATACAACGTTTATTCTTGTAGGGCTGTCTTTCGGAAAAATAGTAAAATACCGTTTTTTCTTTGCATATTTTGTTTGCGGTGGAACACAAACACCTGGATAGGCCTCCTGAAACCGGGGACAGTAGACCATTGGCAGTTGCCGTAGCGACAAGTTGCCTAATGGGCCGTCGTCCAATAAGTGCTGAGGTTTCACACTGGCAGCGGGCGAAATGAGACAGAGGCTGCGAAGCCACGTAGTTGATGGCAAACCTGTTCGTACGCTCTCAGATTATTAGCACTATTGCAGTCAATGTGATCCCCTTTGCCAGACGCCCTCGCCGCTTCCAGCTCCTAAGAAAACTATTCACTTCAGCGGGTGAAAGAAGCAGTTTAGTGATCTCAGCCGTGACTCAGAAATGGATCGCTTTCATCGTAAGTCTCATAACTTTTTTTGCCATGACATATGAGTACACAGTAATTCATTCAGGTTTGTTTCCACTACAGTCAAACGGCTGTATAACGAAGCATGTGAGATCAAAATAATTTTAATGACACACGTCACTTCGTTATATGCGTATTGCACTGCACTTACCCCGTATAAACCAGATAAGCATACTGAGAAAACAATGATCACATTTAAACAGCAATAGGAGAAAAAAAATAAAAAAATGTTATTCAGAGTAATATCACCTATCCAATGCGCAACCAACGCTGACCTGATGCTGTCAAAGTTCATGGCGTGCTGCGGCGGGAGGTCAGGAAGTAACGAGATATATCAATTTCATTATTTCGAACTGAGATGGCGTTCATTGCGCTTCTATTTTACGAGCTTTTACTGTGTATGTATATGCACAGAATGTACGTACATGCATGTGTGTGAGGTATATATGTATATATTGCAACCGTTCGCTTTCCAGTTTTTATCAGCACTATTGCTGTATTTTTTACAAATCATTGATTTCAGATAACTATTGCAACTGATAGTTTTGTATTTTGTTGTGTTCAGTAAGCTATTACGTCTACCTTGAATTCTAGGTCGTTTTGGAGCACTCGTTGTGTTTGTTCTGAACGTGTATGTATCCGTCCACGGCACTGTTATACCGCAAGGAGCTGGGTGTGTCAAATAAATAAATAAATAAATAAATAAATAAATAAATAAATAAATAAATAAATAAATAAATAAATAAGTAAATAAATAAATAAACAAATAAATTAATTAATAAACGCGTGGTATCGTCGACGCGGGCGAGCGAAATTGCATGCTCAACGCTGATGCGCACGAATCGCGTGCGAGAAAGTGCCATGGGTTTGAAGCTTAAAAGTGCTTCTAGCACGCGCGCAAATTCTTCCAGTCGAAGCAAGAGTCACCAGGTTCCTGCCATGGCCGCCTTCTATTTCTGAAGCTGCTGTTGTCGCTGGGTGAACACAGCCATGACCCTTTTTTTTGACGTACAGAGAACACCAGCTCGAAACAAAACATGCCTGTGGCCTTGTCTTTTGCACGCAATATGTCGCCTAATTATATATAAAGTGATAAGCTCGGTGCACGTCCTTTGCGCACCAATCACAGAATAGCGGATGCCGTCGCTGTGGCCACCACATTGCCGCCCGAAGATTGCCCTTAAACAGATGGTGGCGCCTCGGCGGCGGCAGCTGACAGCAGCATCTGAAGCTTGTTTATACAGTTCGGGAGCAGTTTTGTAACCAGAAAATCATTGAAGGTCTCCGGTAACATGTGCCATAACAAGTATAGCTGCTGGAGAGTGCAAGCCATTGTGCTGTATAATATTTGTTTCATAAAGGGGCTTGTAAAATGTTATTCAATCAAGGATGATCTGTTCAAAATTGTGGGTGCGAAGCTCACCATATGACATCGGTACGTATCCTAATCCCTGGCTCGCTGATGTAGTGGCAACATAGGTTCCATAATTTGCCATGAAATATCTGTCTGGGTACGTCATTCGGACGAAATAATCTTGCCTTTGTCTTTGTAAAGGTGAATAGTTGCCAAGTGAGGGTTGTGGGCATTTAATTTAAACAGCACCACAGTATCCTGACATAGACAAAAGTCTCGAGCTAAAATATCTTACCGTTGGTGTTGATAGAAGAAAAGCTAAACTTTGGTTGTTTTTTTTTCAGGGAAACAGAATAAGGTATATGACACCGTCTTCGTGGTTCAACCTCGTCAAAGAGCTCTACCAACTAACCAAGAGCAGTGCTGCCACATGGTGAAGCGATTCTGGAAATTCGCCCTGCTTTATCGCTTCTTCGGCTGCCTTTTCATTTCGGGCATTCGGAAGGGATCTGTAAGGATGGCCAAAGTAAAAGTTGCTCCATACATTTTTTACTCCGTATTGTGGTTTGGGGTGGGCATGGGGTATCAAGCCGCTTTCATAATCGGGGGAGCATTCATGCGATCGGGGTTATCGCATTCTTTGACAAAATCGCTAATTTTCATTGTACACACCGTCGTAACGGTCAAAATTTTTCTAACTTTTTTATGCAT
The DNA here is from genome assembly GCA_013339765.2 of Haemaphysalis longicornis. Taxonomy (NCBI): domain Eukaryota; kingdom Metazoa; phylum Arthropoda; class Arachnida; order Ixodida; family Ixodidae; genus Haemaphysalis; species Haemaphysalis longicornis. Next base: position 17,495,190 of record CM023451.1, read on the forward strand.
GGTTATGGGCTCCTCCACATTGCTTAAGTTTCTTCGGGAGTCGGAGGCCTACGAAACATCGACGTCCTTCGTGCCGAACAAGGACACGAAAATTGGCAGTAGCGAATGGTTACGGCGGTTTCGGAGGTTGGTAATTGTCGTCGCCTGGGTTCTTTGTTATGCCGCCTGTGCTCACCTCTTCACAGCCCTTATGGCGAGTGGTAATAAGGAAGTCTCCAACCCTATCCTAAAAATCATTGGCTTCGTTTCCCTCTTCGTTTACGTCCTGCACGATACTACGCTGTACGCCGTCTTGAGTTGCTCCTCTGACGTTCTGACGGAGTACGTGCACCATCAACTCGTGTCTTTCAGAGGGTGCATGAAAGCACAGCAGGCGAACTGTGAGCTCCAGTGCGCCAACAGATTTGAAGAGATTAGGCTTAACCTGTCTAGGATAAATAATCTGAAACTACTCATGGAGCAAATGTGGCATCCAGCCATGGCTTCATCGTCGGCATGTTTGATGCTCGTCCTGTGCGTAACTCTTTACACTGTCTTCGACGACGGATTCAGACAGCCCGATGCTTGGCTTTCTCTGGCGTACTCTTTGTGCTCGTCGGTGAGCTTCCTGGACCTTGCTGTCGGGAGCCAAGCGATGCAAGACGAGGTGAGGCGTTTCCTTTCGATACCTACCTTTGAATATTTGATTTGAGTTTTGGATTTTATTTAATTTTTTTATTTATGGCAAAGCAAAGGGAGGCTGGGACTAACTGCGTAAGTGGACCGACAGAGGGCTCAGCCACCCGATTCACAGTGTACGTAATAAAAAGGCTCTCCAACAAATTTAAATATAATAGCACAATCGTAGCAGAAAAATAACACTAAAGCGTAGTCATTATTATATTTATAATGAATTATGCAAAGCATACGTCCAAAATGCACTGAAAGAAAAGGTGTACAGATAAACGCAGCAATCCGTACGCATTAACTTCGAACAGTTACACTTCTACGTCACAAATACGTAATAATTAATTTTAGTCTGTGAATGTTCTTAACTTCTTCCTTCAGGGGAAAATATCTACATATAATTCAAACACTAAATTTCGGTGGACAGGTGAGCAATATGCGTATTACACGAAAATCCTTCTTGAAACCGAACACCTAAGAACTTTGTATCATCCGGGTTAACTTGGTTCCGTTAAATACAATAGGGATTTCTTTCTCGACGCTTATATAGTACGGACTAATTAACAGGCAAGTTGTCCTTGTAGCGTTAACTTGCAATTTGTTATCAAATAACCAGTCTTATAAATGTTCCAAGTAAATATTTACTATTGAGTGAAGATAAATTATATTAACAGAACTGAAGAATACGTTAGTGTAATCGCCATATAATAGAAGTTCTTGCGGTCCTCATATATTCATGTCGTCATCTCAACAAACTATAAACAATAACAGACATAACTTGGAGCTTTGTGGAACACCTTGTTTTAGCTTTACTATATATCCTTACCCCCTGGAGTTTAATTGAACAAACTGTTTTCTTTGATTCAAATAGATTTTGAAAAGGTTACCTGCCACACCACGTATTTCATATCTCTCCAATTTATTTACCAAATATTATGATCGATCGAATCAAATGCTTTTTTAAGGGCTAAACACCGTCCAATTGTGAGCGTCCTCCTTTCCATGTTTGAAATTAGCTTTTCTTTAATATATAGTAATGCTTGACCTGTTGATTTAAATTTTCGGAAACCACATTGATATTTCGAAGTTACATTGTGTTTAAGAAAGAAAAGTCTAAAGTCTATTAGAGATTACTCACTCAAACACCTTGGAAAAGAACTTTCAGGGCAGATAGTGGCGTGTAATACGATACATTGTCGTGTGGTCCACCTTTATGAATCGGCGTCACTCCAGCAACTTCTTGTTCATCTGGAAAGACACCGGGGGAGAGACATTTTTATAATGTACGCTAAGACGTCACGTACGTGTAGTGCCACGCCCTTAATAATACTTCATAAAAACCCGTCAGCTCCTGCCGCTGCTTTATTATTTATTTTTTTCGATAATGTCCCGTACTCTGGCATCGTTCGTAGGTTGCAAAGAAATGGAACTGGGAAATCTGGGATTGCCAGTCGTGCAACGGCAACAATTGTCAGTTAGCATTGTGTGCTCACCAGCAAGGATAAGATGAGATAAGATATAGTTATTTATTATTTACATTACCCTCAAGGTCATAAGGCATTGGAGAGGGGAGTGGTTAGTTGCAATAAAGTCATGACAAAAGCCGTAAATGGCATTACAAAGGTTACACGAGTGGCTTCTAAACATGCCATTATAGCTGACGCATAATAAGGCAAGAATAGAAACGACAAATTGGCTTCAAATTAAACAATGTTAGCTAATGCGCGAGGGAGGGAAAGGACAACAAAGGAACCTATATTTATACAATATTAGCTATAGCATGTTCGAATAACTCGTGATCAATAATTGGCAGCTGTTGATGAAGGAAGGTGGTTCCATTCTACTGAAGTTCTGCGTATGAAGGACTGAAAAAATGCATTGGTTCTTGACGATGGTATTGCAACTTTTTTAGCATGATCCAGACGAGACGAGATGAAAGGGGAAGGCAAAATAAGCTGATGACGTAGGTGTGGGTGATGAAAAAGTTTATGGAACAAACAGAGACGCAAAACTTTGCGTCGGAAAGATAAAGATGACAGTTGAAAGCTACTTTACATCAAAGATATGCTAGCAGTGCGGTTATAATTGCAGAGAATCAAACGAACAGAATTATTTTGAACCATTTCAAGCGACTGTGATAAAGTAACAAAACTTGGATCCCACACTGATGCGGCATACTCGAGCTTAGGACGATCTAATGTTTTGTACAATAGTAATTTAAGTGATGATGGGACCTTTGAAAAGTTACGTCGGAAGTATCCTAACGTACGGTTAGCATTGGCAATTACATACTCAGTGTGATTGGTCCATGTTAAATTGGCTGAAATGTGCCCAGCCAAGTATTTGCAAAATGACACATGATCTCAACTGGAGTTATTATTAGAGTAAGTAGGTAACTGGTGAGCTGCCTCACTGAAGGCTCTCTACTGGTTCTACATGTCAATGCGTGAATGGCGGTGGTGCTGCTGTTTTTCTACTTGTTAATTTGTTTACAGTGTCCAACATCTTCTTCTGCTGGCCTCGTATGAGAAACAAAAAAATAACACCGTCTCCCCGAATGGAACTATGTGGTGATGCAAAGAAGAATTGTTGGCGTCCATTCAGCTCATCGGACGGTGCAGCATGTCTCAACCGAAGCAGCAACAGAGGAAGCGGCACTCGGACCGGGTTTATTATATAGAGCAGATGGAGTGGAGAGGAGGAGATTAGTGAGGAGACGCGCATGCGCGCTTATCGCGCAGCTGCCGTGTTGCCGTTATGTTGAGTGATCTGGTGTTTAGTAGCGCAACAGGGAATTCCACGTCCGGGTTCGAACTGGTGGCAAAGGCACGCAAGTACGGTTGTGTTACGGTGAGTAGGCGGTGGGGCTCGTGGCACCGAAACTCGTCCATCATGGTCTTGTCGATGTTGCCGTCTCTGTGGTAGAATCGGTAGTCTCCCCCAGCGTTGGTGAGGTAAAAGTTGTTGCGAATGGTGCACCGGCTAAGAGCAACGTACACGCCTTCGTCTTCGCAGCTTTGTCTTCTTCTCCTTCTTTTTCTTCAGTGGTTCCCCTACAGGAAGATGACGACGGTGGTTGAACGCGAAGCTATCTTGTGATGGATTCTTTGGTTGGCCAATCCCTAGGGGCATCCTGCCAAAATCATAATCAGAAGCGCTGCAGACGGGGTGAGAGCAAAGTACACGCCCTCCTCTTCGCAGCTTTCTCTTCTTCTCCTTCTTCGTCTTCAGCGGTCCCCCTACGGGATGATGACGACTGTGGTTGAACGCGAAGCTATCTCGTAATGGATTCTTTGGTTGGCCAATCCCTAGGAGTATTCTGCCACAATCATCATCAGAGGCGCTGCGGACGGGGCACGGACGCGGGAGATCCCCCCGAGAAAGAGATGGTAACATCCTCCTCTAAAGTTTTCAGGTCGTCATTTCTTTTGACGTTCAGCTTCGCGTACCTTCATTGTGTCAGTAGCTTCTTGACGTAGTTAGAATGAGTAAAGGACATAAAGCGCATTCGTTGCACTTGCTTCTTTCTCGGTTTTTTAGCGCAGTCGGAAGAGCGCCGCGTACCTCCGGTTGCGACCAGAGAGTCTTGGGATCGAAATCGGGCGCCGTTTACTATTTCTCTTTTTTATAGTCTAGGGGGAGAGGTGTGGACAACGGACGGACGCCGGACATAGCCCCGAGCAAGAGATTCTTTGCATCTAAAAGCCATTCACAATGTTCTCTTTTCGCTATCTTTTAATCACTCTTTATATTGTTTTTAAACTTTTTGTACGCCTTCCGTTTTTCCGGAGACTTCGGCGTTTATAAGATTGTTTAATATAGAATTTTTCTATTTATGCTTTATACATATCTCGATCCACCCAGAGTTTCTGCACATTTTTCGTTATTTTATTTGCAAGTTGGGGAGGAAAGGCTACATCGTAGCATGCTTCTATAAATTGCAGGAAAACAACATTGCAACAGGTATTCATATACCTCACTCGATAGATGATTTTCCAATTTAACAATTATACTAGCTCTCCAAAATGTTCGATTGTGCGGTTGTGGATATGCGGACGAACCGCTGTTGAGGGGCATATCGTATTTAGCAAAATGAGCCTCAATAAAAAGAAAACTGACAAATTATGGCTGATACCCACAGTAAGAACTCCTGTATATATATCACCGACACGCAAAAATGCGGTACGGTTCGTGTCAATTCTAGCTAGCAGCATTATGTGATTCACACAACCATGACCAGATGACAAGGTTTTCAGCTCATGAGACCCTCCTTCTTCAAATATCATATCAATGTTTGAATCACCCGTTATATAGCATGGTTCATTGCGCAAGCAACCATATGTCAATAATAGCTCCAAGAAGGTGTGATATGTTCCTTTGTTACCCGTAGGATGTCCATTGATAACACAGATAGTTATTTTCTGTACGTGAAAAGCTACGCATTCGGAATCACTGGTAATTTCCGAAACTTCTTCAATACCCGTAAAACTAAAAACTAACGGTGTACTTTATGTATGCACTAACACTTCCGCTTCCTTTGTTTTCCCTTCTCAAGTGCACCGAACGGTACCCATCGAGTATTGGATAACTCCCAGTCAACCACACTTCAGCAAGAAATAAGGGGCCGAATTTACAAGTAATTGATTGTAATAACATATTCAGTTCCTGTACCTTATTTCTAAGACTTGTCAAATTGATATGCATACTACCAAACGAGTTATAGTTCGAAAAGTATACATTGAAACCATTTATGTTCTCATACGTACCGGTTTTTAGCTTGTGCTACTAGATCGTGGAATCAGACTCTTAGCTAGTAATATTCACGTCGCTACTTAATTGTTGCAGGGAAGTGATTTTTGACTCAAGAATTGTACGTATTAAAGACACTAGTATTACAGTGGGACATAATTAGGGACAGACATACTTGAAAAACAGTTAGAATGCCAGAAGAATTCAAGTTGAGAAGGATCGCACTTAACAAAACAAACATTTTCAAGCACTGCAACACACGTAGGCGATTCCTGTAGGTAGGTGTGCACGCATGTGAACATGGGGACTTGAAGCGTTTTCCGCGGCTAGTTGTAGTCGGGTCTCCGCATTGGGTGCTCCCTTTGAACCAAAATACGCTGAAGACTCGCTTTCTTCTTCTGGGGGTACACCGGGGTGTGGAAAGACGTGGTATGGTAGGCGTCCTCCTCGGTCACGTCCGGCAGCTCAAGGCAGGAGCACTCTTCCGCTGCGTTGCAGTGTCTATAGTATTGTCTCCTTGCGCACCGCACACAGTGAAACTCTGCCTCGTCGGCCGGGTAGTGGATTACCGTGTGTCTGATCCTTGCACACTTCACCCACCTTGGTTCAAACGTATTTTCGAACACCGAAAAGCATGTCCCACTGATGTTGAGATGTTTCCTTCTTTCATTTACTCGTATGCTTTCTTTCCGTTTGATCGCCGCTGTTTATCCGGCTTTTGCTTCCACGGTTTTATGAGTTTGATGTTCTCTGTTGCAGCATCGATGTTATTTTATCCCACTATCCTTTTGACGATATCTTGGTCTTCGATGTTCGCTTCGATTCCCACGATCTTGAATTCGGTTGTGGCATCCGTGGCTTTCTTGCTGCTACGTCTCTAAAGTTCTCGTCTTTGGTTATGTGCTCTTCAAGTCGTTTCGGCCCTTCTGCTGATGTGCAGGACCCAATCAGTGTTTCCTTGCTCTGTCAGAGCTTCACATTACTGAGACCAATCTGACAAGGGTCGACGGTCCTTTTATTCAAGTTCTCTAGTGCAGCCCGTTTAAAGTTGGGACCGGTTAGAATGAGTGCCCCCATGGGTTGCTCTTCTGCCGTTTTCTCTGTTTTGAAGTTTTCGACTGTGGGGGCTTCCGTAATGCCTTCCTGTAGTCCGTAGTGTGTCTTCGACCTTTCATTGCCAGAGTCTCTGTACGTCCTTCCGTTTTTCCTCAAAATCGACAGTTCTTCTCAACCATGTCGAGACACATCTTTTTGACGCTGAGGAAGTCGTCTAATAAGAATCTGTTAACGACGACATCTTGTTTTTTTGTTGCTCTAGACTCATGTTCAACGAATTTCTTCATGACCTCCCCTTTCTACTTCTTGAAGTCGCTCCTTTATAGTGGAAACCTACTCACATCCTCCTGAGCAGTGCAAGGGTGGGTAGTCCTCTGCCGTGTTCTTTTCACCTTCCTGGTCCTGCTGGCCCTGGGCCGTGGCCGTAGCACATGGGGACAGTTCGTTTATATTTGTTGTCATTCTGCCTTTCGGACTGTGTGCGTTTGTTTGATCTTGCTTGGGTTGTCGACGTATGGTAGAATAGACTCACAGTTCCCGTCCTCGTAATCTACGTCTGTTGGAATCGTTTTTTCTTCACTTTCTTGGCTGTCTTGCTTTCCCTTTTTTCTTTTGTTTCTTTTCATTTTGCAAAACCTTCCTTGTTTCATACATGCTGCGTTTATTGCTGTCTTCTTTAGTCGTTTTTTTTTACTTTTCGACCAAATTTGGAGGAACCAGCATTTCTGGTCTAACTACGCTGTTTCCAAAAAAAAGCTGCGTTTATTTGTTTTTTTTTCTGTCAAGCACGCATGCCAATTTTTGGGTTTCTTTCTCAATTTCTGAGACAGTTTTTCCTGCAAAATCGTCCAACGACTGTCTTCGAGCTCCACAATTCCTCATTCAACCATTTTGCAACGTTTGCGAGCAGTCTTCAGCTTCCAAAATACGTTTTTTGTCGCGGGTTCGGCGGTACGACACAGCACGTAGGTTGCGTTTGCTGTTCATTCAATATTCCACTCTATTGAGCGAAATTTGACGCCCACCGCCTACTGTCCTTCTATTCTTCACCACCGGATAGTCGTCTCCCGAGGTGTTGTCGCCGTTTCGTTTTTCTGCAGGCGATTTCTGGTCCGTAGTTGAGCGCTAACGGCCCATAGCTGTCGAGTCTTCGATGGTCTTTTCACGTGTAAATCAAGTCCGCCGTGTCACACTTTACTCAGGGATTCCCGAATGGTTACACTCACGATTCGTTACTTCGAGTTTTGAATAAGCAATGCTGAAATGGTGGAAAACGCATTTTTACCAGAGCCGCTGTCAGCATAAAGCGCTCACCAACCTTTTCAAAATTTTCATACAAGCCGGAACTCACATTAGCCCTGGATTAGCCCAGACTGTGAAAGCAAAGTCTTCCTTGAACGAACTTGCTCAAATGGGGCGCTGAAAACCAAAACCGCCAATGTGCATAACCTAATATGTCAACACAAATCTTGCTTTCAAGGGCACCATTCAGAGGGGCCAAGAAGTGCAGAAGGTTGAGCTAGAAGATATTGGGAAGAACGTACGGATTATGTTCGTTGGAGGCAAACCGGCATATTGTTTTTCAAAAAAAATTTCTTTCGAGGAAAGCATTTTACATTCGGTGCGTCCCCACACTACTTCGTCTCTCCAGTTTCTAGGGGAGACATTTTGTAAGTAAAAAGTGTAACTATTTTGTGAAGCCTTGGAATATAGCACAATATAATGGCGGGGAGTGGTTCATTGCGTATTTCTCTTTCTCTGCTGCATGTTATCTAGGTATGTGCGTGGAATTTGTGACACACATGGAATGATTTCTGGGAATTACACAGGGGAAATGGCAGGAGGCACAAATTATTACAGAGCATGTCTCTACTCTACAGGTAACCTAAGCACAACATTAATCGAAGTTTATTATGCCGGATATGTGCGTTATCCCCCCGATTGCGGCGCGTGTATAAATCACAGTGTGAACATTTTTGGCGCGGCACAATATTTTTGTCGCCTAGACTGATTTATTTTAAGGGTAATTTTTTATACCCGAACCTGGTACGTCCAGCTTTGTCCGATGGATGATAGAGCTCAAATTTAACGATGTTTTGTTGCGCGCGCTGTTCGAATGGGCATCCCAGTACAAAGAAATGAATTGAAACCAGCTTGAATTAGTATCACCTTGGATATAACCCCATATTTTATTCTGCGTGCAACGCATGGGGCACGCCGGCATAATGTATGCGTGGCTCCGCGGAGTCTCGCCGATACGTCATGAGAGCGAACCACATAAGAGCGCAGGACAAAGAGACCACGTTGAGGGAGATGACCTCCCAACTAGGACGACGTTGCAATGGTGACGTTAGCTGAAAGCCCGGCGCGCCACCTGCCTCTCTGCCGCTTTTGTGGACCTAGTGAGTTCCACCTTCACTTCAGGTAATATAGAATGTAGTGTGTAGCCACTGCAGTGCAGTAAAGCTGGAATTCGTTGTTCTGGAATTTTTAAAGCGAAGCTTCTTACACCTCAATGAATGCACTTGAGGAAAGCAAACTTTGCACAATGGCTCTCACAAAAGGTAGATGGTTATAAGCGAAGCAAGATCACGCACCTAAAAAAACGCTTCCCGTGGTCGAATTACATGTAACCTGGGTCCCCCGCGGGGTAAAGTCGACGTCTATGCGACTGTACCATTACGACACGGGGTAGCAGTTTCGTGTTCTAACTATCCGTGTGTTAAGAAAGCGGCTTTTATTAAAGACGATAGTCTTTCTTGGGCTACTTAAACCCAGAAATTTTGGTCTGTCTGTATTGTCTGTCTGCTGTCTGTGACTCGATTCAGCCACCCGGCCAAAGCAAAACAATGCCTGCGCAATAGTCTTATATAGTCACAGCTAAATCTACCCGTCTATGTCCGGTGTAATGTTCATACTTGTCAACAATGTTGAAGAAGAACAAGACATTACGCAAATATGAGACAACAAATCAATACAGAAGTGATATTTGCAGTGTTCCTTTATAAAAATTTAAACATGCTTGACTTTTGCGAAATTAAATACTTCAGAAACTCCAGTAAAAGAATTCACTCCGCCGTCGCCTCCGGTCGCCCGCGCCACTATAGCTTCTGGTGCCATTTTAAGAAATCAACCGGCAACAGTTCCTCAAGGCTCCACTAGATAGTTTCCACGTTCTGCTTGCAACGCACGTGGAGTAGGGAAACGCGGTTCTATAAACGTTGAAGTAGGGTGCCTCGATTAACGCGCGTCTTCGCCGTACGGCAGCGTTCGCATCGAGACACCCGGTTTGGAGCTGTGGAACGCGGGAAATTTAAAATGATTTAAGCAAACATTTGGCGTCTTTACATTGGTAGGGAGCGCGACGCAAGAGGAACAACACGAGAGGTCAGCGGTAAAGCACATATACTTCGTAAAAGCAGATAAAGACTATCGTATTTTGACGGCATTTGCAACAAAAGGAGCAGATACACGGCCAATTTTTTTTTAACCCTCGTTGAGGGAGCTGCAGCAAATACCTTTTTTTAATGTTGTGAGTTCATTTCATAGTTTTCCTTGATGGTATTCTTCTTAAAAAATTGCTTCAACAAAGTACCTTTATTTACTCTATTATAGCGGCTGCATAAGTTAACTTCACGAATTACGCAGTTTTGTGCAAACGCGGGTGGCGGATTTAACGATTTTTATATTCATATTGCAGTTGTTCTTTCGGGCTTTTAACTTTGCCGTTGGTTTGTTAGGGCCGTGTACACGATACCCATATTCTATTTAATTCGTTCATGTTTACAGTTTTTTGAACTTTTGCTTTTTGAAGGTTACTTTGACCAATTGTGTCCGTTTACGCAATCGTATATTATGAAATTTGTTACCTGTGCCAATTGGGGATTTTTTCGCAAATGCAGGGCACTACTGGGTTGTTGTTTTTAAACTTTTTATGCATGTTTCATTTTTTATGTCATTTATTTTTATCTTCGCTATTTCAGCCCCGGATATACCCACTTTTTGAATTTTCTAGTTGATTCATATTTTTTCTTTCTTCTGTTAGATTTTCCGGATACGTGGAACATAATTTGATTACCTCGTAGGGCCGTGCACACCTAGAACTGTTTTTTTGCATAAGCATGTTAGGCTTACCGTTGTCTACCGTATTTTTGAGCTTTCCGGGGAAGAATAAAAAATGGGGCGAATTTTGATTTAGGTCGAATTCCGCGACTTGCGGATAAGTCAGTATGTTTTATACCCGTTGTATAAAAACGGTCGGGTATCGCCGGGTATCGACATTCTACATATATGTAAAAAAAAAAGGCGCTCCCCCAACTTTGAACCCTCTGGCCTTGCGTTTACATTTAAACGCAATCTTGCCACACGAATAATAGTCTACAGCAATATTATTTACTGACTGCAGCACCTTGTTCTAAAAAAATACGAGCGAGAAAAGCAAGAAGGATTTTGTCGAATTTTGGTTGTGTTATTTTATTCGGCTGATTCGCTGAGAAAAACATAACCATAGGCTGAGTGCTAGCACATGTTTGCGATAACAGAGATATAAAACGAAAAAATTTTGCTTAACCAATTCACGCCAATGATTCAGGAGGGAAGGCGCTAAACGGCAACGTTTTGTGTTGTTAGGGCTTCGTACTTGGACACGTGCTTCTTTTTTAGGCCCAGAAGTTGAAGGACGCTGTGAGATTTGTCAGCATGATGGAAGCCGCTGACGTCTACAACAGACAGGTGACAAAAAACGTCATGCGACAATGTATTTGTGTCAGCTTGAGTGACTGTGTCTTTTTATATCAAAACAGATCCAGTACCTTCACGACACCATTGAACCGGACATCATGTGCTTGAGTGGGGGAGGTTTTTTCTGTCTTAACAAGGCTCTTTTGGTATCCGTAAGTACCGGCACATATTCTTCTATGTGAGGCGAAGGAAAGAGCTTTGTTAAACAAAGACGTAAATATAATACCTAAGCAAATCTACCGCATTGTACAATCCGTCTTCTGCGGCCCTGAGCGCAGCCTTTTCTCGTGGGTGAACCTACAATTGAGCAGAAATATATTTTGCTAACCATTGCAACCTTGCTGCTAGGCACTCCTCTAGTGCGTGTTAATATATATTGCAATTAAACCACATTTTCTTCTGTAAATCGCTCGTGGGATGGTTTTACGCGGGCGCAGTTTATTTCGTTCAGTGCCTTCAACGAATTACCGCTATACGTTGCAGCTCCCGCTGTTGTAAAATTTTTCGCACGCCTTTACGTCGTATTCTGGTTCTTTAGCTACAGTAAAGCCCGCTTATTTCTAACATTTCGAGGATTGTAAAATAGTTCGATATAGCGAAAATTCGATATAAAAAGTGAAGCAAAAAACTTACCTGAGAGCAATCCTGCCGTCGGAGTCACGAGCTAACGCTTAGCTCTTACCACCCTGAAGTTCACCAACAATGCGACACTTCCTCGAAAAGAAAACAATCATTTATTGGGGCGAAAAAACTGCATGAGTGTAGCCTACTTCTTCAATCGCACGTGTTGCTTGTGACTGCTTGCTCCACGGTGTCTAAACAGTCGAGAAGCACATGACCGCTGCCCGCGAAATCTTGTACGTATCGGCGACACTGTACTTCTTTTCCCCTTTCTCAACTAGCCTAATAATTTCAAGTTTGGTTGCGAACGTCAGTGTCGCTCGTTTTTTCACGATGGCCACCGCTGCCATCACGACAGAGCGGATGCAAACTCAGACAAGCATGGATACAAACGAAAAACGGCGAAGCAAGTACGGGTGGCGAGTGGCGCGAGAGTCGCAAGCGACACCCGAGCCACCGCTGCGCGCCGCTGTATTGAGGAAAAGCTTGCCGCATGCCTAAGGAGAGCAAAAAATCCGGCGCGGGGGAGTTCGATACAGTCAAATCCGTTTATAGCGAACTGCAATATGCACCGCAATTAGTTCGATGTATCCAATAGCTCGATATAGCCAAAACCGCCTATAACGAGCTTATTGTTACGAGTTCGCAATCCGCGAGAGCCCCCCGCCCCCCTCCCCAACTCCGCCACCCGCGTCACAGAAACGATCACACTACAGTAGCCATGACCAGACCAAAATAATCAATTTATTGCAAGTATCAAAGCTACTTTCCGCCCTAACTGCCCACGTTGCAAAAAAAAGGGGGGTAGGTATTTTTGTTTTCACTTTCGTTTTGGCGGCTTCATCTAGCATAGCATTCTCTACACGAAACTGTTTGCGCCAGTTCAGAGTCCGTGTCCTCAAAAATCTAAGAAGCATAGGCGGAGCACATCGACTGCCGAAAGCGCTTCATTATAAGCGTCAGACGGATTTCACTTGCGACATCATCGGGAACGTTGGCGAGCTCTTCCCACAGTTCACCGATGCTGCATGCTGTCTTGGTCCGCACTCACTGACTGGGCGGGTTCCGTCGCGAGTCCCGCGCATCGGAAACAGTTCTGGAATATATTGGGCGTCACGTCGCTCCGTGCGAGGCGGAATGCCTCAGTCGCGGCTCTTGCTCCGTGGTCGCGGCCAATCTACATCTCAATCGCCGCTCCGAGATCATGCATTTCGGCGGCCATTCTAGGCGCCCAGAGTTCGATATATCGGATGCGAACTTCGTTATAAGGAATATGTTTCCCATGCATTGCCGTAACTGAAATATTGTTGTTCGATATATAGCATAATTCGCTCTATCCGGGTTCGTTATAGCCGGGTTTGACTGTATATTGATTTTTGGCAAAATCACCTTCGATATAAAAACTTTAACATTGTAATATTTGTCAGAATTCTACAAGGGTTCGATATAGGCAATAATTCGATATATCCGTGTTCGATATAAGCGGGCTTTACTGTATCGGTTACCATTTAGGGGGGGGGGGTGGCTTTATTATTCCATGTATAGAAAAAGCGCAAATCAGGCTCCCGAAACCTCGGGGACGTGTCATTTTTAGGTCTCCCTCCTTTGTGTAGTAGGCAGCCCAACAGCGGATTAACAGTACAACGTTGGGCCGCCTGCGTTCCGAATTATGGATGATGCGCTGATGGGGCTGTAAAACTACTGGGATTTCACGTGTAAGGAAAAGGGGAAAAGAATGTGAAGTCACACAGGTACCTATTTCGGTTAACAGGTTAGGATAATGTGTTGTTGCATGTAAACCAAAACATTTAATTCCATCCTCTTTATTCCCTTCAACGAGCCTGGCAGTATTTGTTCCTAGATGGAGTAATTGCCGGATTTTCCGTACAAGGATGGTATAATACATATTTGGTTCATGAAGTGATAAATTATTGTGTTCCTCTCCCCGGTAATTCTTATAAACGAGCCCGCAAATATGTACGTGCTTCGAGTTGGAGTAATGGCGGTATTTTATGTATTAAGGTTAATATTGATCAGGAGAAGCAATGCATGCAAATCACTGCGCCAGTTTTCCGATTCTAGCTATGCTGTATTTTGCCCGCATGACCTCTCTAGAAACACTAGGTGAGGTGGTCGTGAAGCTCTTGAATTGCTAGAAAGCCAGGGGGGGGGGGGTAATTCTATCGAGGACATTTTAGCCACAAACCAGGAGCCGGAATCAGTTCGCCAAAAGTAAAATAAAATGCCCTGGTTCTCGCTCAAAACTATAACAGGTAGCACGGATTAAGGTTCTGGACCCAAAAGCATTCTATTCTTCAGTGGCATTAACGACGTTCTGGTACTGTACCTTGAGTTCGACCAGTGACGCTAACAGATTCCTGAGAAGCCAAATACTATCCCATTTTTAGTACGGGTTGTTATGGCTAGCCAAGTTACTTATGTGCAACTTTTTACTTCTCTTTCCCAGTAACCTTGTAAAGTTTATAAATAATAAATTATTCTATTGTATCATATCTATCCCAAAAGACGCCAGCCTTTAAAAGCTGACTCTCTGGCCCACCCACGCCGCAAAATTATGTGTGCGGCTGTAATAGAAGAAACATGCGGAATTAGCCAAGATCTGTTTCTAGATTGTTTCGCGGTGGTTTGTAACGCTACGAAAGATCAGTAATCAGAAGCTGACGTAGTATGGCCAGAATCGGGCCGATCTATTCGCACTGCATTCGTGCTTGCAGATGGCTGGCTCCGTTATCACATACGCCGTCATTTTGGTTCAAACGAGTGACGAGCTCGCAGAGCACGTGGATGTCAGCAAACTGGTTTCAACAATATAGCAAGGCATGCTGAATTACAGGTGAGCCGTTTCCTAAGTATAGTTGACACTATATATCAGACGAATTGCACCAGGTTGAAAGACACTCAGAAGAGGTGTGGACGGTTGCAGCGCTGTGTTGTGGGCGAGGCTTTTATATCTGCGCAGTCCGGGTGGAGGATGGAGTTCCTAAGAATTGCGAGTAATTCATTCGGAGAAATTGGTTATCTAAATGTAGATACCTTTTGACGTAATGTCCTAGTTTTGTGATCTTATAACTATAAAACAAGGGCACAGTAGCGGAAATTTTAAGAAGTGCATAGTCTCTTTACAATTTTCTTATCACTCCGTCACAGAAAGCGTGATGTACGACGGAAGAAATTGTACTTTCGGCTTCCAGAAATAACAATTGCCTGAAGCTTGTTTTCTCTTCTAAGTTGCATCCTATCGAGGCCTATGGCCTCAACACCGCTTACATTGATGCAACACTATGTAGTTTCGGTTGCTTTGCCCTGTAGGCGTGTAAGAAACGCAGCGCCGAAGCATTTAGGACGTACAGTAATACCTCGTTAACTCGAACTCGCATATCTCGAAAAATCGGCTAAATCGAAATTTTCCGCGGCACCGAACCATTTCCTGTACGTCCCATGTATTCGTTGCCCTTTATTTCGAAGTATTTGTGGGCCAAACTGCGGATATCTCGAAATCTTGACTGATAGTGGGACGAAAATTTCGCCGCCGCGGACCGTTCCACAAGATTCGCGCGATGCTGCCGAGCCCTATAAATACTAAGGAGTCCTCTAGCTTCTTGACGCATTGCATGAGCGGATCTTCCCTGCCGCTGATCTCCATTGGTTTTTCCCCCCGCACGACACACCTCCTATCTTTTAGTACAGTGTACCTCTGCGCATGTCTCTACCGTCACATGACGTGCCACAGGGTTGCTTGCCGAAGTTTATATGCCTCTAGGACCAGACTTCACGTTCGGGGAAAACACCGGCTTTGTGGTAGGCGCGGCTAAACGAGAAAAAAAAATCGAAGGACTTATAACCCACAAGCCGGTGTTTTCCCCCGAACGTGAAAGTCTGGGCCTAGAGGCATATCAACTTCGGCAAGCAACCCTGTGGCACGTCATGTGACGGTAGAGACTTGCGCAGAGGTACACTGTACTAAAAGATAGAGGTTTGTCGTGCGGGGGAAAACCCAATGGAGATCAGCGGCAGGGAAGATCCGCTCATGCAATGCGTCAAGAAGCTAGAGGACTCCTTAGTACGCCTAAGTGCGACCGCACAGCAGACCAGCATTACGCAGTTCTTTTCTGATAAGTAAATTGCAGTGCCACAAAACCCAGTTGGTGAACATCTCTTGTATGTTTTTTTCTTTCAAACCTTTACGAAACGCAAGATTGGGAGCTGGTGCTGAGAGCTAGTAAGTATTTGCGCCGTTGTTTTTGCAACGAACTCGATATTTAATGGCATTTCGGGCAACTTTGTTTATCTCAAAAATCCGCTATCTCGAAATATTTCCTTGTTTTTACTACTTCGAGTTAACGAGGTATTACTGTATATGTTGAACGTATAGCAGCTGAATCACTCACAATTGCTGAATATTAGATATATGCTGAATATAATTTGAACGTTGGAATGATTCGATTATTTGACAACCCAAAAATACAGTTTTTGAATGGTGATGATAGCTTGTTGTTACTCAAGCCACACGAATTTTAGCCTGATAAAACTACCGTCAACCGCAGCTTGAGATAGAAACTGCTTCTGTAGATGATTTGACCGGTACAACTTCAACCGGACAGATTTCCAACAACCATAAAGATGAGCCCGTCATACATCCAATCGCTCTGTAAGAGCGGTCTATTGCACTAGAAGATTCCGGCACCCTTAGTGCGTGCTCTTCCGATTTATTTATCAGCACGCGCTTGCAGGCGCGATTTGCGAATTTACGTTCCTTTCTAATGCACAAATTATTTTTCGTTTGAGTATAAATACAATATTCCAAACGTTGAAATTCGCCAAACAACCATAAATCGGCGGAACACATTTCCCAGCGTGTGAAAAGCACGTCTTGTAGTTGGACTACGTGTTATCCCCATGGATTTTAAAGCAATTACAGGCAACACTAAAAATTGTACAGAGCGTAATCGACCTAATTGCCAAACGTACCACTACAAGGGGCCAGTTTACCAATAGGAAGAAGTTTTATGATGTCTTTGTGTCTGTTGAAATCAAAATGAAGCTGCGTTCGAAGGTTGTTCATAACAGTTCTCAATATTGTATGCTCGATTCTTCCAGATTTCAACCACCGTATCGCACTGACTAGATATGGCACAATGACTTATTTGGGCGCACCGGCCATACAGTTCACACAGGTGGAAGAGGAAGAACTGTCCGAAATCAACGGCTACGGTTGCCGCCATTTGAAGAGTAATATTAGAGGTCAGAAAATAATAAATAACAATGACCGAAAACCTTTTTGTGTCCTTGTTGTTTAGGTTCTACTGATTTTGAACCTATTATTCCATTATTTTTATTATTATTATTATTATTATTATTGTGCGAATGGCATCTTGCCATTCGGACAACCTCACAAGCACACTTTTGCTTTTGTTAGTGATCAAAACGAGAAACTAAAATGACGTCAAGGAAGGGTCTGCGTAGGTTCATGTTTGAGCACTTATGAACCATTTACTACGGAACTACAAATAGTTATGTTGCAGGAATATAGTAGGTTTAAGGCTATTTTCGTAAAGAACACATGTGTTTTTTGCTGACCATGGGGTCGCTGCCAGGGGGCCGACACAGGTGCTTGTGCCCCGCTTCGACTCCCGTTTTTGTCGCTCCAATCGCGATCTTTCTGCCTGCCTGACCAAGTTTGTGGCCCTATCGTCTCCGTGAGTACCTCTGGTGTCTCTGGACGTCATCATTTGCCCCCTACGATCGCCGGGCCCCCCTTCAGAACCATCAAACCTACCAACCACGCCGGGGCTGCCGCCAGGCCTACATTACAGGCCTAGTATGAGCGGTCGCCTCCCCGAGCTGCCGCAGCCGCACGCGCACGTGCACCTGCCATCTACCTTGCCACCTTCACCATCCCGCAGCTGAGCTACGGCGCGTGACAGCACATCGGCACCGACGCAAGACCAAGACAACACAGTCACCGACGCAAGACAAAGACAAGACATCATCTCCGGCGCAAGACCTTGTCAATGATGATGATGATGATGGTTTGTGTTTAATGGCGCAAGGCCGACGAGGGCAAAGAGCGCCAGAGAAGTCATTTAATGAAAAGAAGTGATTACCACAAAAGGTAGGTATAAAACATGTAAACTGGACATTGTAAGATCAAAAAAAGATAATGGTGATGGCTGGTGTATAGGGCCAGATTTGATTATGCATGATAAGAAATGAGGTTTAAAAACTTCACGTCTGACAAATACTTAAACACGCGTTTCACAGAAACCATGGCATCGTCACCCAGAAACAACGATGGGTGTAGGGGAATATGTTGTCTGTAGAGTTCTCTGAAGTGTTTGTGTCGTGTTGTGTCAAGTGCCTTGCATTGTATGAGTATGTGGACTACGGACAGGCCCTCCCCACACCTGCTACACAGGGGTCTTGGAGAACCCGTAAGCAGGTGCGAGTGCGTCACATGTGTATGGCCAATCCGTAATCTAGCTAAGGTAACTTAAATGTGCCTGTTGAGTGAGTCAGTAGTGTATTGTCCCAAGTGTGGTTTTATTACGTGTAGTTTGTTGTCTGTCTGTTCGCTCCAGTCTGCTTGCCACGTTTTACGGAGTTGCTGTCTTATGTGTGGCTTGAGGTCTGTGTAAGGAAGTGTTGTTATGTTTACTGTGTTTCGGAGTGCAGCATTGGCGGCCATTTCATCCGCCAGTTCATTTCCTCCGATGCCAGAGTGGCCTGGCACCCAACACACAGTCACCTCAAGGTTTGAAGAATACGCCACCATAATTGATTTCAAGAGAAGGTTAACTACATGGTTTTTCGATGACTTTCCGGATGATAATGCACGGACGACGCTCAGCGAAACTGTATAGATGATAGATTTAGGAATATTATGTTCAACTATGTGATTTACAGCCAGAAAGATGCTATATGCTTCTGCCGACAAAATACTTGTCTTTGCATTCATGGTTCTACCTCCTTCAAAATTGGGTCCATGAGCAACACAAGACACCGCAGTGAACGTTTTGGAAGCATCATTGAAGAACTCTGCAGCCCTGTATTTATCCTGCAGATACATGAAATGCTGCTGAATCGCAATTCTTGGTGCCCTGTTCTTATCAAGATGCGTAAAAGACAGGTCACAGAGCACAGGGCGCAGATTCCATGGTGGTATAAAATCAGTGATGGGTGTCTTGTGAATGTCTAAAAAGGGTACCTCATGCTCAGAGGCTTCCTCTCTTACCCTAAGTGAAAAGGGCAGAGAGATGGATGGACGATTTAAGAACAGTTGTTGTGAGGATGTATTATTATTGGTGGAATAAAAGGGTGGTTAATCAGGGCCATGATTTTTGTGGCATACAACGAATCCATGTAAATCCTCTGGTGATATAGGGACCATTTATCACACTCGGCGTAGAGGCTCTCGACTGGGCTAGTGCGAAAAGCACCACATGCAAGGCGAAGACCCAGATGCAGCACTGGGTCGAGCATTTTCAGTGCCGTTTTTGTTGCAGACCCATAACTGACGCTTCCATACTCCAATAGGGACCAGACTAGGCTTGTGAAAATACGTAAGAGGAGTTGCTTGTCGGTTCCATAGGACTGGTGTGACAAGATTTTAAGAATGTTGAGAGCCTTTAGACATTTATGTCTCAATTGCTTAATGTGAGGGATGAATTCTCGTGTATTTCGCAGTGCCGCGTTGTTTTAAATGCAGAGCATTTCAGTAACTCACGATGTCACCCGCGTTGACGTCCGTAGTCCGCACCGTCGTTGTCCCTAAAAAGTTCCTGCGTTTTTGCAGCCGCCCCTTTCCATGGGGGCGATTTCCCGTGCAAGCCGGGTGAACTTCCCAAGCGTTGTAGTCCCACACAAGGGCCGAGCGCCAGACCGGAGAGTCGCTTGTACCTATTTTCCGGTAGGTGCCCGGCGCCACCAAGCAACACGAATTCACATGGTGCCTTCCACAGCCACGATGGACACTCAACTCGCAACCGCCTGTGGCAGGACATGCCACCAGACTCTTTCACCCGACTCTTTCACCAGACTCTTTCATATGTTGTTGTATAGATGTAGGAGTGTTTCAAGAGTGTCTGGGTGTAGGTGTTGTATCATGGTGTATGTGATTTTGTCTGCACCTGGAGCTGATGGCTTGCATGTGCTCAGAGCAACCTTCAGCTCATGAATTGAAAAAGGAGAATTGTAAGAAGTGTGCGACTTGTTGCGATCACGCAGGGACTTCTTTTCTGCAGATGTTTTGTGTTTCATGAAAGTGTTTGTGTAGTGGGCTGAACTGGACACGTGTTCGAAGTGTTGTGCAAGTGTGTTAGCCTGGGATTCCAGTGTGTCCCCTGTTGTACTAACCAGGGGCACGCTGTGTGTCTGTTGTCCTTTTAGTTTTCGTATTCGTGTCCAGACTTTTTGTGTGTCTGTGTAAGAGTTCTACATATTCTACATTTCACACACTAGTCATTTCCCACCCCGCAGCCATCCGCGCTCAGCAAACATGCCTTGCGAGCGCCGGCTGCAGACGGGTACGTTGTTTGCGGAGACAGACAGAGGCAGGAGGCGGCGAGGGCAAAACATCAATGGCAGCATTTATTGCAATGTGCAAATCAAATATACTGCATTCAGACTAATCGTAGGCCATAACGGTAACACTGGGAGCGAGACATTAAACAACGCTAGAGATCGAGATGGTTCGACTCACCGATGGCATACCGGAGCAGCGGAGTGCGGCAGAGTGCGAGCGCGGTTGCATTCTCCCAGCTCTCCCGGACGCGTCCCGTTGTGGCGCGTTCCCCAGGTCAGGACAAGCGCGCCGAAACGTCCGCACGCTACCGGATCCCCAAGACAAGAGGCCTTCCTCACGTCATCCGATTTAATCCATAATTTAATTCCACCATGGCATCTACATCCTATATCATGCGACCTATAATTCAATAGAAAAAAATAGGGTACCCAGAAGTGCAATTCTGCAGCACTTCCTGTTCCTGCAGGACAAGTACAGGTGCGCAGAATTCTATAGCGACGCGTCGAAAACTGCTTCTACGGTATCTTGTGCAGCGCACGGACCAAATTTTAGAGTAAGCAAAACAATGAATTTTCATAACAGTATATACACGGCAGAAGCATATGGCATTTTACTCGTTTCAAACCACATCATCAAACATAAAATTCCCAAGTCCATTGTGTACACAGACTCTCAAAGCGTTGTACAGGCACTATCATTAGGAAGGTCATCTAAAAACTATGTTATAAATGCTCTCTTCAAGGTACTAATGTCTGCTTATGCCTCAAATCTTGAAATAACTATATGCTGGGTACCAGGGCATTGTGGAATCCCTGGCAATGAGGCCGCCGACCAAATGGCTGGTGATGCTGCTCTCATGACTACAGTTGACGTTACAACAGTACCTTACACCAACTAAAGACACACATCAGACGACAGCTTCGTAACACATGGCAATTACACTGGAGTCACAAACAGACAACAAACTACACATAATAAAACCACAACTGGGACGCTACATAACTGACTCACACAACAGATACAATGAAGTCGCCCTGGCTAGGCTGCGGATAGGCGACACACATGCGACGCACTCCCACCTGCTCACTGGAACTTCCGGACCCATGTGTAGCAGGTGTGGAAAGGGCCTATCCGTAGTCCACATACAAATCACATGCAAGGCACTTGACACAACACGACACAAACATTTCCCTGAATTATACAGACAACACATTCCTTTGCACCCATCATACTTTATAGCCGACGAACCAATGTTTTCTAGTCAACGTGTTTTTAAGTTTTTAGCTGAGGTAAACTTTCTGCAGCTCTTGTCATATCATGTGTAATCACCCTGGCCCTATACACCAGCCATCTCCATTGTCTTTTGTTTTGCATCACCTTTACTTTTAGTCACATGTTTTAGTATGTACGGTCTCATCATAATTCAGTAACTTCTTCTTTGGCGCTCTTTGCCCATAGTCGGCCTTGCGCCAATAAAACCCAACTATCATCATCATCACGTCATCCGACAACCCACCACACCTCGCCTTTTGGTGGCGCTAGTATCGAGGAAGAACTGGTTCTTCCTCGATACTAGCGCCACCAAAGGGTCAACGCCTTCACCACGGCGACAACAAACCGTCCGGTCACTGGCGCCCTCCCGTATGGTTCCCGTCGCGCGAGCGAGGCGCGTTGTGCGCCGTTCCGATGGGAAGCTAGCCAGAAAGGGGTGCGTGTGAAAGTCGCGATCCCCACAAAGCATAAAGGTAAACTTAAAAAAACGCATAGCCCTCCTAACCCAGCAGGCGCAAGCATATGCCGCCGATCTCCAGAGACAAAATTGGCACTCTTTCTGCAATCAGCTCCAATGCACTGTCCACATAAAGAAAACGTGGCAACTCCTCCGTTCCCTTCTCGACAACACCAATACTAAGAGATACACAAACTATCAAATACATCAACTAATCCGCAACAGCGCTCTCCCCTCTAAAGAACTCCTGAAGTTGATCCGTGACCATCTTTTTGGCGACCCTACTACCTACCCACCCATCCCCGATGCATGCTATACGGGCCTAGCTAACAAAGCAGTAGACGCCCCCGTTACCTTCACTGAACTTCAAGCTGTCCTGGCCCGCCTCACCCGCAACACCACCCCAGGAAAGGACCATATTACCTACCGCACTCTCCACAATCTCGACGAGGACACACTCCAAGACCTCCTCGAACTTTACAATTATCACTGGCAGGGGGGAACTCTACCTGAACAGTGGCGACACTCGAACATCATACTGATCCCAAAACCCAACAAGCCACTGACGCCTACTACTCTTCGACCAACCTCGCTGGCCTCATGCATCGGTAAACTCTTCGAACACCTAGTACATCAGTGCCTCACACCTGGAAGACCACAACCTCTACCCTTTCACAATGTTTGGTTTTCGGCAACACCTACCCACTCAAGACGTCCCCCTGCAGCTCAAGCAACAGGTGGTCGACCACCTGAGCTGCACCTCTCCCAAAACAATCTTAGCGCTCGACGTCAAAGGTCATTTGATAACGTCACCCATGAAGCCATACTGGAAAACCTCAGTATCACGAACTGCGGCGTAAATACCTGCATCGGTAAACTCGTCCGACACCTAGTACATCAGCGACTCACACATAGAAGACCACAACCTCTACCCTTTCACAATGTTTGGTTTTCGGCAACACCTATCTACTCAAGACGTCCTCCTGCAGCTCAAGCAACAGGTGGTCGACCACCTGAGCCGCACCTCTCTCAAAACAATCTTAGCGCTCGACGTCAAGGGTGCATTTCACAACGTCACCCACGAAGCCATACTGTAAAACTTCAGTACCACGAACTGCGGTATAAATACCTTTCGCTTTGTAAAAGCCTTCCTTGAGAAAAGAACAGCTACACTCCGACTCGGCCCACAACTCTTGCCTACTTTCCACACCCCGGCAAAGGGCACACCACAAGGAACGGTTATTTCGCCTCTTCTCTTTAATATAGCTCTGCTTCACCTCCTTGACACACTGCTAGCCATTGCCGGCCTACGCCACGCATTCTACGCTGATGATCTGACTCTGTGGACCACCAAGGCTCTAGCGGTGAACAACAGGACATCCTTCAGCAAGCAGTCGACACCACTACTGCTTACCTTCAGCCCAGAGGATTGACCTGCTAGCCATCTAAGTCCACCCTACTGGTCCTCCGCGCCAGCAAAAGAGGCCGCCCGGCTGCGCCCACCCCTGACCCACAGGTCACCATAGGTGGCTCTTTTATCCTCCAAGTTACCACGCTCAGGATATTAGGCGTTCCCTTCCACCGGGAGGGTTCAGGCTCTACCCTACTCCCCCAACTGCGCCGAACAGTCTCTCAGCTCATCCACCTTATACGCCGAATCCGGGGATCGGCATACGGTGTAAAAGAGCCAGACACTTGCCTACTTGTCCAAGCCCTCATGGTGAGCCATCTCACCTACGGATCCCTGTTTGTGAATCTCAGACCCAAAGAAAGCAGCAAGCTGGACGCCCTATTCCGCAAAACTTACAAGGCTGTCTTGCGCCTCCCTACATTTCCCTCTAATGACCGTCCACTACAACGTGGGCTGCATAATACCCTCAGCGAAATTGTGGAAACCCAACGAACCTTACAGCTACAACGGTTGGCCCTTACTCCCACTGGCAGGAGCGTGCTTCGTACCATTGGCCGGTCCACTCCGTATGCAACCCACGAACTTCAACGCATAGCTATTCACATTCGCCAGCGGCTTAGGGTCGCCCCAATCCCAAAACATATGCATCCAACGTTCAATAGGGGAAGGCGAGAAGCTCGTGTCAGAACACTCACAAGGTGATATGAAACCGACGCCCAAACGGGCTACACGGATATCGCCCATACTCCCAACGGTTCACACACCACCCTCGTCACCCTGGACTCTACTGGCCATCTCGCCACTGCAGCCACTTACAAGCAGCTACCAGTTCCCACAGCAGAGGCACTCGCCGTCGCTCACGCGACCACCACCACCAAAAACAGTCCTACCTGGCCATCATCACCGATTCTCAGCAAGCATGCTGGTGGTATCAAGCTTGCCTAGTACCCCCTCAAGCTCTTCCCATTTTTCAGTGTCCCCCGAAGAAATAGAGATAACAGTAGTTTGGACCCGTAGCCACTCTGGTCTTGCTGGGAATGAAGCGGCCCATGCCGCAGCCTGCGCTCTCCACAACTGGGCACTCCCCTCTGCAAGGCTAGATACCACAGGACGTCCAGATTCTGCAAGCACCACCTTAACACCGCTGGACTCTGCCTATAGCTACATCCTTTCCCACTGCACAAAAACAGAAGAAGGTACCCTCCTCCTCACCAATCCGTTACCCCACATGAAACCTATGTCTATCGCCGCCTTCAGACAGAAACTTTCTATAATCACACGATTCTCTCACACATCTCCCAATCCCTCTTCCCCTATAACTGCCAAGCATGTGACCTTCCTCTTACCACCTTTTAGCTAGTCTTCATCTGCCCGCAGCACCCAACCCCCCTTCACTCCCCCACCCTTGAGCAGTGGGTGTCCGCTCTGACCAGATCGGCACCTTAGCAGCAACTCGCCCTGGTGAAACGAGCTCTGGAATTGGCGCAGGCTCGCGGCCTCCTGGACATGGGAGGCTGACCACTTCCCCTTCCCTCTCCCCTAAAGCTCAAATAAATGTTTTTACTACCACCCACCACTGACCATCACCTAATCATTTATACCATTCTTCTGGGCAAGCCTAATTAACTGCGGTTACTACTGACAGCAACGACGTTTTACTTCATCTGTACGCTAGGGTTGCCTCAAAAAGTGGTGCGGATACGAACGCCGATAAATGGTTATTACGCGTAGACCTAACTCCATTGACTCCAAGATGCCGCTCTTAAGTGTTTGGAAGGAATACAAGAAGGAAGCACCCACTACGGTTACAAGTTATACTGAACTCAGAGACGTTTCCATGCGGAGACTGTTGAGTTCTCTGACTTATACTTTTCCTGGTGCAAATCTTGGCTCTCTATAGTGAGCCTAAATGAGATGTAGCAACATGATCCTCTGATTACTGGTGTTTAACCGGTTTGAATTCCGTAACACACTCACGTGAAGAGTACTATCTGGAGTGCAGTGTGTGGCAGTTGTAAGGTGCTCGTAATTATTCGTATTTTATAGCCTCTAATTAGCAGTTCTCGCGTAAGATAAAAATGATTTTATTTGTTAATCATTGACATTGTGGCCTTTTATTACACGTGAACCCTACACATAACTCTGAAACTACGTGAGCACACTCTACCAAAAAAAACTAAGTGTGTGGCACCGGTCTCGCTTACAAACGTGGGAAGAAAGTTGTTTATTGTTCTGTTGATTTATATCGCAATTTAGGCAACAGATTACCGCCTTTCGTGATATTAGTGTATTCCTCAAAGGCACTCATGCGATAACATATGATTTAGTATTCACCAGAGTTCTGATACATACGCCACGAGTAACACCATTGCAGTGATTGGGTGAATAGTTTTGCACAGTCTTAGTTAGTCATTTAGGGAGGTAATTAACTAAATAATATGCAAGTCACTAGTGAATAACACTTGTGGCCAGATGTTTACGAGGTGTTGTTATAACAATTCATAAAAGTAGTTAGCCAGAGGTGCTTTTTCAGAAACTCCAAGCTTCTTGTATAGGTAGCAGTAAACACAGCTGATATGAAAAAAAACTGCATTGCAAGAAGTTACCTATATAAGCAAACGTCGAGAAAAGCAAGCAGATCACGTGCACGAATGATTTTGGAGTTTGCTGTCTTACATCAATCTTGTTTAGGTCGGGAATCTAATTCTCAGTAAGAATGAACACAGGTTGACAACAGCCATGGAGGAAAGAAAAGGTTAGGAGAGGCCTTGACGTCACATTTGTGAAGCCGAGTCCCGCCATGACTTGAGCCCACGGAGCCCAGCACTCTATCCCATCATCCTTTGCTGTCTCTGGTTTGATTTGACTAACATGGCGTCGCCCTGCCCTCCCGCTTCGAAGCGAAAACAGCTTCGCCGCTAATTCCTCGGTGCGATGTCATCTTCTAACCTAGTTGATTTCGCTTTCAATTTGGCCCATTCTAACCCTCACCTAAAGTTTTCAATCAAGAAACGGCCTTCGTTTTTGAGATAGAAGGACGATTTTTCAGCTCTTAAGCCTGGCAAAGTAGCGTTTGTCGTCGTCATAGCAACAGGCTCGCGGGATGGCGAACGCAGACTCCTCCGATGGCAGAGTTTTCAAACTGGCCTAATTTGAAAACGTTTGTCGTAGCGACTGCGTTGGTTTGCAAGCGTAGCGAGGCAGCGTCATACCAAGCGCCTTTAAAGTTTGTCCGTTCTATTCGCCCAAATTTGGCCGCCGCGTTGTAAACAAGTAAGCAACATTGTCTATGGGTCAAGCAAAATTCACGTGACTTCCTCCACACTTCTTCGCAATGCATTGGGGTGCTAGGGGCCTCTCCTGAGTATTCTTTCCCCCATGACAACAGCGCAGACCTCTGAAGGATGGCGGAAAATTGTACTTTAAAACTGGTAAACCTGTATACGCAATGCCTAATGACCGCAAGTGTTCCAGGATTTTGGAAAGAACGCGAAAATCATCCTAATCTTATAAGAATTCAACATGAAGGACTTGAAAAAACAGGCCGATCAGCTTACTGTCAGTCGTCTACAAGATACTTACCAAGGTAATCGCTAACAGAATTTCAGCAACCTTAGATTTCCGTCAGCCTAAACAACAAGCAGGGTTCCGTAAAGGCTATTCAACAATGGAACCATAATCACACGGTAAGTCACGTGATAGAGAAGTCTGCTGAGTATATTGACCCCCTTATATATAGCCTTCATAGATTATGAGAAAGCATATGATTCGGTCGAAACCTCAGCAGTCATGCAGGCATTACGGAACCGGGGGATAGATGAGCATTATGTAAGAATACTAGAGGATATCTACAATGGGTAATCGGCTATTATCATCGTCCATAAGGAGAGCAGTAAAATACTCAATGTTATTCACAGCGTGTTTACTAGAAGTATTGCGGCGAACTAGGCATTGGGTTTGTTTGTTTATGTTTTGTTTTTCCTTCCCGGCCGCGCCCGGCTATGTTATCTGTGTCGGAAGCGAAGCGTGCGTTCCATTCTTTATTTTTATGCCGCACGGGTTATCTTACTCTGATACGGAGAGCGTTTCGCCGTAATGTCACTAGCCTGGAATAATCTTCTTTGATCTACAACGTTCTAGATGTAGATCGACGGTTCGAGAAACACTCGCGCCGAAACATAAAAGCCTGCAGAGCAGACGCCGCGGGATTCCCATCGCCGACGCTCGCTTGCGTACGTCAGTCAACTGACTGCTGCTTCTCCGCCTGTGTCTTCTTTGAGTTGTTAGGGGAGCACAAGTTCGCTCCAATAAACTTGCTTTCCTTGAAGACCACTGCGTCGTCTTCGGCATGGTGACAGTATTCAGAACGCTGGATTGGGAACAGGTGGGAGTAAGGGTTAATGGAGAGTTCCTCAGTAATCTAGATTTGCTGATGAGGTTGCCTTGCTAAGTAACTCGGGGGATGAATGGCAAAGCATGCTTTCCGCACTGGACAAATAGAGTAGAACCGCGGGTCTGAAAATTAATATGCAGAAAACCAAAGTAATGCTCAATAACCTCGGGACAGCACAGCGGTTTGAGATAGGGATCAAAGCAGTTAGTAAGAGGTATGCGAATATATCTACTTAGGCCAAGTTGTGACCCCGGATCCCAACCATAAGGCAGAGGTGATGATGATGGTTAGTGTTTAATGGCGTAAGGAGAACGAGGGCAAACAGCGCCAGAGAAGAGGTTATTTAATGAATAGAAGTGATTACCACACAAGGGTAGGTATAAAAACGTGTAAACCGAACATAGTAAAATCAATTAAATAAAATGATGATGGCTGGTGTATAGGGCCAGATTTGAAGTCCCTGAAGTAATTATACGTTTCTCACCGAATTTGGCAGTCTTCAGGGTTTCAAGTATGGCCACATGCGACACGTTGTGAAAAGCCCCTTTGACGCCCAAGGCGAGGATGGCGCTTGTTTATGAGGTGCTTATGTTGTCGATGACCTCTTCTTTAATTTGTAAGAGGATGTCCTGAGTGGACACGTTGGGACGGAACCTATACATAGTGTGCAGGAATCCTTTTCGTCGCTCTGCTGGATCCTCCATGTTAGGTGTCAGCCGGTCTAGCACCATGTGTTTCATTAGTTTGCCCACGCACGAAGTCAGAGATATCGGCGTAAGGTTGGATATGCCCAAGGGTTTTTGTGGCTTTGGAAGCATGGTGACATCTGCGTGTTTCCACATGGCCGGAAGTCTGCGCTGTCCTAAATCGGTTTATTTTACCCAAGAGATCAACCTTCATCTTTTCGATGGTATTCCGTAGCATCTTGTTTGTTATTCTGTCTTTTCCCGGGGAGCTGTTTCTTGCGAGCTTAGCCAGTGCAGCATCAAGTTCTGCCCTCGTGAATGGCTTGATCAAGTTCTGGGTTGGGGTTTCCACCATAGTCCGGGTGGGTGATGGCTCTTGACGTGTTTTTCCACCAATATTTCTTCTTTACCGCTTCGAGCATGTCTGTCTCTGTGCGCGGGAAATTGTGAATAAGTCGTTTAACGTTTTTTTATGGTCCTGCACTTTGACTCCGAATAGTGTGGAATGAGCGACCTCAAAAAGTTCCCTGTTCCCCAGTACTCAGAGTTTCTTTTATTTTTTATCACTATGTTGGTTCCAATTTTGTTTTTCCAATTGATTGGCGTACTCTGCTGCTTCTTTTGTTAATAGGGCGATGCGACGTTGCAATTTCTTGTTGCATTTTTGTTTCTTCCACCTTCGGGTAAGGCTTCGTCGAGCCTCCCAAAGGGGTAATACGTGTGAATCCGCATTAGGATTATCTATCGTAAGTTAAATTTCTTTTGTGTGTTTGTTGACCTGCTCCTCCAATCGTCTGGTCAATTCTTCGAGATCAATTAACTGATTGTCTTCTTCTTCTACCTCCTTGTCTTCTGTGAAGGCTTTCCTATACGTGATTCGTGTCTTTCCCACCCTAATAAATGTCCTGGTATCGTGGTGATCAATGGTTAGTTGGATAATGTAATGATAACTTCCTAGAGTTTCATCCCACGTGGTCCACTCTATGTATGGTATTCCCCTGGATAATGTCAGGTCTGGAGTAGTGTCTCTGGACACACTGTTTGCGATTCTTGTTGGGTATTGGACATCCATTCTACAGGGTCAGGTGGTGCTGCTGGGCAATGTTATGGACTTGCTCTCCTTTCTTTAGTGTTCTAGCATATGCCCACGCTATGTGAGGAGTGTTAAAATCGTCCACAACAATCTTATGCCCTTTGGTCACTTTGAGGAACGTACGGAAGGATTAATCCAAGTCTCCCAAGTTGTCGGCGGGTGGACTGTATATGTTGAGTAAAAAAGATTTTTCTTCACTGGTAATAATTCAACGAGCGTGTGTTCGATCTAGTGTTGGATTAGGTTGCTGTTGCGTCAGTTAGACTTCTCCGAGGTGAGGATGGCAGTGCGAGCTCATTCCGCTTCGGGAAATGTGGGTATCGTAACCTCTGAAGTTATAGGTTTTTGCTTTGGGTTTCCTGCATGGCTAGAATGTCCTGTTTCTCTTTATCACTGGATTGCAACAAATTTTGTTGCCTCTGTTTAATGGTCCTGCAATTCCACTGCCAAATTGTGAGCCTCTGTTTGTGATTTGCTTTGTGGCTGTTTTTCTGGGAGTTGTTACACTTCACTTTTGAGCATCTCTTCCATCGTTGCTTCTTTGCTTCGGGGGTTCTCGGACTTCTTGCGAATTTTGTCTCTCTCCTCGCTAGTGGTGAGCCGTTTGTCTAGCCCCGATATCTTCTTCACTATTGCTGCCATACTTTCCTGTATTTTCTGTTGCGTTTCGTGGGTTTGCGTTACAGAATCGTTTATGCCCTGGATCTGCGTTTGGATATTTTGGAAAGTTTCTAAGGCTGCTTGTTGAAATTCGGCGTGGCATTGCTTCGTTTGGGCCTGATTTTGTTTCATCAGTGCAATTTGTTTATCTTTTTGGGCTTGTTCTATTTTCATTTGTTGAATATCTTTCATTATCTCCTCTAAGTATTTCCTCGTCGTTACGTTTCCCTTGATCAATTCTTTGGTTGTTTCCGTGTTCTCTTCCATGGCCCGTTGGAGTGCTTCAAAAGGAGCTACCCAGTCAGGCGTGTCTTTCCCTCCTTTGATATAATTTTCAGAAGCAGGATGTAGCAGTGGATACAGGAGGGAAGTGTTTATCGGAGAACACAACTTTGTTTGTGTTGTGCTCGTCACATCTACTGCAGTCCCTCCGTAAAATCGACCGCGACCTGGACCTCGAGTTTCTTCTCGTCCCCGACTTTGAACGGGATCGCGATGTGCCCCCCGAGGTTAAGCAAGTAGGCGAGCCATTACTGGTGGCCGTTTGAATCCTCCAAGGCAACGAATCTAAACTAATTCTGCTCTATGAACAGGTAAAGGTGCGGTCCGACGAGGGTGTCCACCATCGGCACATTGTCCCTCTTCTGTTGCCTCAGCATGTCTGACGTGCAACAGTGGTGGGGCCTGTTTCAGGCGCCTCTTGCACTCCTTAGTAGCCGTCTCGTGAGCCTAGATTGCAAGCTTATATTCGGGTTGCACGTATGATCTGCAGCGGCTGTTCTACTGAACATTTGGTGCATACGTCTGGTTTGGGTGATGGGCATGCGTCCTGTCTGTGGCCGATATCGCCGCATACCTTGCAGTACTGAATGGATTTGCGGTACGGGCGGCAAAGGGCTATTGTCCCCAATACTTTTACATAAGAGGGCACGAGCGGTCCCTTGAATTCTATTACCGGTGCCGTCGAGTTCCTCAGACGTCTTGCTGACGCGATTTCGTAAAGTTCTGCCGCAATGGATTCCATAATGTTTTCATTGGTCAGCCAATAGGTGATTCCTACTAGTACTCCTGCACTCGAATCTGGCAATGGTTTGAGATATGAAGTGAAATTGTGAACGTTCGGGCCCACCTGTAGTTGGCGGATTGCTGTGAGTTGGTTGATCAGCTCCTGATGGGCCGTGCTGACTACAAGCAGGTTCTGCGTTCACTGTACTTGGACAGTGATCTTGTTCACAAGGTCTCGTAGGGGCATTTTCATTGCTTGGGACACGGCAATAGCAGCGCCTGCGTCTTCCCATTTTGCTAGCTGTAACCCGTTTTCGGGGCGATACACGATCTTGTAGTGGCCCGTGGGTTTCCTCTTCCTTGCAGGTTGCTCCTTCATGTTGTTGTCAGGTGCAGTGCTCCCCTCTGGAAGTTCCTTGCCCTGGGCAGAAGCTGCGGTCATTTCCTCCTGTTTTTTTTCTTCTTGGCAGCACTCCTTCTGTTAACTTCCTTCATCCACAGTGAATGATATATTGTTCTTCCGCTGTCTGCGACATAGCTCACATGGGTGGTGTTATTCCCGCTTTGGATCATGGTTTCCGCGGCTTCTTCACGCATCTCCTCTTCTTCTCTAGTATGCGCTTCATGGATGACCTGGGTGTTGGTGTTCACATATTGAACTGACATCTCCTGGGTTTCTTGTTCCATCTCGTGCTCTTCGTTGCCGGTCATAGTCCCCTCCGCTGACCACCGCTTAGTGCACGATCGGGCGACACGTAGACACGTGCGCCTTGTGCAGCGCGCAGCAGCGGGGGGGAGGACGAGGAAGGAGGGTATGTTTCCGAGCAGGCCTAGATGGAGACCTTCGCCACTCGCGGATCATTTGCAGCAGCAATTCTTATTAGCAGCTTCTGCGTACCGGTCAAAACCTGGTGTCCACATTTTCCGCTTCCCATGGCGGTTCTGGTGATGCCACTTGACTGGTCGTTAGATATATATAACCCAAACAATTGCGTATAAATTGAGGGAGGATGAACAAATTCAGAAGCTGCTACTTCTAACGACGATGAGGGTTGAAACACGAAGCTTCCTTGCGTGCGCGAATCAAACGGCGCAGTGCGAAATTCAAAGCCGCTGAAATCCCAGTCAAATCGTCCACGAGCAGCTGCAACTCAAAGCCCAACCTCACACGGCAGCAAACGAGTCCCTCACGAGAAAGCTGAGCGCACCCCTCCCAACCCCATAGTCGTCGTTAGACAAGTGTGGTTGTCAAAAATTCACAATGTCCAAAGCCAGGATCCACTTCAACTCAAAGTAGTCGAAAGAGAGAGAAAACTGTTGTTGAGACGTTGGGTTCAGGCAGGGGTCGCCTCAGCCCAGATGGCCGAAGCGACCTGTAGCACCCGTTGTGTCAAGGTCGGTTGGTCCACGAAGCAAGAACTACCCAAGGCCTGCTCCCAGTGGGTTGGCACGAGGGGTGAGAAAGCCATCGCCCGCGCAAAAAACCTAAAGGAAATACTGGGCGACCTGGATGCGATTATGGCCCAATCAGATAGCCGCCGGCTTCATAACGCGAGGGGCCGGTGTTCGATTCCGACCAAGGGAACCGTTTTTCTTTTGTTTCATTTCATCAGCATCATCTGCCCCAACATTGTGTAAATTGTGAATTTCTGCAGTGTGTTTTGGTTACGACACCACATAGAGTGGCAGCAAAGGGCTTCCCTTCAATTAAATATATTTGACAGCCAGTGAATGTGATACGTAGGACGAGGTTTGCAGCAACCAATGAATACAATAACTAAAAAATGGAATTAAAAGAGAGAAGAAAAATTCCCCCAGGTTGCCCTAGCGGTGCAAGGCGGGAAAAAAGCGGAGCTTGGTGTCAACCTAGCTTATCCCGATTTTGATATGTTTTGCTAGCCCTTTCTATGTTTTGTTAGGTTTTGCGATGTTCTCGCTAGGCTAGGCTAATTGGTGATAGGTGAGGCCGATGCTAGGCGGGTTTTAAAAGGTTGTTCTGGTCGCTCCCCTATACAGATAGTGGATCGAAGAGGGGAAGAAGTTAGGTCGGCCCCCAACTCCCCTGTTTCCCCAGCCTTACACCACTAGTGCAAGCGGCGCCACTTTTTCTTGAGTTTCTAGTCCAAGAAAGCCTATACCATTTAAAATGATATATATGCTTTTGTCCTAACCCCCGAGCAGGCACAAAAGCCGGCTGTATTGTAATAATTCCCTATCTGCGGTGGTGCACCCATTACAGGTGGCGCAGTTTTTTTCTTGGTATTTTTTTCTGCTAACTCCACCGGACCAAGCTGAAGCTTCAACAGCTCCGCTGTTATGGAGTGACAGCGAGGGAAGAAAAAGAAGGCGAATGACGCCGGCAACAGCAAGGCAATGAGAATAAACGCATCTCGCGAAAACACGCGCTGTTTCAGTGGAAATAAGGTTCAACCACATGGCAGTCAGCGCAGAAAACGTCAATATTCAGAGATGTACTGCACCCCTTGGCGAATATCTCCGTGGCTGCAAAGCAACGCCTTTTCCCGGGAGGATTATAGAATTAGAAGTGGGAACAGTGAGTCGGACCACTGCTTGGATAAGCTTTCCATGAACCTCCGGGATACGGAGGGTAATCATTGGCAGGAGAGAATACAGTGTTCCATTTATTTTATATCATCGCAAAAGGCGAAACAAATGTTGGAGAAGAGAGCCTACAGCGACATAAATAGTAATTCGAATTTGTTACGAGACAGCGAAAACTGGTCAGAATAAGCTCCATAGTTCGCGACCGGCTAATGAGGCGCATCCATGAATACCGGAAGTACTCGAGCTTTATGGGTGAGTGATGTTTGGAGGTGGCGAAGCCTACGAAATCACACCGTAGCTTTGAAGTTAATAAGTAAATAACCTCTACTGCCGAACCGTCCCAAGCTGTAAATGGCAGAACGCACGCCTAATCCTTTACTTCAATACTTGTGAATGCCAGCAACCACACCAGAGGGACATCTACAAATTAAGGAGGCCGCTAATATGGAAGGGCTCCAAGTAGGCCACGTGAACAATGGGACGCCAAGACACAGCAGAAGAAAATTATATCTTGTTATTAACATTAGAGCGCGATAAACAAGTATGTGTAGAAGGAACATGACGTTACAAGCGTTTGTACTTGCGCCAAGCGCTTGTACAGCCGTGCTTTGTCTTCACATGTATTTGTCGTTGTGTTTTTTGCGCTCGAATGTTTACAAGTGTGCAACAACTTGCCCTACAACGTGTCACCCAGAGCGGGAATCAGTGGCAGCTGTTGCATGTCCTTAAGCAGGCGTCAACTTACTGTGGGCCAGAACAACTGCTAGAAATACTGCGCAGAAAGACTTAATATCTCCAACTGGCACAGAGAACAGCCCCAATCTAAGTCACGGCAAAATTATCCCTAGCCTGCTTTTTTGGTAACTGACGTGGGCATCGGTCGCGATTATCAAGTGGGAGGTAAAGCAGTTGTGTCCCCGTTCAAAATTCGAAATAGTAGTTGCCGTAGAATAAGTTACGCGTCCCAGAGAAATACCGTCAAAGTAGAAGTATATTGAGAAAATTTAACGAACTTTTTATGGTTCAATGCGCGGACGCTAGACTTCAGCTGTGATGCGAGCCGTAGTGGAGGGCTCCAGAAAAATTTCAACCACCTGGTGATCTTCAACATGCGCCAAAATATCGACACATGGCCGTTTGATAATTTTGCCTCCCTCAGAAAAGCAGCCACCGCAGCCGGGATTGAACCCGCGCCCTTAGTGTAAGCAGCACAACGTCTCAGCCACTGTGCTACCGCGGCTGGGCGTCAGTTGAGGAAATTGGATGATAAGTAGTCGCTAGCAGTAGTAGCAGTGCAGAACTTCTCGCAGATAAATCATCCCTGGTCTGGAGACCAGTAGTTCGTCGGTGTCCAGGTCAGTGGTCGCCAGGTTCACTCG
The DNA here is from genome assembly GCA_013339765.2 of Haemaphysalis longicornis. Taxonomy (NCBI): domain Eukaryota; kingdom Metazoa; phylum Arthropoda; class Arachnida; order Ixodida; family Ixodidae; genus Haemaphysalis; species Haemaphysalis longicornis. The sequence goes on from CM023451.1 coordinate 17,530,485, forward strand.
CAGCTGAAGAAGAGCAAAAGGAGAGAAACGAGGCGCGAAGGATGGGACGTGAGGGCACCCGGTGATGGTGCGGGTTGGCGCGCCTAGTTGAGAACGAACTTATGCTGGATATAGGTAGTGTAGCCGCATAGTGTGAGGGAACGTGAAACATGGTTAAGTAGGGCGGTAAGGACGGGACAAAATTAGGGACCACACAGGACTAGCGCTGGACATCAACGTCTAGCGCTAGTACTGTGTGGTCTCTACTTTTGTCCCGTCCTTACCACGCTACTTAACCATGTTTCACAGTTCGAACCAACTAGCCCGCATTTACGCAGTGAGGGAACGTGTTCGTGCGAATTTTACGGAGGATTGTTTCTTAGTGTTAAGGTAACTTAGGAGTTAGAGATGCAGATAAGGGAGTCACGTTCTACGGTTCCAGTAATATCTGCGCAAAAACTGCATGTGCCCGTATTTGGAATACAGAAGGTCAGTTTTTAGTGATACGGAGTCAGTTGTTTAGTAATAAAGCTGACGAAAACAGAGGCAGCCCGAGCCCCCTTGTGTCAAATATACTGCGCGTGCGAAGGCCAAATTGCAGTGTACTTGGATAACTCAATAATTAAAACTTAGATAATTTGAATTTATTGATCATTCGAAATGTACCGGACGGCTGGGCCAAGTTCCATAGAAGTATATTTATAAGTAACCCTGTCACTTCGAACACAAGTTGGTTGCGACAGGTTTAACTTGAACTACGCGCCCTCTCAGCCTCGGCTTGGCGCTGGTACAAAGCCGGAGACTCACGCGCCGCCTCTACATGAGGCGGTGTTGCCGACAGAACGGAGAGAGCAGTTGAAATTAGGTAAAACCAATGTATGTACATCCCCATCGACGAAGTTAAGCGGGTATTCTTTGGGGAATACGTCGACATGGACGCGAGTGCAGTGGTTCCTGACGCTCCTACAGATGGTGGCACACAGAGAAAAAAAAACAAATTTAATTGAAAACGCACATGAGGGCATTATATCTTAAAAAAGAAAGAAATGCAGAACCTGTCCCTGCCAATGACGATGAAGAGGAACAGGACGATGCACCAATGCGGGCGTCTGCACAGCAGTCATCATAGCGTAGAATTCCACCGGGCTTTTATTCAGTTTTGAAGAAGGCGAACAGGACGCGTTCCGCTGCATTTCTTCTTTAAGCAAAAAGTTCTGGCTGTCGCCTTCAAGGACTCAAGGCAATACTTTGCGTTCGGTGAGGTAGAGTTTGTAAGGTGGAACACAGTCATGTGCTTAGCACGGACAAGTACCGCCATCACGAGGAGCCCAACGTAACCTGTGATGGCCCACTCACACGGTTTCCTGCATGCGCGCCTCACCAGTGAATGCAAGCAATAGTAGCCTAGATGGAGATAATTGGCCGAACGAATTTTTGAAGAACAAGAACATACAAAAAATTTAAGTCCCCTCCGTCTAATGAAGATGATGGTGGAAACGCGAAGCTTTCTTGCATGCCAAAATCAAAGCCGCTGCAATCAAAGTCACAGCTTTAACGATCAAATTGCAAACCGCCTGGCAGTAAAAGTCCAAGAATCAACGATCAGAGGGCGAATTGCCTTCGTGTCGAATTCCAAACACATACGGCGGCAACAAATCCCTCTCGAGAAAGCTGAGCGCCACCTACCCGCAAAAATATCGCCGCAGTTTGACCACCGTCGTCGTAAGGCACAATGAACTTTTATTTGAAGAAAGAATGCGCTGTGTCGTTTTGTTTGAATTAAGAAGGTGCTCTTATTAAAGGAATTACGTTTTATTGCCTTCAACCAAGCTTAAGTTGAAAGCCAACGCCCGCGCAGCGAAACCTAAGGAAAGTCTAAGTGACCCGAATGCGATGATGCCGAAATGGGAGAGACGTCGGCTTCATGGCACGAGGGGCTCAGTTTAGATTCCGACCCCCGGAGGCATTTTTTTCTTCTTTCAGCCTCCTCCTCCATATCATCATCCTGTGCCCTCCAGTTGTGTAAAGTTGTCTTGCCTGCAGCGTGTTTTATTACGACACCGCCATCAGCGAGACAACGATAGATTCGCTTGAAAAATAGCGAGATGAAGATCTTTGCAATCACCCTGCATTTCCCCACAAAAATTCAATAATTGGTCGGCGAACATAAGAAATTCCAGTACTTGTTATTTATTTGTATGAACCGTAGTTCATCTCATTCATTATGTATGTTTAATTCCTTTAAACTTATTTAATTTATTTTATTTACTTTGTTGCAAAACCGCAGGCTTATGCGCAGCCCAATTCAGGATAAGTTAGGGTTCATTTAGCAATTTCATGAACCCATTGTAAACAAAGAAAAGTAAATCCAGAAGAAAAGAAAAGTGAAAGCGTTGTGATCATAAAGCATTAAAACCGAAGGAACAAAAGAGAACAGGAAGGTAGGACGAAAGAGAGTGACTCGAATAGCAACACATTTTTAACGTAAACATAGAAAATTATATACAGTAACACAGAAGGTGTCCCTACCAAGGCCCACCACGGTATGTTAAGAGCATTACATTTTATTCTACAAGATTACCAATTACCTAATAATAAGCTATGTCAGCGTAAATGGCTACAATGGGTCGAACAGAATTTGAAAAACCGAAATACAAAAAGATCGAACATAAAAAATAAAGATAACATATATTGCAATATTTAAAATATTATAAAAATATTATTGACGAAATCCAGAATTTTCAAAGTATACAAAAAAACATTATTGGCCAGGTAATTGAACCAAATGGAGAAACTTTTATCCCATCAGTTAAAAGAAACAAAAGGAAACTTTTAAACACTAAAATACCCCAATGTATTTTGCTACCCATGGTCGAATCTCTCTTCAAAATTAAAACTTTCAGTGCGTACAATGGCGTGTGAGTACTACACATGATTAGAGAATTCTTTCAATTTCGGCAGGTTGTTTTCCTAAATTGCTCATTTAACGCGCCTCAAGCTAGGTCATTAGTTGAAATTTTAAAAGGTAAAAATGGCGCCACTTTGGGGCGACTTCCTCATCTAGATGCGTCTTGTAACAGATTTGTGTACACCACCACACCTAGAAATCACCCGTCTACAATGCATAACATAGCTTCTTTGTATTGCTCTACGCATATGAACACGCGTGTTACCAGCACCACGTTAATTTTTATATCGAAAATGCTTCTTCCATCTGAACGAAAGTGTACACAAATAGAAGTCATGATTTTCCTTACTTTTAGAAATATAATATTTGCCTGCATATTTACTGCACCATATCGAGATATATTTAAATCTCAGAATACAGCAAGGCATCAAAGTAAACAGAAGGGTCTGTGCGAATTTAGCTGTGCTTGATTAAAAATTAAAAAAAATAGTTTGCACCGCTCTTAATACTACAATATCGCGGGTTAAAAGTGAACCCATGGGCAGGAATTGGTGTGTCAAAACTGATATGGTTTGTTTTAATGAAAAAAGAGAAATGAAGTGCACTAAGAATATTATTGAGCTCAACACGGAGATAACCTTCATAAAACCCAGTTCGGAGGAAACAGAGTAGAGAGAAATGAAATGATAGAACAGAAAGACAGAATAAAGAATAGAAGATTGTGCTAACTTATTCCGAGCTCTTCCGTCAGTAGCCAGCACGTCAGTCAGGGCTACAGCCGTTGCGTGAGCTCGGCGGTCTCCTAATGGCTGTGCGGGGACTCGATTTGCACTACGTATAATGTATTTCGCATCGGTCAATCCTCCTCGCGCGTATGTGTCACATGCTCATGCGTGCCGCAGCGACGATGAGGATCAGAAAGAAGCCTTACTGCATCCACTTATGTTATCTATTGCGGCAACAAATGTAGGGTATGCCATAAGCAATATGTATATATAATTGTATTCAACATTCGCTTCCTCCTTCTGGTCGCTTGAATTGCTGAAGGGTTTGTAATTAATGGGTAATTGGGGTTTTAATCATTGCGAACTTTCATTTCACGGCATCTTTGTTTGCGGAAATAAGTTACCATTTTGAAATACTCAACCTTTTTAAGCGATTCAGCCCTGGCCAACCCCCTTGTAGGTAGGTGCCGAAAACATTAAGGTCATCATCATCATTCTTTAGTGGACCACGCGCACGCCCGGGCTGGCCGGGCGGTTCCCCGAACAAGTGGTCCTGGACCGTGTTTCCTAAATTTAGGCGCCTTCTACACCCGAAGATGTCGTACAACTACGTCGTGACGGCCTACAAGCCGACGGGAGCGTGTGCCTGCGCGACAGGTAAGTCACTTGTCCGCCGCGTCTGCTGCACTCCAAAGCACTACCGGCTTTAGAAAGGCGGCTGCTAGGCGTTTCATAATCGCTGCAGGCATGTCGGCATGCTCGCGGGTCGTACGCACGCTTCGTCCTGCTTAATTTGAATCTCTGAGCCCGTAATTCATCTGTGCGTTCACGGCAGCAAGAAACCAAAAGAACGACTCTCCATCTGCAAACGCATTTGGGGTCATCCAGTATACTCTGCCAATTTTTGAAGCGAAACTTGAGCTGGCTCAGGCTTGCTTTATTTTTCGCCTGCGCGTGCTGCTTAAGTCAAAGCCAACATTAACGCGAGTGGTCAGCAGGAAACGGCTTTCGCTACCGTTTTAGTAAAGCTTTCGGAAAAACAATTACGACCGCAAATACGGTTCCCTTATTAAAACTAGTTTCACTTACTTTTCATGAGTAATTAGGAGTGAAATTGTAACCGTCTCAGAAGCCTTGTCTGCTGTCAATGCACGCCTGCCTACAGCTGGTGTAGGGATACAGAAAGTGGATATAACCTCTGTTTTGTCCAAACATTCCCAACAAAAATTGCATGAGAATTAGCTGCAGCGATGACTTTTTCATTATTGGAATTTCTATTTTCTGATAAGTTCACATTGAAGGTTTAAACAGCACACAGTTCCCTGCTTTTAGCAACGTAGTTCCTTCAACTGAATGGAAACCTACAATACCATAATTCTCTGTTACGGTAAACCTGTATTCGATCCTCCAAGTTTCATTACTTAATCGCATAGCCAGAGTAACGACCGTTATCAAATGGAGACAGAAGTAACTAAGTGTACGTTCTCTAACCACCGGTGGAACGTGTTTGGGATGTAATCTCTGTATGCGAAGCCCTGGCAGCACATGAGCATGGGCACATGATCTGAAACGTGTTCTTTCTTTTGTTTTTTATTCAGTGTGCCGCTGTCGGCTGTTGTTTACGCTGCTGAGCACTAACCAGTGTCCTGTCGTAAACGTGCTAAAGGCTGCATATTCTTTCCTTGTTACCATTATGTCGTGCTTGTTGATTGTTTGTGTTTATTTTCCTGTATAACTCCACCCCTACAATACATTTGGTGGATGTAGGGACGTTAATAAATAAATAAATAAATAAATAAATAATAAATAAATAAATAAATAAATAAATAAATAAATAAATAAATAAATAAATAAATAAAAAATTAAATGAACAAATAAATAAAAATACAAAAACGCAAAGCTCGGTTGGGCATTCACCTTCACACGGTAGATTGGCTCATAACTTGTTCAGCTTATTCGCCTGGGTGACTTTTCAGACTTTTCAATCAATGAGCTAAATTTGTTTGACGCTGTACAGCAAATATTTTGTACACTTTACACCACTTCTTATCTGATGAAAAAAGAAACGTTTCTTTTTAGGCCATTTCACTTAATCTGCGGACATCAACCTAATCATTGCCAAAAACACTTTGCTCGAGATCTATGTCGTTCGCCCGAAGGCCTCCGTCCTCTCAAGGAAGTCCAGCATCTATGGAGAATAAGCGTTTACAGTTCTTCCGGATGCCGGTAAGTGTGTGTAAAACTACCCATAGATGGAGGCCCTCTGTATGCATATTGCTTAGAGTCTACAAAAAAGAATGACAAAATTATTAGATAAAAAAATTAAAGCGAATGATCGATATACATAATATTTTCATTGCAAGGAGGGGAAAGTCTAAGTGTTGTTTCAGAACATGGCCAATCGCGCTGGGTCTAGTTTGCTTTTGCGAGACTTGTCCAATGGGACATGGTAACGTGGTATTGTGAATTGAGACATAGTAAGGAGAGAATGAAAACTATTTAATTGGTTTGTTTTTTGTAGCCGCAACCAATGTTCTCTTATAGAGTTTTTTGGCGCGCTAATAGTGGCGCTAACAGGCGAGCAAAAGCAAGCCAGCAGACTGGCACCCAGAACAAAATTTAGTGTTCTGCGACGGTGTTAGATGAACCCACTATAACAACAGCTAAATGGACTTTTTGGTGCATGGAAAGAAAAGAGTGTTTTTAGGTCGCACGTATCGTGCATCATGTTGAAATAGCAACTTAATACGTGCATTCGGTGTCAAGCCGCGAACGCAAATAAGAAACATTAGACGTAATATGTGGCGCGTACTCGGCAGTCTCTGTTGGTATTGGACCGACATGTTAATGTCCACACACTACCATATACTCCAAATGGCGCATTTCACAACGCTTTGTAAGAAGGAATGCATGTTAGAGTAAACAGCGTTGCTACAGGTGCTGTCTCCGGCGATGCATTCTGCGCAACCAATCAATGAATAATAAGTCAATTTACTTTAGGCGAAGCACCAGGAGGGTCGCAAAAAAAAATAGGTCCGCCCCTACTGTGGATCTATTTGCGTAGTCGAAACTAAAACTCTGTTACCGTAACAAGGCAAGTAGCACAAACCCGCCGATGGTAAAACGACGAAACGTCGTTTGTCTAGGCGTTGGCCTCCGCGATTTGCTGCCGGCGGCGCACCGTTGCTCCGGCCGTCCCATTCGGCGCGGAAGCAAGGGGAGCGGTGTAATTTTGCTAACTCCGACACACGCCGCCAGGCGGCGCCGTTAGCCTAAGGTTGAAGCGAGGCTCGTCTGGCCGACGCTGCCTGCGCTTTGAGTTGTAAATCAGCTTCGTTGTCGCGTCTTCGGGATAGAAAACTCTCAATATATGGTCTATGTATTTTGACTCGATCCTACAAGTACAAAGTTGTTTAACGTGCTTTGTTGAACACCCACGATTGCCTTTGCACGCAGCTTTAGTGGTCATTTGCTTGAAAGGCGAATGCCATAGCCCAGGGTTCTGTCATCTCGGGCAGAGTGAATTCCAGCGTGCTGAATTCTTTTTTCGTTGTTACATCATTTTCACTCGATATCACTGCGCGAAAATATGCTTTTTTTGCCTTTTAAGTTGTTTCGAACGCTTCTGGGTATCCGTTGGTGTGTGTGTGTGTGTGTGTGTGTGCTGGTGGTGCGTGCGTGGTGCGTGCGTTTGTGTGTGTGCGTGCTGTGTGTGGTGTGCGTGTGTGTGTGTGTGCGTGTGTGTGTGTGTGTGTGTGTGTGTGTGTGTGTGTGTGTGTGTGTGTGTGTGTGTGTTGTGTGGTGGTGCGCGCGCGAGTGCACGTGCGCGAAAACAGCGTCATACCGATAAGCTCTCGTGTATTGTTTATAGGCAGGCGACTACGATAGTCAAATAATCTGTTAGGCTTCCACGGGTACGATCAATCATATTTTTGCGTTTTGATTAATATGCTTAGGGGTTTGAAGTACTTACTGCAATCACGCTACCAAATTATTTGCTGTGAGTGAAAAAGTCATGGTATTCCGCGATGCCTTTCATATCGCTATCGACTCTACATATGTATTTTTTCGAAAGACTGTTTCTGAATTTCTAGATTTGCTGGGGTAATATATTCTGCACATAATTTGTTGTCATGACATATTAAGGGCATTATTTTTTTCGGTGAGCAGTTAAGCTGATCACTAATATCTGTATGCACAACATCGGCTGTCAGTAAGTTGTTCGGGATATTAGTGAATAAACACATCAAGTGGAGAACTATACCAATCGTAACTCGGGTAAAGATTTTTATTACATTACTTATACCACGTCCATTTATGGTAGACTGGAAATCTCTCTGTACGTTTGTATATGCAAGCATGCATGCCAATAAACGGCACCAGCACGTTTACCATGCCTATTGCGGAAGAAGTACCGATAGCCATTTGGACAGTATACGCTTCAGATGCTGAAGTGTACGACGTCTCTGTTAATAGTATCGCGGTAAAAGTTACGCCAAACGTTTCAATTAGTGTTGCCATGTCATCTACTTTATCTGTCAAGACCGCACGTTTAAAGGAGAAAAAAGGAAACGACATAGGGGGTAGTTTCGTTGTTTACTTATGGTTTGGATTTCGGTCGGTTGAATTCCATAATTGGTTCTTGCTCGGAACGCACAGAATATGCGTTGCGTGCGTTCCAAACAACATGTACGAGATTTTCAGAATAAAACCGGAAAACGTGTTGTGTTTGTGCAACAATGCGTGACTACAAAAAGAATACTGCTGTGCAATGAATTCACTTATGCATCACCCCGGGCATAGTCTACGTCAAAAATTCAAAGCACCAGTAACTACTCTAACGGGCACATTCTATACTGTATACTTCTATACTTCTATATCACTACCTGCATTGGTGTTCGGTAACTTTTTTTTATTAAACGTCGCACACAGGCTGCGAAGGCCGAGTTTTCGTCCTCTGCACCCGCCCGCGCCAGGGAAACGACCTTAGGCTACGCGCGCCGCGGTGCGGCGAAAAACGCGACCACGCCCCCTTTTCAACTGTACGCTCTTTCCTGGCGATTGGAATCTGCCGGAGCAACGTCGCGCCGCCGGTAGCCGATCGCGGAGGCCACGGTCTAGGATGGCGAAGAGCGGTTACCTGCTGGCATAGGTAATAAGCGTTCGAAGCGAAACTAATACTCCGTGCTGCGCTCGCTTCCGACTGGCTGCGACGTGCTCTATACCGAAAAACTGGTTGTAACGAACCTCTACGTGACTTAATTCCTGGATTCAACTGAAGGACTTTCAATTACGCATTCTCGCCACCACATCCAGCGCATTGTGTTTTGCGACATTTATGTACCGAAGGCGTTGTGCGGCTTTAATCTTGATGTAACAAAGTCGGCAAGCTGATTAGTCATTGTTTTTGCACTTTACAGAAAAGTCAGCCGGAGAAATTAATAATTTAGTAAATACTACTACTTCTGTAATGAGCCATGCAGCAACGAAAACCTCTAGAGTCACCTGAAAACAAAGTTCGTCATGCCGATGATCATGAACGGAGCGGCTCACGCCATCCCGTGGTTAACGAAGCATCCAGTTCTGGTTTTGTTTGTGTGCCGTGGAACAACACCCGGTAGCAAGAGCAACTACATTTTTTTCTTCCGCACTCCAAACTACTGTGCGTTTCCACGTGTGAGTGCGGTGTCGGTTCGAGACAAGTTTTGAGGTCCTAGCCCACCCTATCAGTGGGTAGTCGCGCGTCTCCGCACATCACTATGTTATCGGTTCGTCAGGGGTGAGTTCTGCGGCCAGAAAACGAAAAGTTTTGTCATTTCAAGGCAAGCTCCCAATTTTACATGCCGTCTCTGACGAAAATAAATAATGTCGCCGCCAGGTTCAGTATCTGCGCTAGCACGCTCTTGTGGAAACAAGCATATGTTAGGGAAAAAGCGTCCTTTCAGAACTCTTGAAATGCGTTAAGGCAGCGAAAAGGGTCAAAGCAAAAGTGACAATTAATGTACGTTTGTTAATACGACCTTGATTCTCTGTAGCGCCGTGTAGTGACTAAGCTCGAGCAAAAGCAGCAGGCGCCACTCACGCAGATTCACTGGGAAATCAGTTCTTGAAGTGTGCGTCAACCTTTCATGATGTCTCATATTTTGGCTTGTTTCTGCTCCTATCCCCCAGCCTTCACTACCTACATGTAACAAAACTACCTACATGTAAACCTACCTACCTACATGTAAACCTACTTGTAAAAAAACCTGCATGTAACGCAAAATTGAGAACCATCTTCAACTTCATTACATCTAGGTTTACCTGTATCAAGCGTTTCTTAGAAAAAATAAAACAACTGCACGTGGGCTAGAAATCTCCACTGTAGTCTAAGCTGACTTTCAACTTTTCAGGTGGCATTGGAGAAGCTGCATCGATAGTTATTTTGAAACAACTACATTACATATGCCCCATGTGCAATTATGTACAATTCATATCGCCAGATGATTGGAGAAGAATCAGCCAAAGCGAATTCTTTTGGCTCGAAGGTTGGAAAATATTGTCACGTGACAACACAGAGATGGTTATCGAGAAGGTGTATTTACAAAAGACACCGGTAGTCACCGGCCCAGAGGCGGGTTGGATGGCGCAAACCTAGTCCAGCCGAAACTCCAACTTCGTCTCTCTTCTCTTCCTTTCCGTCGGTCCTTCACCACCAGCACAGACCCAGATAAAGTGAGATTGGACGTAGCTGGATGTGCCCATGTGATTAGCGTCAGCTTTTGGCGATGCTGGCCAAGGTCTGCGACACAACTCCCGGCTGCAGAAGCACGGTTTCGGTGCCTGTTATGACGGGGGAGCAGCGGTAGGGAATCCCGTGTGTGGTACGCCTTCAGGCGGCTCACGTGGACGAGCTGAGGCCCCGAGTGAAGGGACGACTTTGGAAGCGCCAGGGGCATGATTTCGTAGGTGACGGAAGTGATAGCACGCCCCGACGAGGTAAGGGCCAGTGAATGGGGCATCTTCTCAGACAGCCCAACTCGGCTAGAAGGAGTCCACAAAGGAACCAAGGAGCCAGGAGTAAAGTTTGAGGGCGGTGGCGCTAGTCGTATCGAGACTTCTGGGATGCTTGTGATGCCAATAGCTGTTCTCGGGTAAGCCCTGGCGAGCCGAGGTCAGCGCGGGCGATGGCTGTCACGAGCATACGTAGTGGTCGCTGGAGTCGAAGCAGGGCAGCGTGCTGTCGAATGGCAGGGTAGGCTCACGGCCAAGCGGAAGGAGAAGAAACGGAGACTAACCATCAGCTCCGTGCCTTCAGGAATTGTATGCAAATGTGACATAAGGTAAAGTACGTCCGAATCCCGATGGTAGTTGGAGACGTACATTGCAAGCACTTCAGTGAGCGTTTTGATGAGCCGCTCAGTAAGGTCATTTGTCTGAACTGTAGTACGCGGTTGTCAGTTTGTGGTTTGTTTAGACAAGAGCGAAGCAGGTCGTCGACGAATGGTAGGATCCCTTGGTGCTTCTTGGAAAATACTTTATAGGCAAGATGTTGTATGCTGCTTTAGCGTTGTATTTATTGAAAGTCGCAGCCAAGCCGCCTGACATTGTACCTCATATAGTCTGATTACCAAACAGACTGAACCCCAACAGGCTGAGGATATGATGATGAGTCTGTCTACAGACGCGAGCTTTGTCTTCTGCACTACCGTAGTTTTCTGCCGTTGGCTTTATTCGCCCCTTCCTGCTTGCAGGGTGACAAGAAGGACTTGCTGTTTTTCCTCACGGCCAAGTACAACGTCGCAATACTGGAATGCGTCCAGTATGAGGACAGCATCGAGATCATCACCAGAGCGCACGGCAACGTCGCGGTGAGTCTTCGTCAAATCCCTCTCCTTCCCGCCTCTGTCATCTCTTAACGTTTTTACTGCGAAGCAGTAAATGTTCAGCCCCCGCCCTCCCTCTTCAATTCTCATTCCGGTGAATCCTCTTTACTCGGCACGCCGACGCAACGGTCGTCCTCACCCCCGATGACCCACCAGCGATGCTTCTTTCACAGGTTACGCAATCGCTGATAACGGCGGGGTAGGCGCCATCATCAGGCGTTACCAGAGCGACTTGCCCGCTTTGAACGCCAATGATAGCCCATAATTCTTTTTGAGCATGAAAGGCTTTCGGCCTAAGCACGCACCCATCACCGGTGGCGGTTTTATGCGTGCACTGGTTTTGTGTGGAAGCAGGGGGAAGTGCATGCACATGTAGGCTTCAGGCCGCTCACCATGGCAAGCGCGTTTGCTGCCGGGAAATTTAAACGTGGAAGTCTCACGGATTAATGCGAGCTGCTCTCAATGGTAGAGAGGTTTGGGTTTGGACTTGGGTGTTTACACTGACAGTGAGAAGCCGACGACGCGGGAGGGAAACGGACAGCATATGTCTGTCCGCTAGAATCAAAACTCCAGTGCTGCTAGGTTTTATTTAACTCTCTACAGGACAGACGCCTGTCACTCGCTAGGAGGAAGAATACCGGGAATCGAAGGAGCGTCTGCCGGAACTGAAACGCGAATGGGTGCAAAAACAACAGAAAGCCGCCGCCGCCGCTGCCGCATATTCCCACTCGTCGAGTAGCTGGGAATTTCTCCAGATGAAAACAGCAAACTTCGACGATGAGCCAATATTTCTTGTTCAGCTTGAAGGGCTTTGAGAGCGACAATTTGGCGGTGCGTTCCCTTTAAGCACGGTCAGATAACCGGTTGTCGGTTTGTGCAGGAACGAGTTGGGAGTGGAGAGGAGGGGGGGACGTGCACATGCAGCTATAGGTTTCATGCTCTTTCTCGCTCACATGTCTGTTGTGCTGACGGAAGGTTCAAACATGTACGCCCACAGCCCACCGAACTGTACGGTATCCTCAGTGGTCGAGCGGATTGGGTTGGTGCTACGCAGACTGTGAGATGCCACGACGCGGGAGGGAAACACACAGCTCCAGGCTTGTGCGCTTGAATGAAGGCACGGAGATGAGTCCCTAAACATTTCGCATGGGGTAAGTGCTAACTGCTCAATCGAAAATTACGAACAAACGTGTTTAGATTCGTGCATCTTGTGCACTCCGTCCGACTTCGCAGGTCATCTTTTTTCAAAGAGTGGAAGGGCACTATTTTTTTAGCTGCTTTTTGCTTTTTGGGGGGCTTAGATTCGCGCGATTTGCCAAAATATAGCTTTTTTAGGGTTAGTGCTCGTCACGTCAGTAGCGTGTTATTCGTCCAAAAAGGGGAAATCATTTTTGCATTAGATTCATGTGTGCAATTTTTGAAAGCAGTTTCAAGGAAAAGGCAGAGTTCGCTCATACGTCGTTGGACATTCCCATTGGCAACGCCAGCGTCGAGGGTGTCTTCTCAAACAGTGAAGCGTTTATGAACACCGTATATAAAAAAACGGAACGAAGAGAAGCAATTTTGACCGGCACCCTGAATGCGCGTTGAGGCCTCAAGTTTGACGTGTCTACTGCTGAGCTTTCAACCGACCGCATAGATGTTGAAGCTTTTAAACTCAAAAATCTTTTATCTTTCGGCCGTGGCTGAAGCTGACTATTTTACAGACGAGCCACACACATGTAAAGATGATTGTGTGATAGTCAGTGCGGAAACAAAGCGTACGTTTGGGAATCTGGAGTAAGTAAACCTTGTACCGGGAGTTAACATAACCATCAAAGATGCATTGAACAGGGTGGAGGCTACCTTGAGTAGACTAGGATAAAACACTACGGTACTTTCGTTTTTTTTTAATTTCCCCGTGGAAAATGTACAATGTCATTTGTTTACTTACCAATCGTATTTAAGTGATTTCAACAGCGGAGCTGTTTGAGCCCTTGGTAGCGCCGTGAATGAACAGAACAAACGCCAAGTAAATGCCGAGCTCACGTGAGCGTGCGTCCATATTCGTTCCGGAGATCGAACATAGTCGGCCCCTGGCGGCGGCGGGACGAACCGCTCCTAGCGTGGATGGCGCTTTCGTGTTGTCTGCTCTTTCACTTTGCGCGCGGTGGAAGACGCGTGCTGCACACTATAAAACAACCATTTGTATACTTGTTTGGCAGTAAGCAATGCCATAGTTACCTCGGCTTGCGCTTGTCCTCTAGAGATACAATATTCAGCGGGCGTTGCGGGTTAATGCGCTGGTTTACATTTCACAAAACATCTCCGCCGTGGTGAAACGTGTTATACGTGTGAAACGTGTTATAAACATTGCTTCGACACATTGTACTTTTCTGATTAATGAGTGCAGTCATCTGCCGTATCGGAAAAGGCGAAGGGTGTTTTTCGGACGGTAGGCGTGGTGGTTATATAAATGATAAAAGTTTATACATGAAAATGGTAAGAAGCGACAAGACCTAGTGCATACCCATGCATTTTCCGCACCCTTGTAAAATTGCGCTTTGTCTTTGTAAAAAGAAGAAACACAAACAACTACACTGCACACGAGACGCGCGCTATCGGCAATACATTACCGGGGACGTATTTTACACCCGCAAGCACCTGTGTGATCGAATTCTTTCCGTACCTTTTCGAAACTAAATACCATTTTTGAACAGTCCTTGCTTATACTGTGTTACTAATTTCACGTATTCTTTAAAATACGTTTCTGGGGATGCGCAAGAGTATTTCAAGTGGGGAGTTCTACGTAAATCTAAGCAGTTGTGAGTTTGCGCCTGTCCTGTGGCATTTCGTGCGTCATTTTCATATATCCCATTTTCAAATACCGATATGAATCAGCTTGTCCAGAAATGGATAACCAGGATAGCCAAATGCATGATATGGTCACGTCTTAACCCCTTAAGGTGGACCTAAGTTTAAAGATGGATGAAAAATGTAACATAATGTACGTTCTTGTCCACATGTGAGGAGGATGTATGCCGTGGCTCGCTGGATTATTTTTATTTTTCCCACAATGCTCGCTTTCAATTAAATTTCGAAAAAGGCCAGCCACGATACCTGGAGAATCTCGGGGCAAAAATGGGAATAATCAGTTTTGAAAATACCAGCGTCTACTCATTGAAGTAATGCTTTTTCATCGCTACAGAACACGACGCCGAACGTACTTTCAATTGCAAGTAATAGTGACAACCATCGTTTGACTTTTCGCGTTACATGCATTCCCGTCTCGCTGTGCTTGGAGCGTTCGCAGAACCCCCCCCCCCCCTCTCTCTACTCCCCTTCTCTCTCTCTCTCTCTCTCTATCTCTCTCTCTCACACACACACACCACACACACACACACACACACACACACAGCACACGCACACACACACACACACACACACACACACACACACACACACACACACACGAAATGCACTGGAAACTTTTTCCGTACATTTTTGAACCAATCCACAAGAATTCAATGCGAAGACAAAAGCGAGGTTCAGTTTACAACACAAAGTAGTCACCGGGAACCCATGGCGCGGTTTCGTAACGAGAAATACAAAGGCAACGTTTAACTACATCTGCACCACGGCCACTTCATTCGCCATCTTTGTTTCGTAAGCGACAGTACGCAACAATGCCAACACATCTCGCTGTTCTAGGCACCTGTTAGACTTTAAAAAGAACGCATATGGTCAACAGTGCATTCGTAACAGAAAATTTTGTGTTCACTGTGAGGAACCAGAAGCTTGGTTTATAGACTGTAAACCTGCCGGTCTCTTTGCTAGTCTAGCTAAACATGAGATATTGATTGTACTGCGCGCGTTATCATTTTATTTCGCAAGTTCACTTGCGATGAAAGCCTTAAATAAGCGCTACGACACCATTATGTATTAAATCGGCCTTCAGAGTCACTGAAATTTTATTTAACTAAAGCTGTACCCAACAGACCTGTTAGAACGGTTGCATTTATATCCCTGCGCTGGTTTGAATTCAGTAATTTTATCTGGCCCTTCGAACCCAAAAAATATTGTAACCTCTTAGAAAATATGTCGGGGCAGTTCCGTGGTGTTACCATTTTAGAGCATCCAACAAATGCAAGACCCTTATCAAAATTTCAATGTATTGGAATTTGGCCACCGACTTTCTGTGTCCTCCAAGCGTCATGCTACCAGTGAAAGCGATTAAAACTGCTGTTGTAAACTGAATTCCGGAGATCGAGGCTTCCTGATTTGTTTCTAGTTACGATTTTAATGAAGGCCCAAAGCCATAATTTGAAAAGATCGAGCTTGCTACGAACCACGGCGTACAAGTTCATTGTCAATATTGCGGCCATTGCGAGGTTCCCGATGGATCGCCGCTTTTTGGTAGTAATGAAAACGTATTGCCGCTTCCATGCTATACATTGAACGTTGAGGAACCGAACTACAGCATACCACTCTTGTCTGCGCCTTTTGTGCGCACATACGGCGCGAGAAAGGCAGGAAGCGCGCCCACATTGTGCATTCTCCCGGGCCGCTCAGCGGAGCATCCACACCAGCGGCGCGACGCTGTCGCCACCTACATGTCCATCTCGCGGCTTATAATCTGTAATTCGGCGAACAAAACAATGGCAATAATTACCGCTTGTAAGGTGGCAATTATACACGCCGGTGCAAAACACGGTACAAATCAGGTTTGAAATTATTTTGGCCGTAGAAGCAGTTAGGCGTAATTATCGTTTGATTAAAGGGCAACTTACAAGATACCATAGACTCAGCATTTCCGTCTAACATTCGCGTTATCCATGAAGTGTGTATAGCTATCAAAGAAAAACAGGTTACAAGGCACATCATTCCAGTACTGTGCGATGCACAAGGTATCGCACACTGCGGGGTAATAATTCAAAGTACTTGTGGAGTGTCCGTTGAAGCACAGCCCAGAGCAATATAGCCACTTTGCAGTCAACGAAACAGCACCCTGCCAAAATAAAACAAAACATTGCCCCAAGCGTGCCTAGCCAAAAGTGAACGTGGCGGTACGCGAAGAACCGGTGCACACGGAGGAGAGTGCTCAGTGTGGAAAGCTGCCGCATGAAGCGCCGCCACTCTTCCTTGCTGGTCAGGGTAATTCGCGTCAAAAGGCCATGATTGGCCAGGAATTGGCCGTAAGGTAGGCTAATGCGCTCGCTGCACGAAACTGTAAATTAGAAACTTAAGCATTTGAATCAAGAATGAGCACAAAATCCCAAACGAAAATAAGAACACAATTCGGAAGTAGATGTTGGAATAAAAGAATGAGCTTGGCGTTTCGTGTGAGCACCCGGCGGCACGTACCGATGTGGGGCATTGACCATGCATCGGGCGTAAGGAAGACTATTGCTCCCAATACACAATACTGTACATTTACACCTTGAACATTTTAATGAGCAACCTGCGTATAATCCCGATCTATTGAGCACAAAGTCACGCTTACAAAACGACTGTCGTCTGCTCCTGACGTCACTCGCTCCGCGTTGCTAAGGGCCACCACAAGCGCTCATAAGACTCGGAAATGCCGCGGCGCGGCGTGACTCACTCAGACCCTGTGCCGCGCACATGGGGGTATGGGGCGACCAAAGGAGATCCGGACGCCCGAAGAAGGGGCGGCTTATTAGGAAGCGCGCCGCGCTGCCAAGCGACAATGCAAATCGCCAAGAAAGAAAATAAGTAGTGGAAGCCTTCAACGGCGAAGGATCGCCCGACGAAGACTGCTGCGGCGGACGATGAAGTATATGAATACTGAAGAGGGCACTGTACAAATAAAGCACTTACATACTGTCATGTGTAAGGGAGCCCCCTGAGAGAGGATGCGTCAAAACCCCACAAAAAAGGCAGCGCGCCCGAAGGAGAGGAGACCGCAGAGAGAGAGGGCGCTGCACATGCGCACAGCGCGCTTCCGCCGCGCGCAGCGCCGCCCACCGGCGGAGTGAGTGCGCTGCGCCACTTGCCCGCAGATGTTTGGCGAGAGTGTTCGCTATCGGAGCGAGGAGAGGAGGCGAGCGGTGGAGAGACGCAGCTGTGCAGACGCGGACGACGACGACGCAGGAAGGACAGAGCCGCCGGCAAGATATGCTCCTCTCAGCGTCGCATCTAAAAAAATAAAGAAACCCCAATTTCATCGGCGCGCCAGGAACACACCAATAAACGAACGCCACGCCGAAGCACCGAGGCATCATGGTAAACTATGGTAGCGCACTGGTCACCCAATCAGATAATGCCGCGCAGGAGGCAAGTGGCGTGGTGACCAATAATGAGCACGAAAAGGCAAGCAGCCAATGAGAGTGCGGCGCGATCAAGCCCAGAGGAGTTAAAAGCGAAGCGCACAAAAATAAAGGGGAAGGCAAGAAACGAGGTGGAAGAAGGAACAAGTGAGCTTCAAGGAAAAAACCTGGGCAAGAAAGAAGAAACCAGGCCGCCGACTATTCCTACCAAGCCTGTGCGGGAGCGGGCCGACTTCGCATCGGCTGCGGCATCCTAGGCACACCACGAAACTGTGCCTTCGTGGTCCCAGCAGCGGTTGTCGGGTACCTGCGGCCAACGTCCACGCTCCGTTGACCTTCGCTTTGACGGCACCAAATGGTTACGTTGGTCCAGAGACCTCGTAAGACCTCCAGCGGCAGCGGCTACCAGGGGGTAGCAACTGAGGAGGCACGCCGTCCAAGGAGCGACCGCGCGCATCGAACTCCGGCATCAAGGGACTCCAGCGTCAGCGGCTACCAGGGGGTAGCCACAGAGGAAACGTCAGGACGGGAGGAGCCCACGCCGTTCAAGGAACGACCGAGCGCATTGAGCGCCGTCACCGATACGATACGAGGACGGCTACCACCGGGTCGCAGCCACGCAATGGGTGCCACACGTCAGCGCCGACGGCAGCGGGGTAGGTCAGTCGATTCGTAGGACACAATTACGGAGTTATGGTTGGAATTTGGAAAGGCATTAACTAGGACTCCATTTTAGGAGTGTATAGAAACTAATGGTGTAGAACTTTATTGTAGATACTTTAGGGGATTGCTTTTAATTGTATTTCGGGATATCTAGTTTGAGGTTTTATTGTTGTCAGTTGTGTGCAATGGATTTATTAAGTTGTACGATTTCGGGGTTCTCCAAGTGTGCATTAAATGGGTGTTATGTTAAACCTGTCAACGGCTTTCCTGCGTCTACCTCTCTGAGCTGGTAGAGATAATCCCACCATCCGTTCACGTGGCACCAACTTCGCGTTTGATTTCGTGTTCTGCTGACGAATGCCATGTATGTAGACAGTGCTCTCAGTGTGCCCAGGTTTTTGGTGACTGATATAGCGCTCGTCGAGTTTAGCTATAGTGAGACGAACACGGTCGTGCTGTGACATCAGGGTTGATTGATTGAGTGTAGGGTTTAACGCGCCGACGCAACGTAGGCGATGAGCGCACCGTAGTGGAGGGCTCCGGATTAATTTTGACCACCTGGGGATCTTCAACGTGTGCCAAAATCTCGAACACACGGACGTTTTTGCTTTTCGCCACCATCAGAAAAGCGGCCGCTACGGCCGGGAATCGAACCCGGGACCTCGTGCTCAGCAGCGCAACGCCATATCCACTGAGCCACCCCGGCGGGGGACATCAGTGTTGCACCGTTGTGCAATCTGGCTTTGATGTGTTTGCATAATATACTTATTAAACGTTTTCCAAAACTGTGAGCACTTCTAGAAAACCTGTTTGTTTTGGGCGTACTCAAAAAACAGGCCCCGCGTTTTTTGGGCTCCTTTTCGGACGATTATTTCGTTGTTAGCTGGACCGCATCTGGCAACCCTGGGACCCACCTTCACCAGCATTCACCAACTGCCTCGCGTCATGCGTAGCTAAGCACTTTCTTACTCGCTCGGCTCCCACTACCTGGCTGGAGGTGACCAGGAGCTCCTCGCCCGAGCTACAGCTCCTGACCGCCACTAGGGCTCAGGATTACCTGGCGCCTCCCTTACTCCCTCACCTGAGGGACACTGGCTAGTACTGAGCCTCGTCAGAAATAGTTATTCTCTCTCTCTTCCTCTCTCTCTTTGAGTCAATAAAATTGATAAAAGGTCCCGAATCGGAAAGATCGGCGTTATCTGTCAGCACTCTCCCATAGCTGCTGCCGAAGCTCGCTAACGGCTTAACATCCCGATGGGGCACACACTAAGATATTTCAATCAATCAATCAATCAATCAATCAATCAATCAATCAATCAATCAATCAATCAATCAATCAATCAATCAATCAATCAATCAACCAATCAATCAATCAAATTATTATAATGAAGTAGTTGATTGATTGATTGACCGATTGATTGATTGATCCTTCAGATTAAAAATTTGAATGCCCATGTCTTGTTACGATGTTACATACATTGCAACTAATACGTATTGTACATTTTATCACATGGCTAAAGTCCTTACCAGATCAGTCAGTCGACAAACTCAATCGATCGAACGATCGATCGATCAATCAATCAATCAATCCATCCATCCATCCATCCATCCATCCATCCATCCATCCATCCATCCATCCATCCATCCATCCATCTCATCCTCATCACAAACATCAATCAATCAATCATCAATCAATCAATCAATCAATCATCAATCAATCAATCAATCAATCAATCAATCAATCAATCAATGAAATTATAATATTGTAGAAGTTGATTGATGATTGATTGATTGATTGATTGATTGATTGATTGATTGATTGATTGATTGATTGATTGATTGATTGATTGATTGATTGATTGATTGATTGATTGATCAATCGATCAATTGAGTTTGTCGACTGACTGACCTGGTAAGGACATTAGGCATTTGATAAAACGTACAATGCACATTTTAGGCAATGTATGCAACATCGTACCAAGATTAAAACACGGGCATTGAAATTTTTAATTCGCGCTACGTTTATTTACGGAGACTTGGATTTTCGAAATTAGGGCATATACACTCACGCATTTTTCTGAGTGACGCTTCATCAGCACGGAAGAAGCACATGTACCAAAACATTCCACTGCAGTGTGTCGTATACACCAACATAGTGCATTCGAACGGCGCCATGGCGCGCATAGCTAAAAATCAAAGCGCAGCTGAAAATAAATAAGCCCTGCAGGACCTATTGACGCCCGTCTTTTCAAGTCTGTCTCGACAGCAGGCGCCATGCGTCTAAGTGCGCAAAGATAATGGTCAGCTTGTGATCGCCTGGTCCGGGCCTTTATTTCCGTCTGTGTATCCCGTATAGCCGGCGTGTATTCCACAAAAAGCTCTTGCACCGCCCATTTAAGATCGTGCGTTCCGTTTGAAGCTAGCGTACCCGTGTGCGAGTTTTCCGAGAATTGCGAATTATTGGCTGTTCACCTTGCAAATGCCGGAATTCAAAGG